>CM055118.1:790748928-791086428 GCA_029206835.1 Rana muscosa | reverse complement strand
GCCCCGCGTCATTGGATTTGCCCCGCCAATGGCTGCGCTGCTATCAATCTATCCAATGAAGAGCCGAGAAGCCCGGGCAATGATCGAGCACATTCACGACGCAGGACTTTCCAGGGCTCAGGTAAGTAAAACGGGGGGCTGGGGGGGCCAGTAATTGTCTGATGTTTTTTCACCTTAATGCATAGGATGCATTAAGGTGAAAAAACATGAACCTTTACAACCCCTTTAAATCAGAATTTTACAGCCAAGGAAGCGGCCATCTTAGCCTCTGTTTGATCTGCAGTTACCACGGTGCTGCACTAGTGATCATTTATTATACCAGTCATTCTGTGGCTTGTTAAATGCACAAGCAACTGTGATAGTTATCATTCACAACATGCCTTGAATGAAACTGTTTTGGGAAAACGTTGGGGCTGTACTATTGGGGTTGGTTCACACCAGAACGTGATGCAGGAAAGGTTCGTTCCATGCATGTTAGCCGTACCGTATTCAAATTGTGCTGCCTTTGCGATCAACTATGGTTGCCAATACATTGTTGTTGGCACCCCAAATACAGATCCCAAACTCAGTGCGTTTGCGGGCACCAGATTGAATGGTACCGCAGTGCATGCACTACTATTTGCACATTCAAGGTTCAAGTGAATGGGCTGTAAAATTGCACTGCAGGGGAACATGCAGGAATCGCACGGGAATGTGGACCTTATTCTTATGGGATTCTGGTGTGAACCGACCCTCGTTGTCTAAAAACATAAATTGCAATTCTAACAAATCCCTATGCATGAAAAGTTCTGTGCATATGATACCTATTCCCTCTTCATCAGTGGGAATATAATTGTATTCATTCATCGATACATTTCTTAAATAAAATGCTATATGAGTTCTTTTCACACAAGTCCATCCAAAAATCCTGCTCAAGTTTATCCATAATACTTGTTTCTTATTTAATAGTGACCTCTGCAGTTTTTTAGTGTTATTACATTTATTGTCAAGCAATAGTGGAAAATGAATGTGCAGTTTAGCAAGCAAAATTGTCTTCGGCTTAGTTTAGCTCCAGCTTGATTTCCAGTAAATATAGGCAATAAAATCATTCACAAGCATATGTAAAAACAGGCAGTGTATTATTTATAGTTCAATCAAGCTTTCTTTATTACAGTAATGTAGATTGTAAGCTCTAATGAGCAGGGCCCTCTGATTCCTCTTGTACCAAATTGTACTGTAACTGTAATGTCTGTCGTTATTTTGTTAAGCGCTGCGCAAACTGTTGGCGCTATATAAACCCTGTATAATAATAATAATAATAATAATGTAGTCCGGCCATAAACAGTAACAATAAAGGCTCCTTTTTTAAGATTTTTTGCAGTATTTTTTGTTGTAGTAAGGGCTAAAATAGTCTGTTCTAGCAGCATTCTAGAGAGCTGAACCCCTGCTCAACACAGAGTGCCAAGTGCTCAAATCATCAGTGCTCACGCTGCATGAGCAGGGTTGCCAATTGGGGCAATAGACAGGGGACATATCAAACTGCTGGAGAGTGGAGACCCATACACTGTGTTGAGCAGCGGTCTGACTCTCTAGCATGCTGGTGCTGGAGCTAATAATATTGTTAAAAAAGTATTTAAAAACCTGACTCTATTGCAGTAATTATATAGGAAGCTTAAATTAAGCTATATAGCTGAACTCCAGGAATTATATTTTATGCAAGGTTATACTGGGCCAGCTTGGCTCGATGGAAGTATCCATATCAGATATGCTTATAGCCACTGGGGATGCTGTAAATCATTGTAGTAGCTGGTGCTACATACAGTGAGAGCCATAACCTTTCTGGGTCCTGTGAGAGCAACTCAACCTCTGCACACTGACCACAGGGGGTCGCCTGCTCGGCACCTCTGCCATTCATAGAGCACACTGTATTTTTTTTAACTAATTCAAGGCATTCTCTGATTGGATTAGGTGGAGATCAGTGCAGATATCAGATATGCATATTTACATTACGCTAACCTGACCCAAAATAATTATGCAAAAATATTAATTCTTGAAGATTAGCTTTAAAGGCTAAAGCAGGCCATAGACGGGTAGAACCGGCCAGGATTAAAACCATGTATGGGCAGGCTGAAGGCACCCAAGTTGATCGATCACCCCCAGCCTGCCAGATTTTACATGCAATTATTGTTGGCGGCTATTATATAGCTTAATCACTGTGTTCTCCTATTGGGGATGGCTCCCCCCCCCCCCAGGCAGGAGAACACAATGGCCTCGCGGGAGGGATTCCCCTGTAAACACTGTCTGTGTTGATGGGGGGACCGAGCTGGTTGCAGGAAAAAAAATTGCTCCATCTATGGCTGGCTTAACTCCATTTTTGCACCATGTTCTACCCATATGTAGGGTATAACATATAACATGGTGCAAAGGGGCTTCTCCCACAGTCAAACTACCTCAATTCCCCAGTGAAAGCGTCTCCTGTGAAAACCACATTGACTTTTGAATTGGCATGGCAGTGCAGGCAGATATCTGTAAGTGAACATCAAGTTCTGTCTGCCACTGCAGCAGACATACTTTGAGTTCTCAATGGAACATAGGTTTAATGATTAGTGCACTCGTAGTCCATTGACACCTCCTCCAGCTCTTAAACTCAAAGTTGGTACCTCAGTATAGACAGTAAGCTGGAAGAAGCATCTGTAGGAGCCTGATATTGCACCCACAATCCACTGATTGCAGGAGCAATGATTTGTAGGCTCCTGTAAAAAAATCAAATAACTGTACCTTTTCCTGTAAAAATAAGGTGGACTTAGCCTTTAAAGGGGTTGTAAACCTACATTTAAAAGAAAAGAAAATAAACATTTTATACTTACAGTACCTGCTCTGTGCAATGGTATTGCACAGAGTGGCCCCGATCCTTCTCTTCTGGGGTCCCCGACGGCGTTCTTGACACCTCCTGAGCCCTGCTCTGTGTGACTGTGTGTCCTGTCCCCACTCTCTGCTCATAGGATTTCATCAGCAGGAGCCGATGGCTCCATCTGCTGCTCCCGTAAGAGAGGAGTTTCTGCAGATGGGCACAGCGCTAGATTGAGTAAGGACTCAGGTAAGTATTAACCTCCCTAGCGGTAATCCCGAGTCTGGCTCTGGGTGATTTTTTTATGCTAAGAGCGTTAACCCCGAGCCAGACTCGGGCTGCATCGCAGTATCCAGGGGAAGAAACTTACCTTGTTCCCTGGATCCTGCGATGTCCTCCCGCAGTGTGTGCGAGTCGTGTCTCGCTCGATCCTCACTGCCGAGTGCCGAGCTCCGTTCCCTGCGACGTTGCGGCGCACGGGGGCGGAGTTCGGCGCCAAATTCAAAAAAGTAAACACATAGTATATATACAGTATACTGCAATCTTACAGATTACAGTACTGTATGTAATAATTACACACCCCCTTTGTCCCCAGTGGTCTGCCCAGTGTCCTGCATGCACTTTTATATAATAAAAACTGTTCTTTCTGCCTGGAAACTGGAGATTGTCCATAGCAACCAAAAAGTGTCCCTTTATGTCAAAAGTGACCAGCTAAAACCAGACTAGACCAGCTAAAAAACAGTGACAATAAATTAGAATCACTCGCAGAATTGAGCGATAGCGATTTGTTTGGAAATTCGTCATCAAACAAAAAATCTAATGACAGCGTCAATTCTGCAGCTGAGCAAATTTCAGTGTTTTTGATTTGATTACATGATTGAATAATTTTTATTATAATTACATTACTATTTGTTATAATTATTTATAGTTATTTATTATATTATAATTTATGATTTTGTGTTTCAAACTTTATCATACCCGGGATGTCTACTAGAGTCTTGTTTGGTCAGGTTTAAGTGAGTTTTTCCAAAGAATTGCAGGCCTACAATACATATCACCAAATTTCCATGCAAAATAATTGTACCGCTTTTGGTACATAATTCCAGACAGAATCATACCGCCAGGGAGGTTAAGGAGACCTTTTTTAAATTAAAGCAGGGAATGCATTAAGGTAAAAAAAAAAATCCATTTGTAACTACTTTAGGGAATACACACACTTCTAATGCAATTTCCTCAATGGGCCTTTCCCTGTGTGGTGATAATTGTTAAAGAGTTTTTAACCACTTCCATACAGGGCACTTAAACACCTTCCTGCCCAGACCAATTTTCAGCTTTCTGCGCTGTTGCACTTTGAATGACAATTGCGCGGTCATGCTACACTGTACCCAAACAACATTTTTTAAATTTTTTCCCCACAAATAGAGCTTTCTTTTGGTGGTATTTGATCACCTCTGGGATTTTTATTTTCTGCAAAAAATAAATAAAAAAAGACCAATTTTTTTTTTTAAAAATATATTTTTTTTGTTTCAGTTACAAAACTTTTTAAATAAGTAAGTTTTCTCCTTCACTGATGGGGCTGCACTGACGGGCACCGATGAGGTGGCACCAATGAGGTGGCACTGATGAGGTGGCATTGATGGGCACTGATGATGGGCACTAATATGCGGCACTGATAGGTGGAACGGATAATCGGCACGGATGGGCACGGATAGGCGGCACAGATGGGCACGGATAGGCGGCACAGATGGGCACGGATAGGCGGCACGTATGGGCACTGATAGGTGGCACGTATGGGCACTGATAGGCGGCACGAATGTGCACTGATAGGCGGCACGGATGGGTACTGATAGGCGACACGGATGGGCACTGATAGGCGGCACGGATGGGCACTGATAGGCGGCACGGATGGGCATGGATGGTCACTGATAGGTGGCACGGATGGGCATGGATGGGCACTGATAGGTGGCACGGGTGGGCACTGATAGGCGGCACTGATGTACTGTAATGGATGCCAATCAGTGCCAAACAAAAATGCCTGCCAATCAGTGATGCCCATTGTGGGCACTGATTGGCATCCATTGTGGGCACTGATTGGCATCCATTAGGGGGCACTAACTGGCATCCCTGGTGGTCTAGGGTGGCATACCTGGTGCTGGCATCCCTGGTGGTCCAGTGGCATCCCTGGTGGTCCAGTGGCATCCCTGGTGGTCCAGTGGGGGCATGCTCGGGGGGGCTGTGCTGATAATCGATCAGCACAAACCCCCCCCCCTGTCAGAGGAGCAGCCGATCGGCTCTCCTCTACTCACATCTGACAGACGCGAGTGAGGAAAAGCCGATGACCGGCTTTTCCTGTTTACACTGTGATCAGCCGTGATTGGACACGGCTGATCACGTGGTAAAGAGTCTCCCTCGGAGACTCTTTACCTAGATCGGAGTTGCGGGGTGTCAGACTGACACCCCGCAGCAACGATCGCCGCGATGCGCGCCCCCGGGGGCGCGCAGCGGCTCAAAATCCTGAGGACGTCATATGACGTCCTGTCAGGATTTTGCAACCACTTTGCCGATGTCAATCCGCTATAGGGCGGGCGGCAAGTGGTTAAATAAAAGGAAAAAAAATGCTACCTGTGAAAGAAGGTTATGTATACTTGTCTGTCCTGTTTCGTGGAATCTTCACTGTTTTGTAGATCAAAGCCGCTGGAGTTGGACCAAACACCCCCCGATTTGCACCAGAACTCTCGAACATCGCAAAAGTTCAGACCCAAACCGTGCACATTTTGAAGGCTTTTATGCCTGGGCCCTAGGCCTGGACATTGCCCTGGGGGTATCAATGCACACATTATTTAAAAAAAATATAGTTTTTAAAGGAGCAGTGATTTTAATGATGCTTAAAGTGAAATAATAAAAATCTAAAATTTCTTTAAATTTACTGCGTGGGGGTCCCCTTAGTCTGCCTGTAAAGTGGTGTATCTGTACCGTGTATAGAACCTGCTGCAGCAAAGCTGACATATATATATATATATATAAAGAAAAAAAATATGACATTGAAATTGATTTTCCCTGCAAGCTTTCTTTATTTTGTAAACAACAGCTGGGGGAGCCAGTCTGTATGATGAGGCCACAATTTAGTGCACTCGGAACATGATTAGAATTTTTTTTGATAAATTCTGGTGCCTCTTTGGCAGACTTTGGATCGAAATAACAAATTTTTCCACCACAGTGAGCAAGACTTATGCCGCGTACACACGACCGTTTTTCATGACGAGAAAAATGCAATTTTTTTATTTGGTCATTAAAAACGATTGTGTGTGGGCTCCAGAGCTACATGAAAAATGGCCATTAAAAATTTGGAACATGCTCTAATTTTTCTCGTCGTTTTTCACTTCGCCGTTTTTCTCATCATGAAAAACAGCCGTGTGTAGGCTTTAACGACGTGAAAAAAACGCGCATGCTCCGAAGCAAGTGATGAGACGGGAGCGCTCGTTCTGGTGAAACTAGCGTTCGTAATGGAGATAGCACATTCGTCACGCTGTAACGGACTGAAGAGCACGAGGCTTAAAAGCGCGAATCGTCTCTCACCAAACTTTACTAACACAAGGATCAGCAAAAGCAGCCCAAAGGGTGACGCCATCCGAATGGAACTTCCCCTTTATAGTGCCGTCGTACATGTCGTACGTCACCGCGCTTTGCTCGAGCATTTTTTTTTTCATGAGCGTGTGTAGGCAAGGCAGGCTTGAGAAGAATCACGTTGAGAAAAACTTCGTTTTTTTCAATGACATTAAAAACGGTCATGTGTACGCGGCATTATGTGAATCAGCCAAACTATAGTACACTCAGTCCAAGATTAAATTTTTTTTTTTTATAAATAAAGTCTGGTGTCTCTTTCACAGACTTTGGATACAAATAACAGGTGCAAAAAAATTGGGCTTTGGGTGCTGGTGGTGCCTTCCCACCAAAACCCTATAAGGTACTCTTGAAAAAAAATCTGTTTATTTTTCTTAACAAAACATACAAAAACAATATCCAACAATAACCTCAAAAGAGAAGTTTCAAAATAAATTTACAAAACTAATTTGGAAATTGCTTTATTCTCTCATCTCGCCATCTTCTTCTTCCTCTTCTACTCCTTGTACAGTATTTACAAGATGTCCAGATAATGCCCAATCAATATACTCTGTATTGGTGAGCTGCACATTCATGTAGCCATCCACATAGACCAGGTATACCTTGTATTCCATACCCCACTTCAATTTCACCATTACTGGCTTACCAGTAAGGCCAATATTGGGCTTTGGGTGCTGGTGGTGCTGGTGGTGCCTTAACACCGCAACCCTATAGAGGTACATTTGATAAAAGCAAGAATTGGCCATTCTGTAAAAAAAAAAAATTATATGCACCTGTCATACAGGTGTGGAAAAATTGGTCATTGTGTGTTAATTGTGCCCATGAAACATACACCAAAAATTACTTCAAGATAAAACCAACACCCACAAAGCTAGGCAGCCTAGACAGTCTTGCAGAAGATTTCAGATCCCAAAAAGTAGGATTTTTAAAACAGCTTACCTGTAAAATCCTTTTCTTGGAGTACATCACGGGACACAGAGCAGCATAGTCATTACTATGTGGGTTATATAGAATTACCTTCAGGTGCTGGCACTGGCAACTTCCAAAACAGGAAGTACCCTCCCCTATATAAGCCCCTCCCATCCGGGAGCACCTCAGTTTTGTAGCAAAGCAATACGTGTCCCCAAAAGAGGGGTGGGAGCTCTGTGTCCCGTGATGTACTCCAAGAAAAGGATTTTACAGGTAAGCTGTTTTAAAAATCCTACTTTCTTGTTCATACATCACGGGACACAGAGCAGCATAGTCATTACTATGTGGGACGTCCCAAAGCAATGCCACATGAGGGGGGGGGGGGGAATACACCATACATAAGCTGGGCGCCATCAGGCATGAGGATCTTTTGCGGCCTGCAACACACTGCGCCCAAAGGCGACATCCTCCTGACTTCTAACGTCCACCTGGTAGAACCTAGTAAACGTGTGTACTGAAGACCATGTTGCGGCCTTACAAATTTGAGCCAGGGAGGCCTGGTGATGCACTGCCCATGAAGTTCCAACTGCTCTCGTGGAGTGCACCCTAACTTTGAACGGAGGCGGTTTCCTTCTCAAGCCATAGGCTTGTATTATGACCTGTCGAATCCACTTGGCTAAAGTAGATTTTGACGCTGCCTGACCCTTTCTGGGGCCTTCCGGCAGAACAAACAAAGAATCCGTTCTACGAATCTGAGCAGTGGCTTTTAGATAAGCTTTAACTGCTCTTACTACATTCAAAGAATGCAATAACTTTTCCTCTACCGAGCTCGGTTTGGGGAAAAAGAAGGAAGAACCACATCCTGGTTCAAGTGAAACCTCGATACCACCTTAGGAAGAAAGGCTGGGTGAGGACGTAATACTACTCTGTCCTCATGAATAACCAGATATGGCTCTTTACAGGACATGGCGGCTAATTCCGACACTCTTCTAGCCGAGCATATGGCTACTAAAAATATCAATTTTCTGGTGAGTAGAACCAAGGAAATGTGCCGCAAAGGTTCAAATGGCTGCTTCTGCAGAACCGACAGAACCAAATTTAGATCCCATGGGCATATGGGAGCTTTAATCGGTGGAATAATACGAGTCACACCTTGCATAAAGGATTTGACAAGTGAATGCATAGCCAGGGGCCTTTGAAATAGTATTGATAAGGCCGAAACCTGGCCCTTGATAGTACTTAAGGCAAACTTCCTGTCTACAGCCCACTGCAGGAAGTCCAGAATTCTGCCTATAACGTACTTACGTGGATGCCATTTTCTGGCCTCGCACCAAGTGATGTACGCCTTCCAAACTCTATAGTAGATCTGCCTGGATACAGGCTTCCTGGCATTGATTATAGTTGATACCACAGAGTTAGAGAGACCTCTCTTCTTTAGGATGTGGGATTCAATAGCCAGGCCGTTAAACTTAGAGTTAGTAAGGAAGGGTGGTATATCGGTCCTTGCGAAAGCAGGTCCGGACGACGTGGAAGGGTCCAAGGACTCCCCACAGACATTTTGATGATCTCCGCGTACCAGGCCCTTCGGGGCCACGCTGGAGCCACCAGGATCACCGGCTTCTTTTCCAACCTGACTCTGCGAAGGAGTCGAGGCAACAATTGTAGCGGAGGGAATGCATATATCAGTCTGAACTGATCCCAAGGGAACACCAGAGCATCCGAGCCGCAAGCGAGTGGATCCCTTGTCCGGGAGACAAATCTGTCCACCTTTGCGTTGAATCTGGATGCTAGCAGATCTACATCCGGTGTTCCCCACCACTGACATATTGCTCGGAAGACCTCGGGATGAAGGGACCATTCCCCTGGGCATAACTGTTGGCGACTTAGAAAGTCCGCCTTCCAATTCTCCACCCCTGGAATGAAGACAGCTGACATACATGGGACATGCTTTTCTGCCCATTCCAGGATGTGACTTACTTCCCTCTGGACTGCACGACTCCTGGTGCCTCCCTGATGATTGATATATGCCACTGCTGTGGCATTGTCTGATTGAATTCTGACAGGGGACCCTTGGAGTCTGGATGCCCAGGCTACTAGGGCATACCGGGCTGCTCGTATCTCTAAGAGATTGATGGGCAGGGTTTTTACTACATTTTACCATCTGCCCTGGAGAGACCATTGCTCCAGTACTGCCCCCCAGCCTATAAGGCTGGCATCTGTAGTGACCACCTTCCAGGATATCGGACTGAAGGGTTTTCCCTTCTGGAGATTCTGGGGGATCAACCACCAGCAGAGACTCTTCCGAACGGAAGGGGACAAAGCCATCGGGAAGTCTAGAGCCTGAATTTTTCCGTTCCAGGCTGACAATATGGCCCTCTGCAAAATCCTTGAGTGGAATTGGGCGTATGGCACAGCTTCGAATGATGCTACCATCTTTCCTAGCAGCCTCATGCACAGGCGTATGGACGGCTGTCTTTTTGCACAAAGCAGACGGACCAAGCCCCTCAAAGAGGATACCTTGTCTAGAGGTAAGAAAATCTTCCTCTGGTCTGAATCCAGCCATAGCCCTAGATATACCAGGTTTTTCACTGGCTGTAGGGCTGACTTGTCCAGGTTGATGACCCAACCGTGAGATTCTAGATACTTGATTGTATCGACAATTACCACTTCTAGCTTGGCAACTGAGTGGTCCATCAACAACAGGTCGTGTAGGTATGCCATTATCGTTACACCTCGTGTTCTTAGATCGGCCAACAGTGGGGCCAGAATTTTTGTGAACACTCGTGGTGCTGTGGCCAGACCGAATGGTAAGGCTCTGAACTGAAAATGGCGCCCTTCTACTGCAAACCGTAGAAATTTTTGATGACCTGGAAAGATGGGAACATGCAAGTAAGCATCTTTGATGTCGATCGAGGCTAACCATTCCTCCCCCTGTAGGGCAGCGGTGACCGATCGGATCGACCCCATCCGGAAGGACCGGACGTTTAGAAATTTGTTTAGACTCTTTAGGTCCAATATGGGTCTTATGTCCCCGTTTGGTTTCGGGACTGTGAAAAGGTTTGAGTAGAAACTCAACCCCCACTCTTCCATAGGAACCTCCATAATTACTCCTTGGAGCAATAGTTGTTCTAACGCCACTAGGAGACACCTTCTTTTCAGAGGGTCTTTTGGCATGCCTGACCACATAAAATGGGAAGAAGGAGACTCTTTTAACTCCAACTTGTATCCCCGAGTTACTGCGGAAAGCACCCATCTGTCTTTGATCGTCTCCCGCCAGGTCTCTGTGAACAACTGAAGTCTTCCCCCCACCCGTTTGAGTGGGGGCAGCCCTTCATAGGCTTGACTTGGAGGCTGGTTTAGTACCTCTTCGGATCCAGGGCTTTTTATTACCCTGTGGCTGTCCCTGATTTTTACCTCCTGAGTTTGACCGAGGAGGCCGTCGGAACTGCTTAGTAGAAGACGTCTCCCAGGGATAGGAGAGGTAGTCCTCTTAAAAGACGGACCCCCTAGACCTCTTTTTAATTGGTAAGAGAGTACTTTTACCACTGGAAATCTTCTGGATATATTTATCCAGGTCTTCGCCAAAAAAGGCGTTCTCCATGAAATGGGAAGCTAACTAAGAGCTTCTTACAGGGAGCCTCAGCAGACCAGTTCTTGAGCCACAGAAGCCTACGCATATGTACCAAAGACAGCGTGAGGCGGGAGGCCTGATGGATAGAATCCTTGATGGCGTCAACCGCAAAGCATAATGCTCTAGGCAGATCAGCCAGAGCCTGGGCCTGCTGGTCTGGCAAATCCCTCAGGACCATTTTCATTTGATCCTTTAAAGCTTGGCAGACCCCAATAGCTGCCACTGCTGGCTGTGTAACAGCCCCTGCTGTGGAAAAAGCAGATTTTAATAAAGATTCCAATTTTTTATCTACTGGATCTTTGAACATTTGAACATTATCTACTGGACATGTCAGTGATTTGTTCACAGAAGAAATGGCTGCGTCCACCGTAGGAACATTCCATCTCTGGGTGAATTTTTCCTCCATGGGATAGATCACCTGAAATTTCTTAGGTGGAACAAATAATTTATCAGGATGTTCCCAGTCCTGGTATATAAGTCCTTCCAATAATGGATGAATTGGAAAGGAGCAATTAATCTGGGGAGCTTTTAGCGACCCCAACGAGGAGACAGCAGTAGTTGATGGTTCAACAAGAGGCATTTTAAATGCAGATCGAACCATGTCAGTTAGGGTCTGGACCCACAATCTTTCAGTCTGTGATGCTGAAAATGGTTCATCTACTGTTGATTCCTCAAAAACAGAGTTAACCTCCTCCTGATCCCCTTCAGGAAGGTCAGTCCCTTCCTGGGACTGTTGCTCTGCCAACAGGCACTCTAATGGAGGGGATGGAGATCTGGCGCGCTTTCTTTCCTGTAGAGAAGAAGCGATCAATGCTGCCAATCTCTGCTCCAATCCCTCCAGAGTTGAGGCAAAAACCTCCTCTGTTATATATGCAGGAGCAGGTGGACTGAGGACAGCCGCAGTACCTGGCACTCCCGGGGGTTCCTTATGGGTATTAACCTCTGATTTCTCAGGGGAGGAAGGTGCAGATGACTGCTCCAGATCCTCAGAGCCCGATGGAGACCCCCTACACTTCCTGAGAGGTATATCTCAGAGTTTTTTAGGCGGCATATTCCTTAGTTCAAAGCTGAGGTATTCCAGCCGCAATACACCCCTTTACTGAAATAGTCTAATGCAATTTGCTGCTATGTACATCAGTGGGTGTCTACTAATGCGTCTTTCTGGGGATGCCTGTATCAACCGCCCGCTGTAAGCCCCTATACCATGCTACCAGCTCCTTTTCATGCTCTGTGTCCATAGCAAGCAGCGTGGACTGAGTCCTTTTATCTTGCTGGGACGCCCGCACATGCGCAGAAGCGCTGGGCGCACAGAGCGCGTCATCCGCCAGGCTCCGCCCCCTTTTTTGAAGCTAAATCTTATAAAAAGAAAGCGTGTGTGCGCACGCGCGCGCGTGCACGTGTGCGCTCTTGGCGCCATGTAGGGAGAGGAGCCAGGGTCCCTGTTTCACCAGGACTCGGGGATGGAAGGAAACTACTTGGCAGCATGACAGAGGAATGCAGCTTCCCTGATAGAGAGCTCACTCATCTGCCTGGACTTTCACCATGGAAGGAATAGTCCCAAGAAAAAAAGACGTTCCACAGCGGCCTCTAGTGGACAAACACAGGTACCGCACTTTTGTCTTTTTTTTTTTTTTTTTAAAACCTCCTTTATGAAAAACATTTCTAGGTTTACAGTTTTTAAAACTTCCTTTATGAAAAGACATTTCTAGGATTTCTTAGGCATATACAGCTATTAGCGGGAATACCTTTAGGTAACAGGCAGAAAGACATATTAGGCTTGGGGGTCCCCTCAATAGAACCAAGTTCCTGAGGGGCCCCCACTTACCTTTTCCCCGCCGCAGGACTTTGTTTGGTCCACAGAAGCCCAAACTTCACCTCTCACGGCAGGCATTGTACTAGACCTTCAGGGACCGGGTTCCCAAGGATTCCACTCCCCTGGACCTGTATAGCACCCTGCACAGATAGCCTCTTGGTTTTGGGTATGACCAGAGCTCTGGATCCCAGGGTCCAGCCCTCCTAAGAGAGGCATTACAGGCAAAACCCTGCTCTTCTCTGCAAGGCCCGGGTACCGACCGTTTAGCTATGAAGCTTTTTTGGTCGGATCCGGAATAGCTTGCTAAGGCCCAGAGAACCTGTACACAAGCCCAGATGAATACATGTTAACCTTGGCCAACAGCTTAGACACTGGCAAAAAACTGAGGTGCTCCCGGATGGGAGGGGCTTATATAGGGGAGGGTACTTCCTGTTTTGGAAGTTGCCAGTGCCAGCACCTGAAGGTAATTCTATATAACCCACATAGTAATGACTATGCTGCTCTGTGTCCCGTGATGTATGAACAAGAAATGTAAACAGCGATATCGGCACCAGGGGCTTGATAGCTGCTGCTAATTCAGGACTGATTAATTTTGACATATGTCAGCCAGTATGTGGACAGATACGCTCTTTTATCTGTCACAAAACTTTCGGCAGCACTGAATGCCCATTCATAAGGCACACTGGATGCAGGGCAGCCTAGCAGCTCAATTGCATACTGGGCAAGTTCTGGTCAGTAGTCTATTCTCATTACCCAGTAACCCAGTGGATGGTCTACTAGACATCTACCTAGATAATCTTCCACCATATGATGCAGACGCTGCTGATGGGATGTGGAATCTGACAGCCCTGGGTGCAGAGGGCTAAAAAAAAAATTAATGCATCACATAGGCGGCCCCCTTCTTCACCACTCCTCCTTTGACCAACAGAAGCCTCAAAACTACAATTTCCATGAGACTGTAACCTACCAGAGTCTAGAAAGGTGTTGCATAAACTCATCTTTAAGGTGTTCTCAAGATATTTTTTCCTGTGCTCCCTCTGCAAGGGCAGGATGAGTCCTGAGACTTTTCCCTTGTAACGGTGCTGAAGGAGGGCTGCCAACCAATAATGATCCTTCTCCTTGATGCCACAAATTATCAGGTCCTTTCATAGGCTTTGAAGAATAAGGGAGCCCATGCACCACAAGTTTGCAGAGGCATGAGAAGGAAAGTCCTCTGGGTCACTGAGGATTACACTATCTGGAACTGCCTCCTCCCAGCCACATACTACTCTAAAGGTTTCTGGGGACTGAAAACCATCTCTTAAGCCCTGTACACATGATCGGTTTTACAGATGAAAACCGTCCGATGGATTTTTTTCATCGGACAAACCGATCGTGTATGGGACCCATTGGTCTTTTTTCCATCGGTTTTAAAAAATAGAACATGTTTTAAATTTTTTCGATGGATCCAAAACCGATAGCAAATTCCGATCGTCTATGGGCAAGTCCATCGGATAAAAAAACCCACGCATGCTCAGAATCAAGTCAACGCATGCTCAGAAGCATTAAACTTCATTTTTCTCGGCTCATCGGAGTGTTTTACGTCACCGCGTTTGGAACGGTCGGTTTTTTGACTGATGATGTGTGGGCAAGACTGATGGAAAACAGTTTCATCGGATATCCGATGGACAAATCCATCAGACTAGAATCCATAAGAAATCCGATCGTGTGTACAGGGCTTTAATGTTTGAGCAAAAATGTATGTGCACGTGGTGCAATAAATACCCCTCAAGGACTATGAAGGCAGAACTACAGTGAGATTATAGTCTTAAAAATTCATTTTTATTGAACATACACAATAAAAGCATGGACTGAAGTCCTTGTACAATGACATTACAACAAAATATCATAAAAGTGTGACCAGCGTGGTTGGATAATGCTCAAATACCCCTTAACACCCCTCAATCCTGAATATATGCCAACCCCTGAATTTCCAATTCACCCCAAAGGTGTTGAATAGGGTTGAGGTCAAGACTCTGTGCAGGCCACCTGTCAATACATGTTTTTATGGTCCTGACTTTGAGCACCTAAGAGCAATAATTTAGAGGGATGCCTAGCAGTCCACATGTCTTTTGGCCGTATAGGATAGATACAATGGGATCATAGAAAGGTATTGACAGCCTAAGGTGAACCTTAAATATGTTATACCATCTTTATACAAAAGGCAAGCACATTTTTCAGAACAGCATTATAAAATATTTGCTAGGGAATATGTTTATGGATGTTAAAATCAAAAGTAAAATATCACTGTGGTTATTAGTCACCTGCTCAGATGAAAATAATCAGATTAAGAGTCTCCATTCTATTAAATTGTGTATATATAACGGCAAGCTTATAGGAACAGATGCTACTTTAATTAAAAGATGTATTTATCCCTTATCCTTCACAAAATAATACATGTAAAAGCAGGTTTACAGATTGAAACATGACAGCCAAGAGACAAGAATATTTGTTGCTATAATACAGAGGATAGTGAGCCAGCAGCCACCCGAAAGAAAGCAAGCTTGTACTGTATCAGTATGGAAACTGCTATACCTACAACTGAGATCAGCGAGAATTTTACTACCAAGCCCACTATATTCCCCAGATCTGGCTATAGCATCTTGGCGTTTCTTATGTTTCTAAATGCTGCCTTTTCAATTTTCAATAATTTGTTGGTCATTTTGGTGACTATGAAATATCCTCAACTCCGCAATCCTATCAATATTTTTATCCTTAACCTCTCATTTTCTGATCTGTTAATGACACTGTGTGGGACAACCATAGTGATTAGTACCAATTACCATGGCTATTTTTACCTGGGCGAAAAATTCTGTATCTTCCAGGGCTTTGCTGTCAACTATTTTGGTAAGATTTTTCTTACTATAACATTTAAGCGAAATGTAATATTATTATTATTATTATGTGTTATTATTATTATGTGTTATTATTTGATATTTTGTATAATACATTTGTGCACAACATAAAATGTATCTAAAGCATTTTTTATTATTATTAAAATGGGGCTTTAAGGTTTAGTAAACCTATAAAATTGTTTTGCTGTCTGTGTCCCATTGAGAAGATCCACCTTCCCTATTTGTCCAGATGGAACTAAAAGTAAGGCCAAATCTAACATTTTGAGTTGTCATCAGAACAGTTAAACAGGAAAAGTCCTCCAACTTGTTGCAGAGACAACTTTCTAAGCAATTTCCTGCACTTGAGAGATTTCCTCTTGCTTCATGTTTTGTCTACAGGACAAAAAGTAAAAGTAAATGTCCGCAACGGAACACAAATGAAAAAAGTCACAGATTTAACCATTCTCTACTCTATCTAAAACAAAAACAATTATGTTGGCGTTAGATATATTTTATTATGTTTTAATCTACATTTAGTTCATCTGTACTAGTTTTCATTGATGTACGTTTGGTTCTAAGCAATGTGGGGGTCGAAGCTTCCCTTACACGCAGGAAACATTTCAGCAGTATAAAATACTTTATCTTTTATGCATTTCAATGAAACCATATCAAGATTCCATATTACAATATCATTTTTTCTTTTTACAACAAATGATCAGTTAAAACATATTTACAGTATGAAAAGAAAAACACCAATACAAATAAAAGACAATAATTAAACATAATGTAGAATTTTCACTAGGCATGGCATTTGGATGTACAATGATCATTTTATTGTTCAACAAAGTGGAGTAAAACTAAAGTAAAATGCAAAAACTCAACACATTTGTTTAAAATATTTTCTATAAGCTTGAATCGTGTCTATATTTGAATGCCATTTTAATAGACAAACACTAGAATTTCACTGTCCCTGACAAAGCAGACCTGTGCATAAGGCACACTATTAGCCACAGTTTTGAGTCTGCTCCCTCTTGTGGTAAATTTGCAAATTACAATCGAAAAATGTTCTTTAACAAAAATGGTAAGTTTACAATATAAAAAAAACAAGAGTAATGTTCTATGTAAACATGTTTTTTGTTTTCTATAAATGAAATTAAACAACAGTAACAAACTTGCCAGTAACAGATTTTCTACTATTTATCCAACAAGCGTGCATCAAACTAGAGGAGTTATTTATTTGATATATTTCTCTTTTTCTGCAGGAATTGTATCACTTTGGTCTCTGACTATCTTAGCCTATGAGAGATACAATGTAGTGTGTGAGCCAGTTGGAGCTCTGAAGCTGAGCACACAAAGAGGTTACCAAGGACTAAGTTTTATTTGGCTGTTCTGTCTGATCTGGGCAATAGCACCTCTATTTGGTTGGAGTTCCTATGGTCTTGAAGGTGTTCAAACCTCTTGCTCCATTGGTTGGGAAGAGAGATCCTGGAGTAATTATAGCTACCTGATTACATACTTTCTGACATGCTTCGTTATTCCTGTTGCCATTATTGGATTCTCATATGGAAGCATTCTCTGTTCGCTGCATAAGGTATATTTCATCACCATGTTCTATTGATAACCTTTTGTTTTTAATTAAAGCCAGCACACAGCAATTACATATATCAAAAAGGGTATATAGTACTGTCACCCTTCTTAGAGCCCCTTCCTGCCCTTAATTTTTTTTTTTTATAGAAAATATCTAAAATGCAGCTCCCTTGCAAAGTGAACAGTCTATTTGCCATTAATAAATCAACCCCCCTCCCCCCTCCCCCTCGCATGATCTATTAACTTTTCTGATGCGCATCTAAAGCTTCCTGATGTTCTATCCATGCAAGTACAGACAAATATATGTTCTCCTGGCCAGAAATCCAGTGAGGTCCTAACCTAACCTATTAGCCCTGCTCTATTCTCCTCCGTGGGCTTCAGAATCTACCCACCCCCACTTCGTTATAGTCTTATATTATGAAAATAAGGGGAGCATGTTCTGTAGTTCAACAGAGGATAACTGAGCAGTGCTGACAACATTTTACAGTATATTTGAAATGAAATATTTATTATTTTGAGGAAATAACATGGTGTGGGTGAATTTTTGCCAGTCACAGACTGTGTCACGCCCCTTCAGCCTGTGTCTTAGAACAAGAGAAAGGTGAATCAAGATGTAATATCCCGCCCCCCATTGTGTTTAGCTGGTTAGTGGGCATGGAGGAGGAAAGAGGGAGTGGGCTGTCATTTACCACTGTGTATATGCCCACATGTGTGACTCTATAATCACATGGGCTGCTCAGATGTGATAGGGAGGAAATGCTCAGCATAGAAACTCACTGAAAACTGAGCATGTGCAGAGCTGACACCAAAGCTGCAAAATCTCTAGCTGAATTGGGGACATAAACAGAAGATGGAGATATAGAACGGCAAGATCTACCAGGTTTTTTGCAGAATACAGAAAACTAATCTCATAGTGACTGAGTGAGTATGAACAGCATGTAATATACCATTTATTGATAGTTTTTTATCATGTGGGTTTAGTAACAATTTAATTTCCCTGACCTAGCAGGAAGTGAGATTAGATAAGAAGAAAATGGGGATATGTATAGGGATAACTCCTAGGAGTTATCCCTATACATATCCCCATTTTCTTCTTATCTAGTCAATTTGGGATGATGGCACCCTCTCCTACTTTAATATTTACTGTAGAGGCAATTCTCAATACTCAGGAAGTGAGATTAGTATTTCCAATAGGGTAAAGTCAGCAACCCTTTATTCTACATATATAATATGGCATTTTGGATAAAGTTAGGCATTTATGATGATGACAGATTTCATCTGGACTGTTGAGTGTTGCATTATATTTTTTGAAGTTAAAAAAGCCACCAATCTATTCCAAATTGACATAACTATAAATGAATGAGCCCTATAGAAAAATCCTGTAAGGAATGTATGATGTTTTTAATAAAGCATTTTGTCTGTTTCAGTGGAAGTCTGAATTTGAATCTCTTATGTATTGTTTATTGCATTTGTATTTCTGAAGCTAAACAGGAAAATTGAGGAGCAGGGAGGAAGGACTAACAAAGAAGAAGAGTTTCGGGTTGTAGTTATGGTGCTGTTTATGGTTATTGCTTTTCTGGTCTGCTGGCTTCCATACACCATTTTTGCTCTTATTGTCGTCATTAATCCAACACTCTACATTACTCCTCTTGCTGCAACTCTGCCTACATACTTTGCCAAGACCAGTCCCGTCTACAACCCAATTATCTACATATTTTTAAATAAACAGGTAAGGATTGGATACTGTGCTTACATAGATCTCAGCACATAGAAGTGGAATAATATTTTATTTTTTCCTCAATTATGATAATGTTGAGCTATATTGGCATAAGCAGATGATGGAGAAGTCCCTGATGGTACTGTCTGTTTTATATATATATATATATATATATGAAATCATTCACACCAAACTCTGACCATATCACTAACATCATAGAGATTAAAACTCATCAAACCAGAGTATGGTTTTTACAAATTTCATATGTTCAGTTTTGTGTATCCTTTGCCCCTTGTAGCCTCACTTTGCCCCTTGTAGCCTTACATTTATGTTATTATCAAACATGCTACATACACAAGTGCTCTGATGTCATCAAGTACAATGCAGGTACCATACACAGTCCAGAGCGCTGGCTGCTGAGGGAGCGGGGGACAAGGTAAGTACAAGTCCTATTTACTTGTACCCAATACATAAACAAGCATTTAACTCTTGCAGTGCAGAGGGAGTCCCACTGAAAGATTTTTTTCCCTGGTTTTCAGCTTTAAGAAAATAACCATTGAGTGCAATCTAATACAATGCAGATACATGAGAGATAGAACAAATGCCTATTCTCCAAATAATATAACTGAGAAGCAATTTTATAAGATAACATTTGCTACTTTTACAAATAGTTTTATGTCTGACTGTAAGATTTTTTGTGAACAGCGTTTTTCATTTACAGCATTAAAAGCTTTTAAGTTGCCCACAGCAACCAGTTAGATGGTTTCTTTGAATCTCATGCAAAAACAGTAAAAGTAGCAAGGATATTTTGCTGAGCTTATAAATCAGGGCTCAAAATTTGAAGTCTTAAGCCACTAGCCAGGCCTCAAGGGTTACTCGCCACTAGTTGCCCCACCCAACCCCTACCATGCTCCGGCCCTAATTCTGCCGCTAATCACGCCCTCATAAATTATCTTGTGAAATGTTTTATGCAGAATTAAGTTACAAAAATAAATATTAACAACAACTTTATCAGTTCCCCTCAGCACAGCCTCACCTGTGCCCATCAATGCAGCCTCACCATGCCCACCATTGCAGCCTCACCGTGCCCACCATTGCAGCCACACCGTGCCCACCATTGCAGCCTCACCGTGCCCACCATTGCAGCCTCACCGTGCCCATCATTGCAGCCTCACCGTGCCCCCATTGCGGACTCACCGTGCCCCCATTGCAGCCTCACCGTGCCCACCATTGCAGTCTCACCGTGCCCACCATTGCGGACTCACCGTGCCCCCATTGCGGATTCACTGTGCCCCCATTGCAGATTCACTGTGCCTCCATTGCAGATTCACTGTGCCCCCATTGCAGATTCACTTTTCCCCCATTGCAGATTCACTTTTCCCCCATTGCAGATTCACTGTGCCCCCATTGCAGATTCACTGTGCCCCCATTGCAGATTCACTTTGCCCCCATTGCAGATTCACTGTGCCCCCATTGCAGATTCACTGTGCCCCCATTGAAGACTCACCGTGCCCCCATTGGCGGCCAGATTATGACAGGAGGAAGAGGAGAGAGCCGCGGGATCGCAGAGCGGTAAAGCATGCTGTTACAACTTACATTGAAATTTCCTCCGCTCTGCTTGCTCCCTCCTGACCCCGCACCTGTGATAGACAACACATCTCAGCATTGGACCCGCATTCTGTCTATTACATGCGCGGGGTCAGGAGGAGGCGGGGCTGTGGGAGCGAGCAGAGCGGAGGAAATTTCAATGTAAGTTGTAACAGCATGCTTTACCGATCTGCGATCCCGCGGCTCTTTCCTCTTGCTTCATGCTTTCTGCCATCAGGGCGATCACTGGGAGAATGGCTGCCGATCAACCCCGCCTGCCGGCGGTGCTCGCCCCCCCTACTCCCAGGCAGCCCAGCTCCTAACCAGACCTCATTTTCCACTCGCAAAGTGCGAGTAGGCGAGTGGAAAATTGAGGTCTGTTATAGATTATATAATTATGTAGAATAAACTGCTTAGAAATCATATCAAGTATACCAATTAAGAATTTATTCATTACAAATCTTCCTCTCCGGAGTGCATAGCGATTCCAATCCTTACGCTCAACATGTTTTGACATCTCAGTCTGATTGTCTGTCTGAAACTTCAAACTGAGCCCTCTCATAAGGGATGATTCACAGGAAGAAGCCATTCATTTGTGTATGTAAATTTCAGCTTGAGCTATTGAGTTGTAAACAAAAGTCTTTACAGCAAATTGAGGGTCTGGAAAATGGGAAACTGAACTTAATGCTCCTCCTGCTGGCTCAGAAAAATTAAGCAACACATTTGCATACTATATTTCATACAGTATGTAACTCACAAAAAATGATTAAAGAATATTTTTTTATCTTGATCATAATAAATAAACATGTACAAAATAGCAAGACATTCACTTTAATTAATTGTTTAAAATTAATATATTTTATATGTAGCACCCTGGAGTTTAGGCAGGGATGCTCCTCACAAATTTACTTGCCAGAAGTTGTTATCCTGGTTGATTGTTAGAGATCTGATGATTTCTCGCTAAGTTTGGCCTTTTTGCAATTTTCTCTTCTACCACTAGGTGGTCGTGTACTTGGTGGTATTAGATATGAGAAGGGCAACTCAAGGTCAGGTTATGGGTATATGGGGTATCTCAGCCAATGGGTATGGGTTTTATTAGATCCTTTGGCCTGCTGGAAGAGCCTATATTTTCGGGGGGAGTCAGGTGATCTGTATTCTGTGCCAACCGGACGGCTGTCTGGGTGGACGTGTGTCGTGTTGCCCCCCGGGCTGCTGGGCCAGAGATTGGGCCTATCCTGGGGGAATCTGGCTGCTAGGCTGTCTGAGGGTCTATCCAGAAGCAAGTACCGAAGCAGTATTCTTACCGAACGGGCACGGTGGAGAATCTGGAAAGTTCAGGCAGTAATCAAGTCAGGGACCCAGATAGCAGAGGTGACGCTTGTAGAGTAGCCTTGTGTGCCAAGCCAAGGACCGAGCAGGCCAGTGGGGGGAAGCTTGAGAAGTATCAGGAGTGCCAAGCTAGGGACCCAGCAGAGAAGTGGGGGATGACGCTTAAGGAAGATACCACTGTGAAGATTGGAGGAGCTCAAGGGATTCAGTGGCAGTGAATCAGAGGGTCTAGTGAGAGACCAGGAGTTCAGTGGGCTGAAGAACTACAAGGATAAGTTATAGTGAAGGTGAAAGAACTGTTACGCTTTGTGTTAGGAACTGTTAAAGTCTGTTGCCATAAAAGACAGCATTCCTGCACCTGCAGATGTGGCTTCTTGCTGGAGGCCTTTCCC
The DNA here is from genome assembly GCA_029206835.1 of Rana muscosa. Classification (NCBI taxonomy): domain Eukaryota; kingdom Metazoa; phylum Chordata; class Amphibia; order Anura; family Ranidae; genus Rana; species Rana muscosa. The sequence goes on along the minus strand of CM055118.1, from coordinate 791,064,142 downwards.
TGCACGGCTGTCTTCCTATTAAAGTCTCGGAGTCTGCTAATTGAACTTGCAACTACTTAAGGGTGTCTTGGTCCTAGCCCACTTTCCCCCATAAAAGTTTGTAAGAGAAATAAACATCTCTTTTGCATTCAAGAAGTGTCTGGCGCCCAATAACTTCCAACTTGCACCCACTATGCCTCATATACATATGCCTTATATACAGAAGAATGTCAGCTATCTCTGGCCCAGGAGGTTCTCATTAGACTGAAGGAGGCTGGAGACCTTGCTACGTGTATAGCACCAACTACTTCCAAGAGAGTACACCGTCTATATTCCCTACCCTGATCAGGCATGTTTGGGTAAAAATCGTATTATTATTTTTTTTATTTTTTTATGTTATAGGAGGAAACAAATACAAAAAAAGTACAAATTGTTTCTCTAATCAAAAATAAACGAATAGTTGGCAAGAATGCTAGCTATTTAGCTGTCATGCTGCCCATAGACCAGGGGCGTCGGGAGGGGGTGGCTAGGGGGGGCTGAAGCCCCAAATGTGACCCCGAAAAGCCCAGAGTCTCATATTGGCAGGTCTCCATTGTTAGCCCCGATCTGATCCCGAGCGCCGCCGAATGTGGCCGAGTGTGGCAGAGTGTGGCCGAGTCCTGCCGACTCGCCGAGTGCCATAGCAGGTCCCGCCTTCTGGAGCCTGTGCAACGCCTATGATGGACGTCCCACTGGTCCAATGCCGTGACCGTGGGATGTGTGACGTCCATCATAGGCGCTGCAGGCTCCAGAATGCGGGAATTACAATGCGGCCGCCGCGCCACATTCCCGCTCGGCGCGCCAGCGGACAGCTCTCCTCTCCTCTCCTCCCCTCCTTGGCTCTCCTCAGGCTCCTCGGCTCTCCTACCCTCCAGGCTCCTCGGCTCTCCTACCCTCCAGGCTCCTCGTCTCTCCTCTCCTCCTCGGCTCCTCCTCTGATGGAATGAATGACTGCCTGCTGTGACACCTCTGAGGTCAGTGTATATAGGTCACTACCGTCAGTGTAGGTAGGTCAGTGTAGGTAGGTCAGTGTATGTCAGTGTATATAGGTCACTACCGTCAGTGTAGGTAGGTCAGGTAGGTCAGTGTATGTAGGTCAGGTAGGTCAGTGTATGTAGGTCACTACCGTCAGTGTATGTAGGTCAGTGTAGGTAGGTCAGGTAGGTCAGTGTATGTAGGTCAGTGTATGTAGCTCACTACCGTCAGTGTATGTAGGTCAGGTAGGTCACGGGCCAGCTAAAAAAAAAGCCTGCGTCACATACACCATCCCCCCCCCCGGTTTCCTGCCTTGGACTTCGGGCTGAAGCCCCTGGTCTTTTTGCCACCTAGCAACGCCCCTGCCATAGGCATTAGAGTTATATTTATGTAATGGTCAGATTATGATGATCACCATGGTTGGTTGATAGCTATATGTATTGTGGACATAAAATGAGGTAAAATGGAAAGCAGTCATTCAAAACATTATCAGAGAGAGTTTTGAAAGCAATCATCATGATAAGCAGTCATAAGCAACAAGACGATGACAACGTTTATTTATTATTTCACTTAACTTTCTTTCAGTTCCGCCATTGCGCTGTTCGGTGCTTGACATGTGGCCACATTGACCTATCTGCACCAGAGGAGGACAATGCATCTATGATTGTTCCGACTGAAATCCAAGCAGCTACCAAAACCAATCAAGTGACTCCAGCCTAGTTACTGCAAGACTGCATTTAAAAACATTTGGGTCTGACACATTTTTGGGTTGATTTAAGAACTGGAGTTAAATCCCCCAGTCACAGTAAGCTTGAATCTCTTAATCTGTTTGGCGTCTGTGGGGAATTAACCTCAGTTTTTGTAAGACGATGTTGCTACATAAGGCCCTATATCAATTTTTTATTAGTTTTTTAAAATAAAAATACAACTTTAAAGCAAACCTTCCGCCACATTATTATATTATTTATTTTATGCCATTTAATAATTGACGCTGATATGGTCTGCCTTGTCATGAAAACAGGTGTTGTGGGATAAAGCTCTTGTTGCATGAATACTTTTATACAACAATGCAAGGGGAAAAATAATCCTTTACAACATATATCAAGAAAAGGCAGGTGATCCATTGAGACCCATAAATGCCATACCCATGCCTCCATCCCTGGTACATTGAAAATGAAAAGAGAAAATGGGCTGTGGGACTTTAAATGAGGCATGGATGGGCGTAGGAAAAAGTCTAGGATATCAAGAATGAGTAGACATCACTGTCCCGTTGGGGAATAGTCTGTAGCCATATATACATGCTGCATAGTCAGTCTAAAGAATGGAGATCAAGGCATGGATATAAATATAAAAATGTATTGTATCATGGTAAAAGTACACATGGATCATGCAAACAAAGGCATAGTATAAATAGGGGTTATCACAAAAACATGATCAAAATTCACTGTTGAGACATGGCTGAAGCAAGTAATGACAGTTAAATGGACATACAGAAACAGTGAAAATGATTATCCGGTTAAAAAGTCAAGAATACACTTAATAGATTCATAGTTGGGCAAGCTTTACTTGACATGCCAGAGCATGGACTAATGGATGGGCATGGGGAAAAGGGTCTAAGATATCAAAAATTGGTAAACATCACTGTCCCGTTGGGGAGTGGTCTGTAGCCAGGTATACATGCTGCATAGTCAGTCTAAAGAATGGAGATCTGTATCATGGTAAAAGTACACATAGATCATGCAAACAAAGGCATAATGTAAATAGAAGTTATCACATAGACATAATCGCAATTCATTGTTGAGACATGGCTGGAGCAAGTAGTGACAGTTAAATGGACATACAGAAACAGTGAAATTAATTATCCAATTGAAATGTCAAGAATACACTTTGTAGATTCGTAGTTGGGCAGGCTTTACTTGGCATCCCTGAGCATGGACTCGACGCGTTTCTTGGCGTTTAAAGCCAGTCATCAGGAGTGGGGTGCATGTCATTTGACTACAAGGGGAGATGGATAGACAGATCAAATAAAGTCTTGAAAAAATTATGTCATATTTGAAACAGAATAAGGTAGTCTGATACGTTACCAATGGCAAAACCCGGAATGGGGTTGTCCCAAGCATTTGAAATATGGCGTAGAATGGTGGTCCTGGATACAGTGTCTCACCCGGGGCTGAGGCGGGGAAGGCCCCCCAATAAACACTTCAACGGCCACTCGATCAAGAGGAGAGTCAAAGAGAAGATGGCATGGGACATCCATCAAGGAGAAACCCGGACAGCCACGGCACAGCACCAAACTGACGGAGAGGCACAGACAGGGTGCAAGGGCAGAATGCTAGTGAAGGGATGGAGAAATGAAAATGAGCAATGAGTGAAAAAGAAGGTTGAATGGTTTGAGAACCAAAATTAGAATGTGATTGGGGGAAGGGAGGGGAAAGAAAAAAAGAAAACAAAAAACAAAAAGGGAACAAAGGAAGAGGGGAGTGAATATGTAAATGATGTGCTGGTGGATGCCTAATGGGAATAATGTGTAATGGGTGCTGGGAGAAATTGAACAAAAAAGGGGGTTAATGATATAACATGACTGAAAGGGTTAACAGCCAAAGTTGGCAAATCAACTGAGTGTTGGTGTAAATAAATCTGGTTTGAAAAAAAGCCAAACCAGATCCCCAAAAATGCTAAATAGCGATGAAATTAAATGTGTGTTTGAAGCAGTGTGAGCAGAGTGCAAGGCAAAATGTAAAAAAGCAGGTAAAAAGAGTATATATGTAAAGAATACTATGTGAATCCTGAAATAAGGATTGGAAATTACCTTGAAGTGTAGAGAAAGAGAGAAACTGGAACCTCTCATCAGATGGATGTCTGTGAAGTGAAGCTCCCCAGGTGGCTACCGGATAAATGTCCACAGTGAGGGGCGTATCTCCGCCAGCATCATGTGACGCATGAGCCAGGTGTGGGGATGGAAAGAGCCACGCCCGAGATGCAAATGATCTCGGAGGGGTCCCTCCCATCCCCCTGGGTCATGCGAGATGGAAAAAACTATGATGAAAACGCAGGCGTCCCAATGGGTGCCGTGCGTGCAACATACTGACATGATGCCGATGCGCCAAGGATAATGCCCCGCCCCCCCGCCAAGGAAGGCAGGTGGGGAGGGGGAACTGGGCGCATCGCAACCCCGGGCGGAAGAGACCAAAGAACAGGGACCCACCAATGCTTGGGTTGGGTGAGCCATGGGGATGGATACATCATTGAAAATCACGATTAGGACTGTTGTAATCAAAACAGGGGGATAAACAATAATGGCCTGTTGTCAAATGAAGTCTAGGGAAGGATATCAATGGTCAAGGTTGGGTAAAAAGGATGCCAACATATAAATAGTCTCAGAGAATTAATCACTGAGCAAATAAGAAAAGGAAATAGGGCTCAATAGGTCACCAAAGGGGAATGGGTGTCTTCCACCCGGTAATTTGTCAAGAAAAGGCAGGTGATCCATTGAGACCCATAAATGCCATACCCATGCCTCCATCCCTGGTACATTGAAAATGAAAAGAGAAAATGGGCTGTGGGACTTTAAATGAGGCATGGATGGGCGTAGGAAAAAGTCTAGGATATCAAGAATGAGTAGACATCACTGTCCCGTTGGGGAATAGTCTGTAGCCATATATACATGCTGCATAGTCAGTCTAAAGAATGGAGATCAAGGCATGGATATAAATATAAAAATGTATTGTATCATGGTAAAAGTACACATGGATCATGCAAACAAAGGCATAGTATAAATAGGGGTTATCACAAAAACATGATCAAAATTCACTGTTGAGACATGGCTGAAGCAAGTAATGACAGTTAAATGGACATACAGAAACAGTGAAAATGATTATCCGGTTAAAAAGTCAAGAATACACTTAATAGATTCATAGTTGGGCAAGCTTTACTTGACATGCCAGAGCATGGACTAATGGATGGGCATGGGGAAAAGGGTCTAAGATATCAAAAATTGGTAAACATCACTGTCCCGTTGGGGAGTGGTCTGTAGCCAGGTATACATGCTGCATAGTCAGTCTAAAGAATGGAGATCTGTATCATGGTAAAAGTACACATAGATCATGCAAACAAAGGCATAATGTAAATAGAAGTTATCACATAGACATAATCGCAATTCATTGTTGAGACATGGCTGGAGCAAGTAGTGACAGTTAAATGGACATACAGAAACAGTGAAATTAATTATCCAATTGAAATGTCAAGAATACACTTTGTAGATTCGTAGTTGGGCAGGCTTTACTTGGCATCCCTGAGCATGGACTCGACGCGTTTCTTGGCGTTTAAAGCCAGTCATCAGGAGTGGGGTGCATGTCATTTGACTACAAGGGGAGATGGATAGACAGATCAAATAAAGTCTTTTACAAAATATAACTAAATATGTTCAACAGAAATTTTGTAAGGAGATGTTCATATGTTCTTATATCTTTGGGCACCTTTAGGACAGCCTTGAAAAAAGTGACAAAAATATAAGGCTCTTGTGAAGTCAAAAGCAGTCATTTCATTATCATTTAACAATAAAAAAAACAGCAATTTGCGCAAGCATATATACGAGGTGTGTCTAAAAAGTTTGGTCCGATATCTCAACGGCAACATGGGCCAGATACGCACGCATGTACATGGCTATCCAGAGACATGTTATGAAGTGCCACCTATCGTGAAGTACACGTACCCGTTAGGGTACACCCGCTGTTTGCAGTCAACACAGAGTTAGTGTTGAGAGGTAGGGCCACAGTGCAATGGAGCAATGAGTGATCATCAAGTTCTGCTACAAATTGTTGAAAAACAGCAATGGAGATGCATGAAATGTTGGTGCAAGTGGGACGAAAGCTGTGAGCAGAAAATGTGTTTACGACTCGTTCAAACGCTTTCATAACAGGAAGGAAACGACTGAGGAAGAGCCAAGTTCGGTTCGCCCATCGACAAGCAGAACCCCAGAGACGAGAACGAGTGTGTGTGACAAATGCTGGCACAAGATCGGCGACTGTCTCTAGCAAGGACATGGTGTGCACCATCGTCCGCAAAGATTTAGGGAAGTGGAAGATCTGTTCAAGGTTTGTGCCACACAGGCTGACAGATGAACAGAAAGCAAAACGTATGGAAACCTCTGGAGATTTCATTACCATGTGTGATCAGGATCCATTCTTTCTGTGAACCATTGTCACAGGAGATGAGACCTATGCGCCAATGGGATAACAAGCAGCAAAGCATCTGACCCTGTCTGCACCCCCTTTATATAGGGGCCTCTAGGGGTTCTGGAACCTTCTATTCCATTTTCAAGGCTCCCCCTTACAGGTAGTTACTAGGGATGAGCTCGGAGTTCGAGTCGAACATACGTTCGACTCGAACATCGGCTGTTCGATCGTTCGGCGAACATCAAACGATACACAATACACTGTGCCATCGCAGTGAAATCTCGCCGCTGTGATTGGCCAAGCATGCACTGTGACCCCGCATGCTTGGCCAATCACAGCGCCGGCAGCTAGGAGAGCCATAATTGGCCACAGGCAGGTTGCCTGTGGCCAATTATAGCTCAGGGGATTTAGCACACGCCCCACACTATAAAAGGCCGCCAGCGCGGCGGCCTTGTGTAGTGTGTTCCGGCGCAGGGAAAGAGAAGGATAGGCAGGGACAGTGTTGATATTCTTTGTGCTATTCTTGTGTGCAGGGAGAGAGAAGGATAGGCAGGGAGAGTGTCAGTGTCATATTCTTTGCTAAACCTTGTGTGCAGGGAGAGAGAAGGATAGGCAGGGGACAGTGTCAGTGTCATATTCTTTGCTAAACCTTGTGTGCAGGGAGAGAGAAGGATAGGCAGGGAGAGTGTCGGTGTCATATTCTTTGATAAACCTTGTGTGCAGGGAGAGAGAAGGATAGGCAGGGGAGAGTGTCAGTGTCATATTCTTTACTAAACCTTGTGTGCAGGGAGAGAGAATGATAGGCAGGGAGAGTGTCAGTGTCATATTCTTTGATAAACCTTGTGTGCAGGGAGAGAGAAGGATAGGCAGGGGACAGTGTCAGTGTCATATTCTTTACTAAACCTTGTGTGCAGGGAGAGAGAAGGATAGGCAGGGAGAGTGTCAGTGTCATATTCTTTGATAAACCTTGTGTGCAGGGAGAGAGAAGGATAGGCAGGGGACAGTGTCAGTGTCATATTCTTTACTAAACCTTGTGTGCAGGGAGAGAGAAGAATAGGCAGGGAGAGTGTCAGTGTCATATTCTTTGATAAACCTTGTGTGCAGGGAGAGAGAAAGATAGGCAGGGGACAGTGTCAGTGTCATTGTTGCTAAGCCTCCTGCACAGTATACACCCGAAGCTAGCCCTTATTGCTGTGTTTTTCTTGGTGTGTTACACTAACAGGCATTTGCAGCACTTACAGCGGGCGGAGTGTGCCTCGTGCACATTATACACCTGAAGCTAGCCCGTATTGCTGTGTTTTCCTGGTGTGTTACACCAACAGGCATTTGCAGCACTTACAGCAGGCGTAGTGTGATTCCTGCAAAATATACTCCTGAAGCTAGGCCTTATTGCTGTGTTTTCCTAGTGTGTTGCACCAACAGGCATTTGCAGTACTTACAGCGGGCGGAGTGTGCCTCCTGCACATTATACACCTGAAGCTAGCCCGTATTGCTGTGTTTTCCTGGTGTGTTACACCAACAGGCATTTGCAGCACTTACAGCGGGCGGAGTGTGATTCCTGCAAAATATACTCCTGAAGCTAGGCCTTATTGCTGTGTTTTCCTGGTGTGTTACACTAACAGGCATTTGCAGCACTTACAGCGGGCGGAGTGTGCCTCCTGCACATTATACACCTGAAGCTAGCCCGTATTGCTGTGTTTTCCTGGTGTGTTACACCAACAGGCATTTGCAGCACTTACAGCGGGCGGAGTGTGCCTCCTGCACATTATACACCTGAAGCTAGCCCGTATTGCTGTGTTTTCCTGGTGTGTTACACCAACAGGCATTTGCAGCACTTACAGCGGGCGGAGTGTGCCTCCTGCACATTATACACCTGAAGCTAGCCCGTATTGCTGTGTTTTCCTGGTGTGTTACACCAACAGGCATTTGCAGCACTTACAGCAGGCGTAGTGTGATTCCTGCAAAATATACTCCTGAAGCTAGGCCTTATTGCTTTGTTTTCCTAGTGTGTTACACCAACAGGCATTTGCAGCACTTACAGCAGGCGTAGTGTGATTCCTGCAAAATATACTCCTGAAGCTAGGCCTTATTGATGGTTTTCCCATCTCCCTGCAGGCCATTAGAATGTCTGGAAGGCAAACAAGGAGAGGCAGACAGTCAGGAGCCAATAAAAGAGGGCAAGCAGGCTCTGTGTCTAGAGACAACAGTGCTGGTCGTGGACGCTGTGCATCGCCATCAGCACGTGGCCATGGGACACGCTTGTCCTTCTTTTCGGCAGCTGGACGTGTTGAGCCACATCATGCCAAAGACTTGGTAGAGTGGATGACCAAGCCCTCCTCATCCTCCTCATCCTCTCTCACCCAGGCTCAGGGTACTGGCAAAGCAGCTGCCAAAGCGTCCTCTTCCCTGGTATCAATGTCATCATCAGTCACTCCTTCCCTAGACCCACCATGTCCTCCTGAGGAGTCCCCCGAACTGTTTGAGCACAGTGTTGGGTACATGCTCCAGGAGGATGCCCAGCGTTTCGAAGGGTCTGATGATGATACCCAGCTAGAGGAAGGCAGTAGCGTGAGAGCAGAGAGAGGGGATGCTCAAGAAGGACACCAATCTGGCAGTCATGTTCCAGCAGCTGCAGCATACTGCCAGATTGGCTCCAGTGATGAGGAGGGAGGGGATGATGAGGTCACTGACTCCACGTGGGTGCCTAATAGGAGAGAGGAGGAGAAGGAGGAGGATGAGGAGGAGGCACATCTCCAACGAGGCAGGATGCCCTCGGGGGGCCAGCGTAAGGGCAGCACACTGACGGAATCACACAGCAGAGCTCCGCCTGTGCAGGGCGCTGCCTCTGCCCGTTATTCAAAAAGTTATTTGGTGTGGGCCTTTTTTGAGTCGAGTGCATCAGATCGCACAGCTGCTGTTTGCAGCATATGTCTCAAGCGTATATCGCGTAGCCAAAACATCACCCGCTTGGGCACCACATGCTTGACCAGACATATGTTGACCTGCCATGCAGCTCGTTGGCAAGCCTACCTTAAAGACCCACACCAAAGAACAAAGCGGACCTCTCCTTGCACCGCATCAGCTGGGATCTCCAACCCCACTATACCTTCAGTCCTCTCTGAAACCTGCACTGAGAGGAATGAAGGTTAGAATTAGGTGTGTCACAGCCAAGTACTTGCGGGCACTCTGCTAGCAGTACACCGACGTCCGATTCTAGCAGGCAAATTTCCCTGCCCCAGCTGCTGGACCGTCGAAAGAAGTTCACTCCCAGCCATCCACATGCCCAGCGGTTGAATGCTAGCTTGGCTAAATTGCTAGCGCTTCAACTGCTGCCTTTTCAGTTGGTAGACTCGGCCCCCTTCCGTGAGTTTGTGCAATGTGCGGTTCCTCAGTGGCAGGTTCCCAAATGCCACTTTTTCTCACGGAAGGCGATTCCGGCTCTCTACGGGCATGTGGAAGGCAATGTCTTGGCCTCGCTGGACAGGGCGGTCAGCGGTAAGGTGCATATTACCGCTGACTCATGGTCCAGCAGGCATGGACAGGGACGTTACCTTTCTTTCACGGCCCATTGGGTCACTCTTTTGGCAGCTGGGAAGGATGCAGGACAAGGTGCAGTAGTGTTGGAGGTTGTTCCGCCGCCACGCCTCCAAAATGCTACTACTGGTTGTGACACACCTCTCTCCTCCACCCCCTCCTCTTCTTCTTCCTCCATGGCCTCTTCCTGTGCTTTGTCCTCGGAACCAGCGGTGCTCCGTAGGCGTTCAAGGGGCTACGCAAGTACGCAGGCAAAAAGATGCCATGCCGTGCTTGCGCTGGTGTGTTTGGGGGACAGGAGCCACACTGGGGCAGAGGTTCTGTCTGCTCTGCAGGGGCAGGCCGAGAGGTGGTTGACGCCACACCAGCTTAAGCCAGGAATGGTGGTTTGCGACAATGGCACCAACCTCCTCTCCGCCCTCCGACAGGGACAACTGACCCATGTGCCCTGTGTGGCTCACGTCCTTAACCTGGTGGTGCAGCGGTTCTTGGGCAGGTACCCGGGCTTACAGGATGTCCTGAGGCAGGCCAGGAAAGTCTGTGTGCATTTCCGCAGATCTTATAATGCCAGTGCTCGCCTGGCTGAGCTGCAAAAGGAGTTGAACCTGCCCAAGAACCGCCTTATATGTGACATGCCCACCAGGTGGAACTCAACGTTGGCCATGCTGCAGCGGCTGCACATGCAGCAGAGGGCCATTAATGAGTACCTGTGCGACTACGGCACCAGGACAGGGTCAGGGGAGCTCGGGTTTTTTTCACCACGCCAGTGGGGCATGATCAGGGATGCATGCACTGTCCTGGCACCATTTGAGGAGGCCACGAGGATGGTGAGCAGTGACAGTGCATGCATCAGTGACACTGTACCTCTTGTCCACCTGTTGGAACATACGCTGCGTGGAATAATGGACAGGGCACTTGAGGCAGAACAGAGGCAGGAAGAGGAGGACTTCCTTGCCTCTCAAGGCCCCCTTTACCCAGACAGTGTTCCTTCTGTCCCACCCATCGCACAGGAAGAAGAGGAGGAGGAGGAGGAGGAGGATTGTGTCAGCATGGAGGTGGAGCCTGGCACTCAGCATCATCAGCAGCAGTCTTTTAGGGATGATTTACAGTCCCAAGAAACCAGTGGACTTGTACGTGGCTGGGAGGAGGTGGCTGCGGATCATGTCGTCCTTAGTGACCCAGAGGACTCCGGACCGAATGCATCAGCTAACCTACGGTGCATGGCCTCCCTGATCCTGCAAAGTCTGCGGAAGGATCCTCGTATTCTTCGGATCAAGGAGAGGGACCATTACTGGCTGGCCACTCTCCTTGATCCACGGGTAAGGTTGCGGACCTTATCTTACCGTCGCAGAGGGTGGCCTTGCAGAAAGGTCTGTGCAACGCGTTCCCAGAGACTGGGAGGTTACAAACTCCTGGTCCTGGACAACGAGTTGCTGAGGCTTCGGTCAGTCAAAGAAGGAGCGGTGGAGAAGGTGGCCGTCTGACCGATGCGTTCAGACAATTCTTTAGTCCGCAGCCCCAAGGTATGATCGGTTCCAGCAACCATCGCCAGCGTCTGATATACATGGTGCAGGAATACCTAGGGGCAAGGTCAGACTTTGACACCTTCCCCACCGAAAATCCTCTGGCTTACTGGGTCTTGAGGATGGATCACTGGCCAGAGCTTGCACAGTATGCAATTGAGCTACTGGCCTGTCCTGCATCCAGCGTTCTTTCAGAACGCACTTTCAGTGCTGCTGGAGGATTTGTCACGGATCACAGGGTGCGCCTGTCCACCGACTCGGTTGATCGACTGACCTTCATAAAGATGAACCAGTCTTGGATCACCACCAGCTACCAAACACCTGAAGCTGATATAACAGACTAATTTATTTTCAAATGTCACATCCCTTCAAGAATGATGCTGATGCTGAGAGACTGTCCTGTTATGTTGACTGACTATCCTCCTCCTCCTCAATGATCCGATTAATGATGATAGCTTGGAAGAACATTTTTGTTTCTGGGTGCCGCCACCAGTGGCTAAGGCCCAATTTTTCAGCCCCTGTTTAACAGGGGCATGTAATTACAATTGTTTATGCAATGCTTTGCAGCAGGGCTCATTCCTGCACTCCAACTAAAGTATCTGGGAGAGGTTGCAGTGTCGTGGCACCAGCACCAGTGGCTAAGGCCCAATTTTTCAGCCTCTGTTTAACAGGGGCGTGTTATTACCATTTTTTATGCAATGCTTTGCAGCAGGGCTCATTCCTGCACTCCAACTAGAGTATCTGGGAGAGGTTGCAGTGTCGTGGCACCAGCACCAGTGGCTAAGGCCCAATTTTTCAGCCCCTGTTTAACAGGGGCGTGTAATTACAATTTTTGATGCAATACTTTGCAACAGGGCTCATTGCTGTGCTCTAAGTACAGTATCTGTGAGGGGTTGCAGTGTTGTGGCACCAGTGCCTAAGGCCCAAGTTTTCTGCCCCTGTTTAACAGGGGCATGTAATTACAATTCTTGATCTAATAATTCACAGCAGGGCCCATTCCTGCGCCCACCAAGAGTAACTGTGAGGCCTTACAGTGTTGTGTCAACACCACCACCACCAAAGGCCCAATTTTTCAGCCCCTGTTCAACAGGGGCATGCAATTACAATTCTTGATCTAATAATTCACAGCAGAGCCCATTCATGCACCCACCAAGAGTAACTGTGAGGGCTCACAGTGTTGTGGCAACACCAACAAGTAAGGGGCAAATTTCAGCAGAGTATATACGGCAGGCCCCTACTTTCAAACATCCAACTTACAAACGACTCCTCCTTGCAAACGGAAGGATACAACAGGAAGTGAGAGGAAATCTACCCCTAGGAAGGCAAATTCTCTCCTGTAAGAGTTAATATGGGAAAAAAGTGTCTCCTCTCAACTGATGCTTTATCACCAATTCTTGTTTCAATAAAAACCCCAAATTTTCAAAAAACATTTGTCATTAGGACGGAAAGTGAGGTGAACTGTTCTGAACACACTGCACAGACAGCAAAACAAATGTTACAGGGGTGATAACCCTTCCCTATGTTTTCCAAAAAGCTTAAAAATAGATTTTTTGGCTGGAGCTACACTTAAACAATGTACCTGTTCAAAATGACAAACATATTCTACATAAGAACAAACCTACAGTCCCTGTCTTGTATGCACCGCCTGTATACGGCTGTTCAGAGTATATAGGGCCTTTTTTCTTTTGTGTGCGGGGTTCCCCTTAATATCCATACAAGACCCAAAGGGGCTGGTAATGGGCTGGGGTGGGGGAGGGGGGGGTGATGGGGTAGCTATGCCATTTTTCTTAAAGATTTTCATCCATATTACCGGGACCAGACATTACATTAAAGCCGCAAGCAGTTTTAAATGGCTTTTTTTCCTTTAGAAATGTAATTTTGTGCAGGGACAGTTCTAAACACGGGAAACATGTGGCACTTCACAGGCATACTTTAGACACCCCCCAGGTACGATATTTAAAGGAATATTTGACTTTTTTTTTTTTCACTTTATGCATCATTAAAATGACTGCTCCCGAAAAACGGCCGTTTTTAAAACTTCTTTTTGCATTGATACATGTCCCCTGGTGCAGAACCCGGGTTCCCAAACCCTTTTTAGGACAATAACATGCATAATAGTCGTTATAATTAGCACTTTAGATTTCGAACGTTCGCATCCATTGTATTTAATAGGGTTCTAACGTTTGTGCGAACTTTCGGTCCGTTCGCGGGTTCTGGTGCGAACCGAACCCGGGGGTGTTCGGCTCATCACTAGTAGTTACAAGGCTCCCCAAAAGGCCACAAGCCCCTGACCTGAGGGGAGACCTGAAACCCCTGCCGCTGTTATCCCATTAGGAAAAGGGGGGCCTTGAAACTCCTATTCTCCTTTTCCCCACATGGGATAACAAGCAGCAAATATCTCAAGTAATTACCAGACATGTTTAATAATTAGACCAATCAAGATTATTTGGAACAAAATTGGCCGCGGCCTTTATTATTGGTTTTAGAATAATTGTATAACAACTTACATAAAATTCACCATAGGAATTAAAACCAACTTAAATATATAATAACCATTTACTCAGCTCAGCTATTACAGCTCAAGCTGTATTACAAAACCACATCAGTATTTATTAAACTGTCCCCACATAGACAGAAGGGCTGCAAGCCCTTCTGGCTACACCCAAACCGCGGCCTGCTCAATACATGTCTGGAGATTATTATTCATTATATCCAAATCGATATCAGACAAGTGTACTCCGTCCTTCCGATAAAGGCCTGGGATAACCCATTCTAATTCTGAAGCCCCATACACACTATCAGTTTTCTTGCAGGTTTTTCTCTTCAGGTTTACCAAAACCATCTAATATGAGGTCAAACCTTAAGAGTTTCAATTCGTATGCAATCAGGCAGGCCCTTGCACTACATGGTTTTGGTAAACCTGAAGAGAAAAACCTGCAAGAAAACTGATAGTGTGTATGGGGCTTGAGTGACGATAAGAGAAACCATAACCAAGTGCCATAAACTTTTCAACAACCCTATTTATACGTTTCCTTATCTTTTCAAAAGGGCAAAAAACAGCCATTTAAATCTAGGAATGTTTTCGGAGAAAATCACGACCGAACCGGGATACATGGCTTTGATAAACCGAATGTAATGTTTGATTTGTTCTGCTTACCTATGTCATTCCCCCCCAAATGAATGATCATGTCTGGGAGAGGATGACCGTAAGCCATAGCACCCAACAAGGTCAGGAGTTCCGCCCAAACCATCCCTCTTTTACCATGCCAACATACAGAAAAAAGGCTATGATCCAAATCCAGAGATTCCATATAAATCCGGGACGATGCTCTTCTGTGTGCCCAAAAGACAAATGAATGTCCTATTATCCATACTATTCGCTGTCCACCTACAGTAATTAAAAAAATAATGTTAGGTCTTACATACAACTTAAAAGCATCAGATTTGCACCTACCCAATTGCTTAATACTACTAGAATCTAGACCCATCCTAGCCGCCTCTGTAGCAGCTCCAATGCGAAACTAATGAGATGATATATTCGCATCGCCTAAATTGAGGCGGCACAAAGCCTTGCGGAGAACTGCCTTAAACTGAAAAACAGTCAGAGGAAAACCATAATGATGCAGAAATAAAAATTCTCCATCAGCAGGTCTAACATTTATATTGGAATTCAGTAGAGTTGAGCGGACACCTGGATGTTCGGGTTCGACGGGTTCGGCTGAACTTCGGAAAAAAGTTTGGGTTCGGGACCGAACTTTACCCCGAACCCGAACCCCATTGAAGTCAATGGGGACCAGAACTTCTGAGGACTATTAGCGCTGTTTCCTGTGCTTAGAACTGTCCCTGCACAATGTGTCATTTCTGAAGGAAAAAAAGTCATTTAAAACTCACTCATGGCTATTAATGAATTGTCGGCTCCCGGCAATACATAGAAAAGCCATTGATAAAAAATAAAAATAAAGCGTGTGGGTTCCCCCAAATTCAATTACCAGGCCCTTCAGGTCTGGAATGGATATTAAGGGGAACTCTGCCGCAAATTTAAAAAAAAAAATGCGTGCGGTTCCCCCAAATATCCATACCAGGCCCTTCAGATCTGGTATGGATTTTAAGGGGAACTCCACCCCAAATGAAATAAAAAATTGCGTGGAGTACCCCCAAAAATCCAGACCAGACCCTTTATCCGAGCACGCAACCTGGCAGGCCGCAGGAAAAGAGCGGCGGACGAGAGAGCGGCCCCCCTCCCTCCTGAACCGTACCAGGCCACATGCCCTCAACATGGGGAGGATGTCCCCATGTTGATGGGGACAAGGGCCTCATCCCCACAATCCTTGCTGGTGGTTGTGGGGGTCTGCGGGCGGGGGGCTTATCAGAATCTGGAAGACCCCTTTAACAAAGAGGACCCCCAGATCCCGCCCCCCCCTGTGTGAAATGGTAATGGGGTACAAATGTACCCCTACCATTTCACAAAGAAAGTGTAAAAAATGACAATAGCCGGTTTTTGACAATTCCTTTATTAAGGTCTTCTCCTTTCTTCCATCTTCTTCCTTCTTCTTCTTCCATCGTCTTCTTTTCTCCATTCGGGTTTCTTCCTCCATCTTGTTCTTCATCTTCCTCTTCATCTTCATCTTCCTTCTTCCTTCGGTGTTCTCATCCGCATCTTGCTCCAGCTTCTTGTTCCCCATCTTCTTACTTCGGCCGCTCCGTTTGAATTGGAGGTTCCCGCTGTGTGACGCTTCAGTTCTTCAGTTTTCCAATGTACCCCATAATAATTCACATAGGGGGGGCGGGATCTGGGGGTCCCCTTTGTTAATGGGGTCTTCCAGATTCCAATAAGCCCCCCGCCCGCAGACCCCCACGACCACCGGGCAAGGGTTGTGGGGATGAGGCCCTTGTCCCCATCAACATGGGGACATCCTCCCCATGTTGAGGGCATGTGGCCTGGTACGGTTCAGGAGGGGGGGCACTCTCTCGTCCCCCCCTCTTTTCCTGCGGCCTGCCAGGTTGCGTGCTCGGATAAAGGGTCTGGTCTGGATTTTTGGGGGTACTCCACGCCATTTTTTTTTTAAATTTGGGGTGGAGTTCCCCTTAATATCCATTCCAGACCTGAAGGGCCTGGTAATTGAATTTGGGGGAACCCCCACGCTTTTTTTATTTTTTATCAATGACTTTTCTATGTATTGCCGGGAGCCGACAATTCATTAATAGCCGCGAGTGAGTTTTAAATTACTTTTTTTCCTTCAGAAATGACACTTTGTGCAGGGACAGTTCTAAGCACGGGAAACAAGCGCTGCTTTACATGCATATTGCCGAACACCGGACCCGAACCCGAACATACAGTCAATTGTTCGGGTTCGGGTCCGGGACCCCAAAACCCAAAAGTTCGGTACGGACCCGAACTTTACAGTTCGGGTCCGCTCAACCCTAGAATTCAGTAAGAAAACCAGACAGGTGAGCTTATTAGAACAGCCAGCGTGATCCAAGAGACTTTCCCTAGCTGATCAGTTTAGGATTGACTAATAAATAGCTGAATATTTTTGGGGTTAGCTATGACGTCATGAAGCTCAGGGCCTGTTTTGCTTCTAATATTTCTAGGGACCAACTCAGATACCCTCAGAGCAGCAAAGAAACAAATAGAAAATGCAGCTCTGAATAGGCATGCCTCATAAGAAGAGAAACAGACCAAATCAGAGATTTTACATAACTCCATTAAAATCTCTGGAGTAATGGGTCTTCTCTAGAGTTGAGCGGACACCTGGATGTTCGGGTTCGACGGGTTCGGCCGAACTTCGGAAAAAAGTTCGGGTTCGAGACCGAACTTTAACCCGAACCCGAACCCGAACCTGAACCCGAACCCCATTGAAGTCAATGGGGACCCGGACTTCTAAGGACTAAAAAGGCTCTAAAAAAGTAATGGAAAGGGCTAGAGGGCTGAAAATGGCAGCAAAATGTTGTTAAGAGCATGGCAAGTGCTCTGCAAACAAATGTGGATAGGGAAATAACTTAAAATAACATAAAAAAAATAAAAAAATATGCTGGAGGCCCCCTTTTCAGCAGAAGAGGTACGGGAAGTCATTAAGAACCTCAGAAACTCAACGGCACGATGCCACACATATGGTGGGAATGCCCCAGAATACGCCCTTTCTGGAATAAATTATTCAATTTAATGGATAAGCTAGTGGGAAAATAAAATACTTTGAAATAAAAATGTAGCGGGGTGCTAAATTTAAGGGAAGTGTTTGAGTGGTAAATATGCTCAAACACCCTAATTCTGTAGGATTCATGGACCATTTTGTCCTCGGGGGACAGTATTGGTGTGCAGTTCCCTGCGGCCTACAGGTGGCGCTGCCATGGTAGGCTAGGGTTGAACCGCCGATACAGTGCTGTGCCTTTTGTGTCCCCTCTTGGCAGTAGTACAGCGGGGCAGGGAACCTGCTGTGCATGCCGGGAGAGCATATAAAAGGGGCAGACCTTTGGCCTGGGGGCTGATGTCCAGTGGGGTCCACGCCCAGGTGCCTTCGGCCTGGGTGCATGTGTTCCTGTTCCATCTCGGGTACCTTTAGCCCGGGGTGAGGTACTATCCTGGAGTTCCTGCTGCCCTGGGTATGGAGGCCTAGGTGCGGGAGTAAAGCCTGGAGTTCAGAGCCTTCGTCTGGTGTCCGCTAAGGGTCAAGGAGTCTTAGGGTGCCGCCTCGTGTAGGGGACCATGTTCCAGAGAAGGGAGGATCATTCTGATGGACCGATGCGGGAGTCACGGTGAAGGAAGGGTCTGTTGACTCCCTGGAGAGATGTCTTCCCCTTGATATGGGCTAGGTTCGTAGAAGGAGAAGCTCAAGGTCATCTTGACTGTATCAGAGGCCTTATTCACCCGGCCCGTGGCAGGGGCCTTATACACCCTGGTCTGTGGCAGAGACCAAAGTTCTCCAGGTCCGTGGCAGGGGCCTTGTACACCCTGTCTGTGGCAGAGACCAACCTCAAGGTCTGTGGCAGAGACCGTGCAACTAAAACTGTTTGAGAAACCTAAGCAGTGAAGTGAATGTGCTACGTTTGTGCCTGGACCTCCTCCACACCTTAAGCTGTCCTGTTTCTTTGCTCTAACCTTTTCTATCCGAGTAGAGTTTATTTTGCCATGAGAGAACAAGAGTTGTAATTTCAGCTGGTGTGGACATTGACTTTACTGGGAATTAAAGGACTTGCCTCTACCTACAGTAGAGGTGAGAATCATCCTCTGGAGGAGTTTTGACTCCGGCTGTGGACAAGTCAAGTACACCGCTCAACCTCTTTATGTAGGAGGGTACGGGCTGGTAGTGCGGTGTGCCTTTCTCCCTCCTGCGAGGAGCCAACAACATAAAGGCAGGTAAGGGGGAAAGGATCTGTGTGCTACAAAAAAATAAAATAAAAATTATAATCTTGACCTAAGAGGACGAGGTCCATATGGAGTAGGAGGTTGAGGTGGCGGTGGATGTGGCTGTGTAGGTGGAAGCGGCGGTGGAGGAGGACGAGGTAGCCAACTCTGGTTCAAAAATACAACAATGGCTGGGTAAGGCCGGTGATGTGTCGAATTCTGTCCCCCGTCAAATAGTGTCCACCCTGTACTGCGCTTGCTCAGTATGTAGGACAAGGGGATTTCGAAAATCTCCCAAGACAAACGGCGCCTGCGTGGTGAGTTCAGGTGAAGGCCACACCATCCGTGGTTCAAGCCGAGCCAAGTGAGGCCGTGCCCGAAGCGTGGCGATCGAACCGAGCTCGTGAGGGGCCCTGTTACTATGTGCTACCGTATGTCCACTTGGATGGTGGGGCTTGAACCTGCACTCACTGCGCAGGCTCCGTTCATCTTCGGAGATTTTGTGAATCTCCTTGTCCTCTGTACTGCGCAAGCGCTGCGCCTTCGCAGTATGGGCCGGACACAATCCGATGCCCGGACAGTTTTTGTCACAACACCGGTATACATGTCTATTCTGCAGAAGGTACGGACAAGTCCTGTGGGATCCATGCCTGGTTCATTTTAATGAACGTGAGCTTGTCCACATTGGCTCTGGACAGGCGGCTGCGCTTGTCTGTGATAATGCCCCCTGCCATGCTAAATACACGTTCAGATAATACACTGGCTGCAGGGCAGGCCAGCACCTCCAAGGCATAAAGGGCAAGCTCAGGCCATGTGCCCAATTTGGAGACCCAGAAGTTAAAGGGGGCAGACCCGTCATCCAGTACGTGTAGGCCTGTGGACACATACTGCTCAACCATGTTGTTTTTTTAGTATAGCACAGTAGAAGAAAACTATATAGAAATAGTTTATTTCACACACCTCCACATATGTATAACACACTGCAAAATATTTTTTGTGGCCCTAAATGGCGTTTTTTGGAAGACCACAACACACCCACAGTACGTAACCGCTGAATCGCACAGCTACAGAACTGCAGAAAATGCTATTCAAAAAAAATGTTGTTTTTTTAGTATAGCACAGTAGAAGAAAACTATATAGAAATTGTTTATTTCACACACCTCCACATATGTATAACACACTGCAAAATATTTTTTGTGGCCCTAAATGGCGTTTTTTGGAAGACCACAACACACCCACAGTACGTAAGCGCTGAATCGCACAGCTACAGAACTGCAGAAAATGCTATTAAAAAAAAATGTTGTTTTTTTAGTATAGCACAGTAGAAGACAAATATATAGAAATGGTTTATTTCACACGCCTCCACATATGTATAACACACTGCTAAAAAAAAATTGTGGCCCTAAATGGGTCTTTTTGCAAGCGTACATTAAAGTGCAAATTTTTTATTTTATTTTTTTGCCCTAAATGGATCTTTTTCCAAGAGCAGAATACACCCACAGTATGGAAACGGTGTATCTCTCAACGTAATATATGCAGTGCTGGTGCACTGAGCTTGCAGATAAAAGGTAGATTTTCTCTGACACTGGGCTCGTGGCAGTGTAAAAAGACTGCACTGCAACACAAACAGGTAAACCTATGCAGATCGCTGAGTTATATCTCTGAATCTGGACTCCTATTCCTATATAATATATCTCTCTCCCTGAAAGCACCAACAGGAACCTGGCCCTACACTACACTGTCTCTCTATCTTTTCCCTCAAATTCCAGAATCAGGACTAACTCATGTATTTTTCAATCTCTCCCTAAAAGCAACAGCAGCAGACAAGATCCTCTCCCTATCTATTCTGAAGCAGAGTGACGTGTGTGCTGTGTGCCTCTAGCTTATATAGAAGCTGGGTCACATGTTGCACTGACCAATCACAGCCATGCCATTAGTAGGCATGGCTATGATGGCTTCTAAGGGCACACCAGCTAATCAAAAGGTGATTGGCTGGCCCCTGAAGCATTTCTAACTGCGCCATTAGATTGCCGAACCCGAACCCGGACTTTCGCGGAAAGTCCGGGTTCAGGTTCGGGAAAAAGCTAAAGTTCGGTAGGGACCCGAACTTTACAGTTCGGGTTCGCTCAACCCTAGCCTTCTCTTATCTAAAGAAAATTTTGATTTCTTGACGCACAGAAAAAAAACTAAAACAAGATGGCAACGAGTGAATTTTAAGAAAAAATTATACTCCAGATAAGATTTTGTTTGTATGAGACCAAGAGTATTTCCTAGACATTAAATTATTCAAAAAAGATAACACTAAACTTTCAGAAAAATCTAGCAAACTCTGGTTCTGAGAGTTAAGAAAAGACAGCCATAGCCACCATGCAGTCTTGTTAGAACACAAAAAGAAAATTTTCCCGTGGGATTTTAAAGCAGCAAAGAAGAATCAATGGTAGATAAAATGTCAATTTTATTGGAAAGATTGCGATGACGCATATAGCATAAAAAGATGAATTCATGAATCTTTTGAGCTCCGGTAATTAAAAAACCAACAATAGAACACAGAAATACTACAATTCACATACATGGTGTACATTTAGGATGGTGTGACATTACATATTTAATGCATTACGATGTACTGTAGAAGAGACCCCGATGCATTTCGACCTCTCTAGGTCTTCCTCAAGGGGATTAAATTGTTCTATAGGACATCAAAAAATAAATAAAGGATTATATATACGAATTAATCATGTTTCCTGCGTCTTCTGTCATAAATGGTAATTGGATAGGCAATTTTTCCAAATGTATTAATTTATTAAAAGACGTACAGGGAAAACAGATTGCTAAATCGATCATCGTTAATGAAAAATTGCATATTTACCCTCTGTATCGAATTGAATGGTGAAACCGGAGACTTTCGTATTAAAAGCGTAATTGCGTGTGCACTCCCAGGGTTCCCAATGAGGGTCCGTATTGGCCGAGGCTCCCACCTCCTACTCCATGGTGGATCAGCTCCACAGCTCGTCCGACTCAAAAGGGGTCACACGCTTCGGGAGTATCCCAATAGTGGGCAAGAAAGCAGGGGAGGAGGGTAACAGTGTACCATGTAGTCAACACCTGAAGGTTATAATTTCAATCATCTTACTATGTTTCATATAATACTCTTAGTCATCTATTAGTCAATATAATTTTATTACATATGTACTACAGTCTCAATTATAGCTTGAAAACAGGGTAAACGGCACTGGGCATACATGCCCTCAACCAAGGAGGTTCAAGGAGTTTTTTTGAGGCACTAAATACTGTATTGCGTTTATTATACCTGGTATTAAGACCAGAATGTCAGCATTGGTTCGGGTGTAGCCGATGCGACTATTCATAGGCCCCCTAAAAAGGGGGAAGGAGGGAAAGGGTTAATGATTTATATTAATGTTTTATATATGATATGATATTAATTGTTGCAGTAATAACTGATGTATATGAGTGATAATGATAAAAAATGGTAAAGTAAGAAGACTTAATTTGCAGAAATAGGGTGCATTTGAACATGTCAAGAAATGAATATGTATGAGTATGCAATATATCACGCATAAAGATGGAGTAGGTGGAGTTGGGTGGACGTGACATGAGTGATGTATTCCAAAACACTAGAATGAACTATAATGAACTTACAAAAAAATGGAAAAAATAAATACAAAAAAATAAAATAAAAAATGAAAATGAAAAATATATAAAGATCTCTATGTGTACAGTGTGATAATGTGAATGAGGAATGTAAAAAACGGTGATGAAGCCTGTTTCTGAGTGATTTCTGCAAAAATCTTGAGTCACCGATCTAGGCATTGTATTCATAATTGTTCATAAATGCAGATTTTTAAGGAGATGGTTATAGTCATAAACATATTTTTGTATCTATATAAAAACGATTTTGTAATGTTTGTGAATAAATATATTTTTTTACATATATAATTTTCCTTTTTTTTTTTTTTTTTTTTCTTTTTTTTGTTGCCTTAAAAATCCCCAAACAACAGAGGTTTTTTTCACCACTGTAAAAAACGGTGAGTGGTTGGGTGATAGGTGAAGTAAATGGTGAGGGAGTGTGGTAGAAAATAAGGCAAATAAATGCTGAGTGTGAAGCCATGTGTATGATAATTAAGGATAATGCTGCTAAGCAAGCAAGTTAGAAAAAAAACCCCTTGCATGGTGGTAAAGATGTCAGAAGACATGATTAGCACTCAGGTGGGAGGTTAAACAATAAAGAAGTGCAATAAAGCGATTTGTTGTTATTGATAAATAGATAGATGGGCATCAACCAAAAAATGAGTATAAAGATTCACATATACTCAAGTAGTTGAGCCTGTTGATCTTTACAATGAAAAAGGCAGCATGTATACCAAGGCCTTTAAAAAGAAAAGGAAGGTTTCATCAATAATCTGATTCATTAATGCATGTAGAGTGCTCAGAGGGATCGATAATCGTAGCCTACTAACTCCACGCTTACCTCTCAAACGGTGAATGGCCAGTAAAGTATGCTCCCAGGACGTCATCTGACAAATCCTAATGGGGAGTGTGCCTAAAATACCTGTTGATAACAGCTGATTGGACATCAGATCTTGCCATGCAGTCTTGTAACCAGACCACGTAGAGCGCGCCAAGGAATTGATGTTTTCCGTGACTAAATTATTTTCCAAAGCTGCTGGGGGCATGCAGTTCCACTCCCGTCTGCTTCCTGAAATAGCTGAAAAAAAAGGTTCATTTGAAATCTCGAAAGAGCATCAGCTACTCCATTTTCCTTACCAGCAACGTATTTATCTTTAACCCACAGGTTTAAAGTCAAGCATTTATATACTAAATATCGCAACAAAACTATAACTGGTTTAGACTTCGAAGAAAGGCAATTCATGGCGTATAAAACACCTTTATTATCTGTACTACATAAAAGTATTTTATTCTGAAAATGGACTCCCCAGATCTCAATAGCAACAATTATGAGAAATAATTCCAATAAAACAATGTTTTTTACCAAACTTTTAACTTCCAATCCAATGGCCATAGTTTTGCACACCAATGTGTTTGCCAAATTGCGGCAAAACACAAAGACCCTGCAGAATCTGTAAATAACTGAATATCCTGATCTAAAATAATATCTTCTTGCCAAACAGATCTCCCATTGAAGTCCAATAAAAAAAATTGACAGACTAGTAAGTCTTCCTTCATGTCATGCGACTCCCTAATATGAGAGTAAGGGTTTTTAAAACCCGAAATGGCCCTGTAAAGCCTTCTAGAAAAAATCCGTCCCATTGGAATAGGGATGATTAGGATCGAGTCGAACATGAGTTAGACTGGAAAATTGGCTGTTCGCCCGTTTGGCGAACAGCAAACCATTTGGGGTTTTTGCGGCAAATTCAAAAAGCCGCAAAACACCCTTTAAAAGTTCATGGGAGAAATCAAAAGTGCTAATTTTAAAGGTTAATATTAGGGTTGTCCCGATATGGTACCGATACCGAGCATTTGCCCGAGTACTTGTACTCGGGGCAAATGCTACGATGCTTCATCCGATACCTGGGCAGTCAGGGTGATCAGTGCCGTGGGAGAGTTACAAGCACTGATCACCCTGTATAGATTTAAAAGTCTGACAGCCGGTCCTCTCTCTCAAACCCCCCCCCCCCCCCCACCGCGGCTTTCAGCGGTGATCGGTGCTTCTCTTCCACACACGATCACCACTGACTGTCCCCTATCCTCCTCCAGTCCCCATCCGTCCTTCTCAATGCTGCTGCCCCCCTCCATGCTGCTCCGTGTCCCCCTCTCTTCTCCGTGTCCCCCTCCGTGCATCTGTCCCCCTCTCTTCTCCCCCTCCGTGCATCTGTCCCCCTCTCTTCTCCCCCTCCGTGCATATGTCCCCCTCTCTTCTCCCCCTCCGTGCATCTGTCCCCCTCTCTTCTCCCCCTCTGTGCTGCCATCTCCCTCTCTTCTCCCCCTCCGTGCTGCCGTCCCCCTCTCTTCTCCCCCTCCGTGCTGTCGTCCCCCTCTCTTCTCCCCCTCCGTGCATCTGTCCCCCTCTCTTCTCCCCCTCCGTGCATCTGTCCCCCTCTCTTCTCCCCCTCCGTGCATCTGTCCCCCTCTCTTCTCCCCCTCCGTGCTGCCGTCCCCCTCGGTATCTCAGGATGGAGAGCGGAGGTAGGAGCCGGTAAATCCGGCTCATTCGTTTTCTGAATGGACAGAGTCAGTGATCACTGACTCTGTCCATTCACATAACTGAAACATTGTAACCTCCTGTGATTACGATGTCTCAGTTATTGAATGCCACTGTCATATGAGATTAAATAAAAGTCTTGGTAATCGGTATCGGCGAGTACTTGAAAAAAAGTATCGGTACTTGTACTCGGTCTTAAAAAAGTGGTATCGGGACAACCCTAGTTAATATGCAAGTTATTGTCATAAAAAGTGTTTGGGGACCTGGGTCTTGCCCCAGGGGACATGTATCAATGCAAAAAAAAGTTTTAAAAACTGCCATTTTTTCTGGAGCAGTGATTTTAATAATGCTTAAAGTGAAACAATAAAAGTGAAATATTCCTTTAAACTTCGTACCTGGGGGGTGTCTAAAGTATGCCTGTAAAGTAGTGCATGTTTCCCGTGCTTAGAAAAGTCCCTGCACAAAATGACATTTCTAAAGGAAAAAAAGTCATTTAAAACTGATCGCAGATATAATGAATTGTCAGGTCCCGGCAATACAGATAAAAGTCATTGAGAAAAAAAACAGAGGGGGAACAAGAGAGCGCCCCCCCCCTCCTGAACCGCACCAGGCCACATGCCCTCAACATGAGGAGGATGTCCCCATGTTGATGGGGACAAGGGCCTCATCCCCACAACCCTTGCCCGGTGGTTTTGTGGGTCTGCGGGCGAGGGGCTTATCGGAATCTGGAAGCCCCCTTTAACAAAGGGGACCCCCAGATTCCGCCACCCTATGTGAATTGGTAACGGGGTACCCCTACCATTTCACAAAAGAAAGTGTCAAAA
Source organism: Rana muscosa (assembly GCA_029206835.1). Lineage (NCBI taxonomy): Eukaryota > Metazoa > Chordata > Amphibia > Anura > Ranidae > Rana > Rana muscosa. The sequence continues at coordinate 791,038,574 of CM055118.1, read as the reverse complement.
ATGGTAAAAACCACACAGACACAGTTGGGAAAGTCCTTTATTAAAAATAAAAATTAAAAAAAAATTAAAAACATTCCAGCGATGTAATGCAGTCTGTCCAGCGATGATCCATTCTCTCTCCAGCAATGCGAGTCTCTCCAGCGAGGAACGACGCACATCTTCCCTGCACCGGAGCCCCCGGCTAATTAAGCAGTGTTTGACAGTTCTTTTATAACCCAGGTCGGGGCCACCCGTGACGTGTAACCCTGCCCCCTCTAACGCGTCACGGGAAACCGTGGTCAAAGTGCCTCTATAAATTGTCATTACCAGCCCCCCTATTAGAGGCTGGCATAGTACACTGTGCTAAGCATTTTTTAAAACGAGTGTTGTAAATACCGGTTTTTAGCTGTCTTCAGGCCAGTCGTGTGACTCGCGGCCGCTTTACAGCTATGAGACGAGGATACTGCGGAGAAGAGGAGCAGTCACGTGATCTCCCCGGCTGATGTCAGAGGGAGATAATGGCCCCTCCCTCAGAAACCATCCGTCTGAGCTGGAAAGTCATGTGACCGGCCTGAAGACAGCTAAATATCGGTATTTACAACATTCGTTTAAAAAATGCTTAACACAGTGTGCTCTAACAGAGGCACTGGCATAGACTTTTACAAATGGGTTCACAAACCCTTTAAGACAACTACCCTTATTTCTGGCCAATGGGTAAAGATGAGGAAGCCACCAACCATGTCAAAGTTTAACTCCAGTCTAGCTCGAATGATGCATGGATCAACAGTCAGTCGATCGGCTGGGGGATGGATCAAAATCCTTTGGTCAGGCAGGACACTGATTCAAATTGGTTTACTTGGGATGATGCATCTAGCCCTAGCACACAGCCACAAACATCTGGAATTCCGAGCTTTCACTCTCATGAACTGTAGAGTGGAATTACGTTGAGTTCAGAATACAACAAAATGTTGTGTAAAGGGTGGGAGGGGGGTATTTGTTAAGTTCTGTGTATTGCCATTTTAAGAAAATGTTATGATATTTATGCTTTATTAGCTATAAGAGAGTAGTAGTAGGAGGAGTTGGAGCAGGAAGTTTGTGTGATTATTAACCGCTAGCCGACCAGTCGTAGGTATACGTAGGTACAGGGCCGTCTTTAACGCAGGGCAAAAGGGGCAGTTGGCCTAGGCCCTGTCATTGCTATGGGGCCTGAAGCATCTGCCACTTAAGCCCTCCGCTGCCCGCAGTTTTCCCGGAGTAGCGGGTGCAGCCGATCCCCCCCCCCCTGCTCTCCCAAGTGGTGGCCACATTCAGGAGAGCGGGACAGCTGTGGGCTTCATGTGTTTGAGCCCGCTCGAGTCGTCACGCTTCTCCCTGTCAGGAGCTGCGGACCGCAGTCATAGGGAATGACAGAGCATGAGCGGCGCTCTGTGTTCCTCCCGCCCCCACCCCCACCTGGCAGACCTGTGTAGCACACAGCCGAGTGAAGTTTTCTGGCTGTGTGCTGGGTCTGATAGGCGGAGACTGTGTTGCACAAGGGGCACTCTTTACGTCTAGAGGAAAAAAGATTTCATCTCCAAATACGGAAAGGTTTCTTCACAGCAAGAGCTGTGAAAATATGGAACAGACTCCCTCCAGAGGTGGTTCTGGCCAGCTCAGTAGATTGCTTTAAGAAAGGCCTGGATACTTTCCTAAATGTACATAATATAACTGAGTACTAACATTTATAGGTAAAGTTGATCCAGGGTAAATCCGATTGCCTCTCTGGGGATCAGGAAGGAATTTTTTCCCCTGCTGTAGCAAATTGGATCATGCTCTGCTGGGGTTTTTTGCCTTCCTCTGGTATAGAATTGGTTATATGGGATTGTACGATATTTTTATTTTATTTTTTTATGGTTGAACTGGATGGACTTTGTGTCTTTTTTCAACCTGACTAACTATGTAACTATGTAACTATATGTGTTATCAAGTAAGCAAGAACACTGTGTAGGGAAGGGGATTCATATGTGCAGATAATTTCCGGTACAGAGGTGGAGGGGGGTACAGAGGTGGACAGGGGTACAGAGGAGGACATGGGGGGGTAAACAGTTGAACACAGGTGGACATGGGGGGGAACTTAGGTGGAGGGGGTACAGAGGTGGACATGGGGGGTACAGAGGTGAGTACAGAGGTGGACATGGAGGTACAGAGGTGGACATTGGGGAATACAGAGGTGGAGGGGAGTACAGAGATGAACACAGAGGTGGACATGGGGGGAGTACAGAGGTGGAGGGGAGTACAGAGATGAACACAGAGGTGGACATGGGGGGGTACAGACCTGGACATGAGGGGATAGAGAGGTGGAGGGGGGTACAGAGATGAACACAGAAGTGGACGGGGGTACAAAGGTGGACATGGGGATGTACAGAGGTGGACGGGGGGGGTACAGAGGTGGACGAAAGGATATAGAGGTGAACGTGGATGGGGGGGATACAGAGGTGGATGGGGGTACAGAAGTGAGCTGTGGATGGGGGGGATACCGAGGTGAACATGGATGGGGGGATGCTACAGAGGTGGACGGGGGGGTACAAAGGTGGACATGGGGGGGTACAGAGGTGGACGGAAAGATATAGAGGTGAACGTGGATGGGGGGGTACAGAGATGGACATGGGGGGATACAGAGGTGGACGGGGGGTACAAAGGTGGACATGGGGGGGTACAGAAGTGGACAGAAAGATATAGAGGTGAACGTGGATGGGGGGGTACAGAGGTAGACAGGGGATACAGAAGTGGATGGAGGGGTACAGAGGTGAACTGTGGATGGGGGGGTGGGGACAGAGGTAGACAGGAGATACAGAAGTGAGCTGTGAATGGAGGGGTACAGGTGTGAGCTGGGGATGGGGGGTGGGGCAGAGGTAGACAGGGGATACAGAAGTGAGCTGTGGATGGAGGGGTACAGAGGCGAGCTGTGGATGGGGGGTGGGAACAGAGGTAGACAGGGGATACAGAAGTGAGCTGCGGATGGAGGGGTACAGACGTGAACGTGGAATACAGATGAAAGCTGTGGATGAGGAAGCAGAAGTAAGCAAAGTGATGTGCAGAGGTGACCAATAGATGGTTACTTTGGGGGAGGGGGGGGATATGCAAGTACTGCCCTTTGTGCTGATTTTTTTCTGTGCCATGTATGATACAAACACCTCAAAGTACACACTCCCAATCCCTGTGTGTCATCCTGGACTCCTATCTCCCCCCTTCCCCCCATCATCTTGAACTCCCCCACTTATCCCCCCTATAATCCTGGACTTCCCTATCTCTCCCCCCCCCCAATCACCCTGGACTCCGCTATCTCCCCACCAATAATCCTGGACTCCTCTATCTATTCCCCCCATCATTATTATTTTTATTTATACAGGATTTATATTGTGCCAACAGTTTGTGCAGCGGTTTACAATATGATGGCAGACAGTACAGTTACAATACAATTCAATACATAAGTTTACGAGTGTGTTTGATTTTTGGAATGTTGAGGTGGAGGGACAATTTGCATGGGGGGCCCAAAAAATTTTTTTGCCCAGCCCCAATCAATAGTAAAGATGGCCCTGCGTAGGTATACGTCGCTCCTTTAAGACGATCTAGCAGGCGCGTGTCCCGGAGCCAATGCGCGTGCCCGGCGGGCGCGATCTCCGCCGGGCACCCGCGATCACTTGTGACAGAGCAGGAACGTAAACACACAGATACACGTCCTGTCAGGGGAGTAGAGACAGATTGTGTGTTCCTAGTCAGGACAATGCGTGGTCAGGAAGTAGGTAAAACCTTCCGGAGCTGAAGTGGTTAAAATTGTAATGCTAAAATGTAGTATCTTTCCTCAATTTGTACATATAGTATGTAAGGTACTTAATTGTTCAATACAGTTTTTCCTAGCAGTGTTTTTGAGCCTTGAACGCTACTTTCAGTAAAATAAAATTTTCTAACATTACCAGCTCTATTCTAAATTAAGAAAACCAGGTGGAAAGTAAAATAACACATAACACGTATGTAAGAAATATGACATGGACATATATTTTGAATGATATGTACTGTATTGCATTGTTAAAACAGCAAACGTTATTCGTTTCTGCCCTTTATTTAGTATAAAGAAATACTTCAGTACAATTAGCCAGCCTTAGTAAGAGCATTTGTACCATGATATAGTACCAGCAGAGGTCTCTCTTGCTGAATTTTTGTAGAGCTAGGACATAACTGCTTTTTCTAAATCTGAAGAACAAAGCTTTTTTTGGACACACTTCTTTGCAGGTCACAGGAGTACACTTAATGGATGGTCCGATGGATGGTTTTCATCAGACCAACCGATCGTGTATGGTACCCATCGGTCTTTTTTCCATCGGTTGTAAAAAATAGAACTTGTTTTAAAATTTTCCGATGGATAAAAAACCGGTGGGAATTTCCGATCGTCTATGGGCAAGTCCATCGGTTAAAAAACCCACGCATGCTCAGAATCAAGTCTACGCATGCTCAGAAGCATTAAACTTCATTTTTCTCGGCTTATCGGAGTGTTTTACGTCACCGCGTTTGGAACGGTCGGTTTTTTGACTGATGGTGTGTGGCCAAGACTGATGAAAAACAGTTTCATCGGATTTCCGATGGACAAATCCATCGGACGAAAATCCATAGGTTATCCGATCGTGTGTACGGGGCTTTATAGTACACACGATTGGAAAACTGTTGATTTTATTCCGACGGAATCTTGGCTCAAACTTGTCTTGCATACACACGGTCACACCAAATTCCGACCATCAAGAACGCGGTGACGTACAACACTACAACGAGCCGAGAAAAATTAAGTTAAATGATTTCGAGCATGTGTCGAATTGATTCAGAGCATGCGTGTTTTTTTGCACGTCGGAATTGAATACAGACAATCGGAATTTCCGAGCAGAACTTTTCTTGTCGGAAAATTTGAGAACCAGGTCTCACATTTTTCTTGGCGGAAATTCCGACAGAAAAAATCCGATGGAGCTTGCACACGGTTGGAATTTCCGACCAAAAGCTCAAATCGGACTTTTCTTGTCGGAATTTCCGATCGTGTGTATGTGGCATGAGGGCTAGTTTACACTTGCTTCAAAACATGGCTTCGGACAGGCTTTGTTAAAGCTCTCTGAATGCCAGTCAAAGCTCCTGTCACTAAATAAAATGGTTAGCTTACAGTCCTGTTTACACCTTGCTTTTGCTTGGTGCTTCAATGGGATTTCAGTGGGGCTTCAATGAGGCTTTGGTGGAGCTTCGATGGGGCTTCGATAAGCCTTTGGTGGGGCTTTGGTGGGGTTTCTATGAGGTTTTGGCGAGGCCTCGTGGGGCTTCGAGGAGGCTTTGGTGGGGCTTCAAGCGAGCTTTGCCATAGACTTCTATGGGGGCTTTGAAGATGCTTTGAAGTACAACTAAAGCGACATGGGTTATAATTTTTGAAGCAAAGCAGAAGCAAAGCAAAGCAAAAGCAACGTGTAAACAGGACTGTAAGCTAACTATTTTATTTAGTGTAGCACCCTGGGGTTTAGTCAGGGAGCTCCTCACCAAATACCTTGTCAGGGGTAGCTACCATAGTTAGATTGTTAAAAATACATTGATTTCTCCCTAAATTTGGCTTTGTTGTGCTTTTCTCTTCTACTACTAGGTGGCCGGGCAATTGGTGGTACTAGATATGAGGACAACCCAGGGCCAATGTGTAGGGGTTTTATTGAATCTCTTGGCCTATATATTCGGGAGAATATATATACCTATATATTCGGGAGAGGTAAGGTGTGTTCTGTGCCACCTGGACTGCCGTCTGGGTGGACGTGTGTCATCTGCCCCCGGGCTGCTAGGCCAGAGATAGGGACTATCACGGGAAGCATCTGGCTGCCAGGCTGTGTGAGGGCCTATGCAGAAGTAAGAGGGCAACGCAGGGTTGGGACTGCGGTTTGCAGTCCAACAAAAAGTGACGGTTTTGCCAGCCGGAGAACCTGACGTGGTCGGAGGTAGAAGGGAAGCTGTCGCCACTAAGGGACCAACCACCTTTACCAGGAACCACAGTGAGTAACTGAAGCAAGTACCGGAGCAGTATTCTCACCGAACTGGCACGGGGGAGAATCGGGAAAATCAAGTCAGGGACCCAACCAGCGGAGGTGACACTTGCGTGCCAAGCTAGGGACCGAGCAGGTCAGCAGGGGTGAAGCTTGAAGGTATCCGAAGTGCCAAGCTAGGGACCTAGGGAAGTGTGGGTGACGCTTGAGGGAAATACCACCGCAAAAGCTTTAAGGAGCTCACGGGATTCAGAGTTAGTGAATCAGAGGGTCCAGTGAGAGATCAGGAGCTCAAGGGGCTGAAGAACTACAAGTAGAAGTTGTAGTAAAGCTGAACGAACTGTTACGTTTGAATTAGGAACTATTAAGTACTGTAGCCATAGGGGACAGCAAACCTGCACGTGCAGAAGTGGCACCTTGCTGGGTCCTTTCCCTGTACGGCTCTCCTCCTATTGAAGTTTTGGTGTTTGCCTATTGAAATTGCAACTACTTAAGGGTGTCCTGGCCCCAACCCTCTTTCCCTTGCAAAATATAAAAGGACTGTTAAGAGAAATAAAACCTCTTTTGCATCCAAGAAGTGTCTGGCGCCCAATGACTTTTACCACCTTTGCACCCATTATGCCTCACAACCCACTACAAATTGAAGGATGTCAGCGGATTGTGGCCTCAAAGGTTCTCATTAGACTGGAAGAGGTTGGAGATTCTTCTACATGACTAATGTATAACAGATGTACTTACTGCTTACCCCCTGTTTGCTCCAACTTCTTACCCATAATCCTAAATTAACGAGACCACACCGAAATTGGAGTAAAAACATAGGCCGTAGCAGCCTTATTTATTAAACAAATATATTTCCAAAATAATATCAAAATCCTAGCGTTGGTCTTTTGCGGGAACCTCCATAACCATCTGATAAAATATTGCACTGCGGTACCTCTCATATGATTATAGGCCTCAAGCCGACCGGCTGGCTCAGAGACAACCACAGACCGCAGTGCACCCGTTACCAACACATTTTAGCTAAACCTCCGTTAGCTGAAATCCAACCATCAGGACCCATACCAACGATAGGTCCTGAACTCATTCCTTCCAAGGTATCTTCCTTCATCCGCAAAGACCAACACCCGCCACTGCCACGACATCCAGAACACATCATACCTGTTAATAGAAAGAACAACAACACAAACCAGACAATACGGACATAACCAGGGGAGGGTGGGTGGTAACTTTCCTTCACACTGTGGTGACCTGGGGGAGGGGACAACTCCTTTTCTTACTTACTCCCCCTCCCACTAAACTTCTTATCCAATCCTAATCCTTCTAACATCCTGTACCCTGTTTCCCTAGTCATGCCAGCCCTCCGCTCATTTCTTTTCTCTCATTTTTTGCTCCGGGATTTTCTTGACTAATGTATAACAGATGTACTTACTGCTTACCCCCTGTTTGCTCCAACTTCTTACCCATAATCCTAAATTAATGAGACCACACCGAAATTGTAGTAAAAACATAGGCCGTAGCAGCCTTATTTATTAAACAAATATATTTCCAAAATAATATCAAAATCCTAGCGTTGGTCTTTTGCGGGAACCTCCATAACCATCTGATAAAATATTGCACTGCGGTACCTCTCATATGATTATAGGCCTCAAGCCGACCGGCTGGCTCAGAAACAACCACGGACCGCAGTGCACCCGTTACCAACACATTTTAGCTAAACCTCCGTTAGCTGAAATCCAACCATCAGGACCCATACCAACGATAGGTCCTGAACTCATTCCTTCCAAGGTATCTTCCTTCATCCGCAAAGACCAACACCCGCCACTGCCACGACATCCAGAACACATCATACCTGTTAATAGAAAGAACAACAACACAAACCAGACAATACGGACATAACCAGGGGAGGGTGGGTGGTAACTTTCCTTCACACTGTGGTGACCTGGGGGAGGGGACAACTCCTTTTCTTACTTACTCCCCCTCCCACTAAACTTCTTACCCAATCCTAATCCTTCTAACATCCTGTACCCTGTTTCCCTAGTCATGCCAGCCCTCCGCTCATTTCTTTTCTCTCATTTTTTGCTCCGGGCTTTTCTTGACTAATGTATAACAGATGTACTTACTGCTTACCCCCTGTTTGCTCCAACTTCTTACCCATAATCCTAAATTAACGAGACCACACCGAAATTGTAGTAAAAACATAGGCCGTAGCAGCCTTATTTATTAAACAAATATATTTCCAAAATAATATCAAAATCCTAGCGTTGGTCTTTTGCGGGAACCTCCATAACCATCTGATAAAATATTGCACTGCGGTACCTCTCATATGATTATAGGCCTCAAGCCGACCGGCTGGCTCAGAGACAACCACGGACCGCATTGCACCCGTTACCAACACATTTTAGCTAAACCTCCGTTAGCTGAAATCCAACCATCAGGACCCATACCAACGATAGGTCCTGAACTCATTCCTTCCAAGGTATCTTCCTTCATCTGCAAAGACCAACACCCGCCACAGCACCCAAGGGGAAAACCTTACCCTTGGGGGCCCCCCACACCCCAGAGCTCACTGTATGCCATATTGCATTCCCAATGCCCATAAGTCACTCCCCACAGCAGTGAGGTGCACACCATTGCCCCGCAGGTACCTCCAGACATCCACCACCAACTCCATGTGCCTTACCACCAACCCTCCATTCCTCACTACAAATCTACTCACTTCCCAATTAAGCTTCGTACGGGCCCTGTAGATACCCTCTAAAGACCAAGCCCCATTCCATGCGGTCCGAGTGACAATGTCCAACCACCCAATGACCATGTCCGGGAATGCCATAGACCTTACCCCTAAATCATTACCACCTACGTACAGGACTAAAACGTCAGGCGGCCTATACAGACGTGCAAAGCTGTACCTCTGGAGCCCCTTCCACTCCATAGCATTCCCGGAACTCCCAGCCATCTAGCACAAACCTCCTGGCTTGGAAACCCCACCTGCTGACCCACTGGCCCCACATCCGCCCCTTATTACCCCTTTTTTTTTTTTTTTTATTTATGTATTTTTAAACACAATCGAATGGCCCAGTATCCAGGCCAGGGCCTGTACCGAACCTGCAAGAAGAGAAAGAAACAAGCCACCAAGACCTCAGCAAGCCCAAAATCATCACAGCCCCATACACTCTCTCCACCCAGCCCACAACTATTCGAATCCCACCAGCCGATGGGGGCGAATGTATAGCACAAATCTACAAGACTCCCACCTACCAAAGCGCTTAACCGCCTCAGCATCCATCCCACCTTAGCCGCCTCGGTCGCGGCCCCAACCCTGAAAGAAACGAGAAGAACATGCCCTCTCATCCAAGCCCCAAAACCCGGCAGCACTTCCTGGAAACTGAAACCCTGTGAAACCTGGACAAAAAGGGGACCCGTCCGTGTGCATTAAGAAGGACCCGACTGCCCCGGGACGCACTTCCCAAATAAAAAAAAAACCCCGTCACGGCCCCCTCCGGACACCACTGCTAGCCAGGCGGAGCCAAGCCTGCACCAACTGACCCCTGCCCACCTGCTCCATCTTGTATATCAGTAACACCAACGACACCCCCTCCTTCATGCACCTAGTCTCATAAACCCACATTCCCCCTTGGACGGACTTGGAAAGGCTGACCAGCTCCCCAAACCAAAAGGCCCCAAATTTATTTATTATTATTATTCCTTTTTTTTTTTTTTTTTGGAAAATGAGAATAAACTTGCTAACGAAAAAACGCCCTCTAACTAGGGAAACCTCATATGCTGCTGCACAAACCCTGCAGCTGCCCAAACATTTTATTATTATTATTATTATTATTTTATTTTTTTTGTATGATATAACCAAGAGACACCCAAAATTCTTCCGTAAATTCCGGGCAACCTCGCCTTTGACCAGAAACGTCAAACCCGCTATTTTTTTTTTTTTTTTTTTTTTTATTATCCCAACGCGAGCCCGGCCACCCCATTGGTCCTATTTCTAGAAATAAAGTATAACGTCAACAGTCTAACCCCCTCGCCCACTGAATCCACTTCACTCATGTGAACTACCGCCCGCCACTCCTGCCTAGCCTTCCGAGAAGCGGACGACTCCGATGGAATCTTACACCTCCAGACAGGATGGGACACCCCACGTTACCCCGCCACCAGCTCCACCACCCGGAAACTATCCCCACTGAAAGCGAGGAAACGCTCCAGCTATGACGTTCTCCACTGCCGTTAGATGCACCAAGTAAACAACACATGCACTTGCAGGCATAACCACACCGAGTGTTGCAACAGCCGAACAACCGGGGGAGACGACACAGCGACTCTTGATCACTCGTACCATACCCAGGTTATACCCGTGGAACCAAACCTTCATCTCCCTGAATGAAGCGCCCCACCATACCACTGGAAATGACTCCAGCAGCACCAGATCTTTTGTGAAAACCCCTGTCAATCCAAGACCGAGGCCCACTACACCCGCCTTGAAAGAATGCCCCTAAACCTGTCGAGCCACCCGACACTGTGTACAACCCCAACTCAAAGTTCTTAACCGCACCAAACCCCCCCAGTCCCCTCCTGGGAAACCCGTCCAGTAATGAGGCACACCCGCAAATCCTCCCTGTGAGTCCACCCAACGCACAAAATGCTTAGGTGATCTGATCCTTGTGACGTGCTCCAACGTAGACAGGAGCACCGCGAAGATAGTGGGCGACGCCAGGCCTACGCACAGAAAGTCGTCCAAATAATGGCTGATGGGCGATACTCCTGACACATCCCTCATCATACCTTCCCCCAATGAGTTGAACTGCTAAACAGTGCCCCGGAGACAGAGCAACCAATCGGCAGACCCAGATCGACATAAAAAACCCCAGTACCCCACCAACCCGCAACCAGAAGCTGTCCGGGCGGCCCTGACCAATCCGACGAGCCCAATACACTGCCGCATCCAAGGAAGCGTAACTCACTGTGTGTCCTCCCATGTCAATGGCATTGTTGACCAACCCCCCTTTTGGGAAGAAAGGTGGTGCATCAGCCCAAATTTGTTGAGCTCCTACTTTGGCACTACACCCCAAAGGGGAACCCCCAAATCAACTAAAGATTGGGAAGGGAAAGAGCCGCCTATGCGTCCTAATGCTACTTTCCCTGGGCAGTTTCTCAGAAACTACATTGGGACGTAGCATGGCCGAACATAAATCACACGGCATGTGAAACCCCACTGAAAAGAAAAAAAAACCTTAGTCTAACAGCTGCGCTGCTGTACCATCCGTATACCTACCAAGAAACGGCCGCCGCCGTTCCCCCATCACCGGCGTCCTTCCTCCTGTTAACAGACTCGCCGAAAACGACCTCTCCCGTGTTTGAAGCATACCGACAGGGTGAGATCCCTCCCCCCCCCCAAACCCAGAACCTTAGTGCTTGTACCGACACACTCCACCGAATTTACCCGTGCCCTACGTGTACGGCTAACAGGCCTACTTACTCTAGCCGGACTGTTATACTGTGGGGGGGGGAGGGGTGGGTTGGGTGGAGTAACACCCGCCCCTACCAGGAAACAACTGCCCTTGGGGCCTAGCAGATGTCACAAGGCGCATTCCCAGCCTGATGTCGTTGTGATCCCACCGTAGTGCCGGATGTATCCCCTCCTACGCCATACTGCTCCTAGACCGCATCCAAACCGCACATCCGTGGACCCTGTAAGCATCCCCTACCGAATTTGGGTAACAAAAGAGCTCCGACAGGGTTCGGGGTTCTTCCCCCCAATCACACTCATGTCAAATGCTTGCAACCTATTTCCGATAGTACATGTAATCAACCAATACCTCCCCTTCTCACCACCTCCCATTGTTGGAATATGCTGGCGTAACCCTAAATTAAAAAAATTTTTAAAAAATTTTTTAACAGCAGAAGTGAACAACGTCTCTACGTACTCACCCTTTCAGATCTTATCCCGGACCTCAGGCTTTAGGTGAGCACCCAGCGGACCCTAAAACCAACTGTACCTGTGGCTAAATCAGCCCAACGTATGACATCCCGTTTTCCAGCGGCGTCCCCTGCTACCACGAACTTCAAAGCCCTCTGCTCCACTTGCACCCCACTATCAGCTGTCATGTGCAGACTCCCACACAGCCGGCACCGCTACAGGTGATGAGGATATACTATCCCTCCCTGCAAGCGGGACCACACGGCCCGACCACCTTCTCAAATCCGCCACCAATAAAAACCCTGCGAGCCTGAAGCTCCCCCCAAGTGCAGCCCCATCCATTGTGTCCACCCGGGGAGAATCACCCTGCGAGCCCCCCCGTTACCGATGCCTCCCCAGCACCTGCAGTAGCCCCCCCGTTACGATGTCTCCCCAGCACCTGCAGTAGGACCACCCCCCACGGACCCACTATACTATCCCCTATATGGCAAAGGAAAAATTTTTACTTACCGGGCTGCCTAGGAAAATTCCCACCAGCCGACTGTCTCGCCTCCATCGCTGCCGATCGTCTCAGGGGAAACCGATCGTCCTCCGAATCCATCAGCTCGCCCTGCGACCATAGGACAGCCGGCTCGCCCGCATCTGATGAAAGCCCTCCAGGAGCAGCGTCTCTGGATGCCGAGGATCTGGCAGCCCTCCGGCCCCGCCACTGAGCTCCAGACCCGCCCATGGACTTCTCTGTTGCTTTTCACGGGCCGGGGGGGTGTCTTCCCCCCCCCGCCCTGCCGAGAGACATCAGGCGCGTTGTCACCCTCCCCTGGCGATCCATCAGCACCTGGGGGTCACCTGGCCGAGGCTGCAGAGGGCACCGACGATCTCCCCCGCTGAGGCTCCACCCCCCGCTACCGTCCTATCAGGGGTGAGGCCCGCACTCTTCTGGTCCATGTGTAGAGCGAGCTGCCTGGCCACCCCGAACCGCCGGTGCGGCCGCCCGCCGGGCCCTGACTATGAGGGGGATGATTCCCGGGACCCCCCTTGTGAGCAATGTGAACGCTTAGCGGGGGGGCCCGAATGGGGCCATGGGGAGACTAATTGGCTGGCGCTGGGCTCTAGGGGATAGTCGGGTGAGAAGCGCTCTGAAGGCAGCAACCTTCGAGCTCGCGTGGACTCCCTCCCCCCCTGTACCTGCCCCCACCGCCCGTCAAGCAAGCATTGACCCCAGGGTCTCCTGTAGCCAACCTGCGCTCCGTGGTGCCGCTTCCGACCGCAGCTAGGCCCGAAACAGCTCCCCATCTGCCATAGCTCTGTCTCCCTGAACTTTCCTTCACACTGTGGTGACCTGGGGGAGGGGACAACTCCTTTTCTTACTTACTCCCCCTCCCACTAAACTTCTTACCCAATCCTAATCCTTCTAACATCCTGTACCCTGTTTCCCTAGTCATGCCAGCCCTCCGCTCATTTCTTTTCTCTCATTTTTTGCTCCGGGCTTTTCTTTAGTGACAGAGGCTTTGACTGGCGTTCAGAGGGCTTTAACAAAGCCTTTCCGAAGCCTTGTTTTGAAGCAAGTGTAAACTAGCCGTTAATGTGTGTTGAAGCCGAAGCAAGTGTAAATGAGCCCTATAAGATAAGGTGACCAAATTTTTAAAATTAAATCCATGGACATATTTTTTTTTTTACTAGTAATGGCGGCAATCAGCGACTCTCTGCCCGTCGCCGCCCGCCTCACAGGCTGTCAAGTTTTACTCTCCGGGCCCCCGGCTACTACTGGGTGGGGAGCGGAGGAAGATCACTCCGCCAGGGAAGGCAAGGAGATAAGCAGGCAGGCGGCTGACCGGGACTTGAGTCAAGGCAGAAGAACATGCGAGCGGAGCTGAATGGGCATGCACCCAACCCAGCACATGATCATCAGAAAGGGGCACAGATAATGGAAAAAAATACACCCCCTAAGCTAGTAGGCGTGGCGGAGCGGGGGGGTGTAATTCATATATTTTTTTTTTAATTCTGCACTGACTGTCTTTGAAATTGCCCCAGCCCCTGTTCAAATCCAATCCGGGGACAAAACCAGGGACAGACTTGGTCCGGGGACAGTGTCCTCAATCTGGGGACTGTCCCCTGAAACCGGGGATGTCTGGTCACCCTACTATAAGATAAATTCACCTTTGGGAACATGTTACATGTACCGCTCGTTTTTAGGGTGGAACATGTAACATGTTCCCACTGCTGCAGTCGTTTCCCGACCCTCTTCCTCTAATGACAGCGAGCCAGGGAAGTGGCCATGCGGGGCTCTGCCCTCCTGGACACATCATTCATTCAGAGAGTTCTGTGAATGAATGAACTACAAATACCGACATCCTTTGTGGCTGTCGGCACCAGTGTTGTTCATCTTACGTTAAAAAAGTAATTAGTTACAGTTACAAATTACTTCTTCCAAAAAGTAATGGAGTTACTCACTCAGTTACTACATTGAAAATGTAATTAGTTACTCTGCAAAGTAACTATATTGGTTATATTATATATACACGGGGCGAGGGCGGGGCGGGGCGGTAGAAGGATGATATATATGTAATTTTTTAAGTGTATAAAATAATAGGAGGGATAACAATAAATAATATTGGTTATGTGCCCATGCCTCACTGTGCCCATGCCTCACTGTGCCCAATGCCTCACTCACTGTGCCCAATGCCTCAATTACTGTGCCCAATGCCTCAATTACTGTGCCCAATACCTCACTCACTGTGCCCAATGCCTCACTCACTGTGCCCAATGCCTCAATTACTGTGCCCAATGCCTCACTCACTGTGCCCAATGCCTCACTCACTCACTGTGCAGTGTTGTGCGTGCCCCTAGCCCCCTACCTGATTAGCGGCATCCCGGCGGCCATTCCACAGTATTCAAAAGCCGCGCCTCAGAGTCCTCGTCTCCTGTGATAGGCGGAACACTCAATTTCCCAGCATTCAGTGTTCCGCCTATCACGGACATCCGCTCATCCTCATAACACAGACGAGGATGTCCGTGATAGGCGGAACACTGCCTGCTGGGAAATTGAGTGTTCCACCTATCACAGGCGACGAGGACTCGGGAGGCGCGGCTTTTGAAGACTGCAATGGCCGCCGTCTGTCTGCATGACACACTGTTCAGGTAGGCAGACGGCGGCTTGCAGTAAGTTAGTTTTACACATTACATCTACTCGCGGCGTCTGCCGCGAGTAGATGTAATTGGGGTAACGCCACCCAAGTAATGGGAACGGCGGTGCCACGAGGGTAAGAGTAATCAGTTAGATTACTCGTTACCCCAAAAAGTGGCTACGTTACCCAACGCCGTTTAATTAAACAGCGTTAGTTACAACACCGGTCGGCACTTAGTTCTCAATGAACTACCAGGGCACTGTTGAGCGCTCAAGGTAGTTCATTGTTTTCTACTGTCAGTATGTATCTGCCTGCTTGTATGAGGTACGAGCAGACAGCTTATACAGTCTGCAGGAGTAGTGATGAGCCGAACACCCCCGGGTTCGGTTCGCACCAGAACCCGCGAACGGACCGAAAGTTCGAACGAACATTAGAACCCTATTAAATACAATGGATGCGAACGTTCGAATTCTAAAGTGCTAATTATAACAACTATTATGCATGTTATTGTCCTAAAAAGGGTTTGGGAACCCGGGTTCTGCACCAGGGGACATGTATCAATGCAAAAATAAGTTTTAAAAACGGTCGTTTTCCGGGAGCAGTCATTTTAATGATGCATAAAGTGAAAAAAAAAAAGTCAAATATTCCTTTAAATATCGTACCTGGGGGGTGTCTAAAGTATGCCTGTGAAGTGCCACGTGTTTCCCGTGTTTAGAACTGTCCCTGCACAAAATGACACTTCTAAAGGAAAAAAAAGCCATTTAAAACTGCTTGCGGCTTTAATGTAATGTCTGGTCCCGGTAATATGGATGAAAATCTTTAAGAAAAATGGCATAGCTACCCCATGACCCCCCCCCTACCCCAGCCCATTACCAGCCCCTTTGGGTCTTGTATGGATATTAAGGGGAACCCCGCACATAAAATAAAAAAGGCCCTATATACTCTGAACAGCCGTATACAGGCGGTGCATACAAGACAGGGACTGTAGGTTTGTTCTTATGTAGAATCTGTTTGTAATTTTGAACAGGTACATTGTTGAAGTGTAGCTCCAGACCAAAAATCTATTTTTAAACTTTTTGGAAAACATAGGTAAGGGTTATCACCCCTGTAACATTTGTTTTGCTGTCTGTGCCCCTGTTCAGAACATTTCACCTCACTTTCCGTCCTAATGACAACTGTTTTTGAAATGTGGTGTTTTTCTTGAAACAAGGATTGCTGATAAAGCATCAGTACAGAGGAGACACCTTTCTCCCATATTTATTCTTACAGGAGAGAATTTTCCTTCCTAGTGGTAGATTTCCTCTCACTTCCTGTTGTCTTCTTGCGTTTGCAAGTAGGAGTCGTTTGTAAGTTGGATGTTTGAAAGTAGGGACCTGCCGTATATACTCTGCAGAAATAGGCCCCTTAGTTGTTGGTGTTGGCACAACACTGTAAGCACTCACAGTTACTCTTGGTTGGTGCTGGAACGCCCTGCTGTCAACTATTATATCAGGAATTTTAATTACATATAATTGTTGAACAGTGGTAGTAAAAATTGGGCCTTTGATGGTGGTGCTGGTGCCACAACACTGTAAGCCCTGACAGTTACTCTTGGTGGGTGCAGCAATGGGCCCTGCTGTGAATTATTAGATCAAGAATTGTAATTACATGCCCCTGTTGAACAGGGGCTGAAAAATTGGGCCTTAGGCACTGGTGGCACAACACTGCAACCCTTCACAGATACTGTACTTGGAGCACAGCAATGAGCCCTGTTGCAAAGTATTGCTTCAAAAATTGTAATGACACGCCCCTGTTAAACAGGGGCTGAAAAATTGGGCCTTAGGCACTGGTGGCACAACACTGCAACTCCTCACAGATACTGTACTTGGAGCACAGCAATGAGCCCTGTTGCAAAGTATTGCTTCAAAAATTGTAATTACACGCCCCTGTTAAACAGGGGCTGAAAAATTGGGCGTTAGGCACTGGTGGCGGCACCCATAAACAAAAATGATCTTCCAAGCTATCATCATCAATCGTATCATTGAGGACTCGGAGGAGGAGGATAGCCAGTCAACATAACAGCACAGGCACTCAGCATCAGCATCAGTCTTGAAGGGATGTGACATTTTAAAATCAATTAGTCTGTTATATCAGCATCAGGTGTGTGGTAGCTGGTGGTGATCCAAGACTGGTTCATCTTGATGAAAGTCAGTCGATCAACCGAGTCGGTGGACAGGCGCACCCTGTGATCCGTGACAAATCCTCCAGCAGCACTGAATGTGCGTTCCGAAAGAACGCTGGATGCAGGACAGGCCAGTAGCTCAATTGCATACTGTGCAAGCTCTGGCCAGTGATCCATCCTCAAGACCCAGTAAGCCAGAGGATTTTCGGTGGGGAAGGTGTCCAAGTCTGACCTTGCCCCTAGATATTCCTGCACCATGTTTATCAGACGCTGGCGATGGTTGCTGGAACCGATCATACTTTGGGGCTGCGGACTAAAGAATTGTCTGAACGCATCGGTCAGACGGCCACCTTCCCCACCGCTCCTTCTTTGACTGGCCGAAGCCTCAGCAACTCGTTGTCCAGGACCAGGAGTTTGCAACCTCCCAGTCTCTGGGAACGCGTTGCACAGACCTTTCTGCAAGGCCTCCCGGAGTTGTCTCATCCTCTGCTCCCTCTGCGACGGTAACATAAGGTCCGCAACCTTACCCTTGTACCGTGGATCAAGGAGAGTGGCCAGCCAGTAATGGTCCCTCTCCTTGATCCGAAGAATACGAGGATCCTTCCGCAGACTTTGCAGGATCAGGGAGGCCATGCAGCGTAGGTTTGCTGAGGCATTCGCTCCGGAGTCCTCTGGGTCACTAAGGACGACATGATCCGCAGCCACCTCCTCCCAGCCACGTACAAGTCCACTGGTTTCTTGGGACTGTAAATCATCCCTAAAAGACTGCTGCTGATGATGCTGAGTGCCAGCCTCCACCTCCATGCTGACACAATCCTCCTCCTCCTCCTCCTCCTCCTCCTCCTCCTCCTCTTCCTGTGCGATGGGTGGGACAGAAGGAACACTGTCTGGGTAAAGGGGGCCTTGAGAGGCAAGGAAGTCCTCCTCTTCCTGCCTCTGTTCTGCCTCAAGTGCCCTGTCCATTATTCCACGCAGCGTGTGCTCCAACAGGTGGACAAGAGGTACAGTGTCACTGATGCATGCACTGTCACTGCTCACCATCCTCGTGGCCTCCTCAAATGGTGCCAGGACAGTGCATGCATCCCTGATCATGCCCCACTGGCGTGGAGAAAAAAAACCAAGCTCCCCTGACCCTGTCCTGGTGCCGTAGTCGCACAGGTACTCATTGATGGCCCTCTGCTGCGTGTGCAGCCGCTGCAGCATGGCCAACGTTGAGTTCCACCTGGTGGGCATGTCACATATAAGGCGGTTCTTGGGCAGGTTCAACTCCTTTTGCAGCTCAGCCAGGCGAGCACTGGCATTATAAGATCTGCGGAAATGCACACAGACTTTCCTGGCCTGCCTCAGGACATCCTGTAAGCCCGGGTACCTGCCCAAGAAGCGCTGCACCACCAGGTTAAGGACGTGAGCCACACAGGGCACATGGGTCAGTTGTCCCTGTCGGAGGGCGGAGAGGAGGTTGGTGCCATTGTCGCAAACCACCATTCCTGGCTTAAGCTGGCGTGGCGTCAACCACCTCTCGGCCTGGCCCTGCAGAGCAGACAGGACCTCTGCCCCAGTGTGGCTTCTGTCCCCCAAACACACCAGCGCAAGCACGGCATGGCATCTTTTTGCCTGCGTACTTGCGTAGCCCCGTGAACGGCTACGGAGCACCGCTGGTTCATAGGACAAACCACAGGAAGAGGCCATGGAGGAAGAAGAAGAGGAGGGGGTGGAGGAGAGAGGTGTGTCACAACCAGTAGTAGCATTTTGGAGGCGTGGCGGTGGGACAACCTCCAACACTACTGCACCTTGTCCTGAATCCTTCCCAGCTGCCAAAAGAGTGACCCAATGGGCCGTGAAAGAAAGGTAACGTCCCTGTCCATGCCTGCTGGACCATGAGTCAGCGGTAATATGCACCTTACCGCTGACCGCCCTGTCCAGCGAGGCCAAGACATTGCCTTCCACATGCCGGTAGAGAGCCGGAATAGCCTTCCGTGAGAAAAAGTGGCGTTTGGGAACCTGCCACTGAGGAACCGCACATTGCACAAACTCACGGAAGGGGGCCGAGTCTACCAACTGAAAAGGCAGCAGTTGAAGCGCTAGCAATTTAGCCAAGCTAGCATTCAACCGCTGGGCATGTGGATGGCTGGGAGTGAACTTCTTTCGACGGTCCAGCAGCTGGGGCAGGGAAATTTGCCTGCTAGAATCGGACGTCGGTGTACTGCTAGCAGAGTGGGCGCAAGTACTTGGCTGTGACACACCTAATTCTACACCTTCATTCCTCTCAGTGCATGTTTCAGAGAGGACTGAAGTTATAGTGGGGTTGGAGATCCCAGCTGATGCGGTGCAAGGAGAGGTCCGCTTTGTTCTTTGGTGTGGGTCTTTGAGGTAGGCTTGCCAACGAGCTGCATGGCAGGTCAACATATGTCTGGTCAGGCATGTGGTACCCAAGCGGCTGATGTTTTGGCCACGCGATATACGCTTGAGACATATGTTGCAAACAGCAGCTGTGCGATCTGATGCACTAGCCTCAAAAAAGGCCCACACCAAAGAACTTTTTGAATGACGGGCAGAGGCAGCGCCCTGCACAGGCGGAGCTCTGCGGTGTGATTCCGTCGGTGTACTGCCCTTACGCTGGCCACCAAAGGGCATCCTGCCTCGTTGGAGATGTGCCTCCTCCTCATCCTCCTCCTCCTCCTCTCTCCTATTAGGCACCCACGTGGAGTCATTGACCTCATCATCCCCTCCCTCCTCATCACTGGAGCCAATCTGGCAGTATGCTGCAGCTGCTGGAACATGACTGCCAGATTGGTGTCCTTCTTGAGCATCCCCTCTGTCTGCTCTCACGCTACTGCCTTCCTCTAGCTGGGTTTCATCATCAGACCCTTCGAAACGCTGGGCATCCTCCTGGAGCATGTACCCAACACTGTGCTGAAACAGTTCGGGGGACTCCTCAGGAGGAGGACATGGTGGGTCTAGGGAAGGAGTGACTGATGATTTGTCTGACATTGATACCAGGGAAGACGACGCTTTGGCAGCTGCTTTTCCAGTACCCTGAGCCTGGGTGAGAGAGGATGAGGAGGAGGAGGAGGGCTTGGTCATCCACTCTACCAAGTCTTCGGCATGATGTGGCTCAACATGTCCAGCTGCCGAAAAGAAGGACAAGCGTGTCCCATGGCCATGTGCTGATGACAATGCACCGCGTCCACGACCAGCACTGTTGCCCCCAGACACAGAGCCTGCTTGCCCTCTTTTATTGCCTCCTGACTGTCTGCCTCTCCTTGTTTGCCTTCCAGACATTCTAATAGATGGCCTGCAGGG
This sequence comes from Rana muscosa, assembly GCA_029206835.1. Lineage (NCBI taxonomy): Eukaryota > Metazoa > Chordata > Amphibia > Anura > Ranidae > Rana > Rana muscosa. Next base: position 791,018,048 of record CM055118.1, on the reverse strand, counting down.
AGATGGGAAAAAAGCAATAAGGGCTACCTTCAGGTGTCCTTCTCTGTCCCTTGAAACAAGGACTTTCACAGTGAAAGAAACTGACACTGTCCCTACCTAGAGTTTTCTGTCCCTAGAATAAATGTTTTTTTTAATCACAATATAGCACAAGGACAATTCACTCAATGTCTCTCCAGGTCCCTGGAAACAAGGACTTGCAGAGTGAAAGAAACTGACACTGTCCCTACCTAGAGTTTTCTGTCCCTAGAATAAATGTTTTTTTTAAGCACAATATAGCACAAGGAAAATTAACTCACTGTCCTTACAGGTCCCTGGAAACAAGGACTTGCAGAGTGAAAGAAACTGACACTGTCCCTACCTAGAGTTTTCTGTCCCTAGAATAAATGTTTTTTTTTAAGCACAATATAGCACAAGGACAATTAACTCACTGTCCTTACAGGTCCCTGGAAACAAGGACTTGCAGAGTGAAAAAAAAAAACACTCTCCCTACCTAGAGTTTTCTGTCCCTAGAAAAAATGTTTTTTTTAAGCACAATATAGCACAAGGACAATTAACTCACTGTCCTTACAGGTCCCTGGAAACAAGGACTTGCAGAGTGAAAGAAAAAAAACACTCTCCCTACCTACAGTTTTCTGTCCCTAGAAAAAATGTTTTTTTTAATCACAATATAGCACAAGGAAAATTAACTCACTGTCCTTACAGGTCCCTGGAAACAAGGACTTGCAGAGTGAAAGAAAAAAAACACTCTCCCTACCTACAGTTTTCTGTCCCTAGAAAAAATGTTTTTTTTAATCACAATATAGCACAAGGAAAATTAACTCACTGTCCTTACAGGTCCCTGGAAACAAGGACTTGCAGAGTGAAAGAAACTGACACTGTCCCTACCTAGAGTTTTCTGTCCCTAGAATAAATGTTTTTTTTAATCACAATATAGCACAAGGAAAATTAACTCACTGTCCTTACAGGTCCCTGGAAACAAGGACTTGCAGAGTGAAAGAAACTGACACTGTCCCTACCTAGAGTTTTCTGTCCCTAGAATAAATGTTTTTTTTAAGCACAATATAGCACAAGGACAATTAACTCACTGTCCTTACAGGTCCCTGGAAACAAGGACTTGCAGAGTGAAAGAAAAAAAACACTCTCCCTACCTACAGTTTTCTGTCCCTAGAAAAAATGTTTTTTTTAAGCACAATATAGCACAAGGAAAATTAACTCACTGTCCTTACAGGTCCCTGGAAACAAGGACTTGCAGAGTGAAAGAAAAAAAACACTCTCCCTACCTACAGTTTTCTGTCCCTAGAAAAAATGTTTTTTTTAATCACAATATAGCACAAGGAAAATTAACTCACTGTCCTTACAGGTCCCTGGAAACAAGGACTTGCAGAGTGAAAGAAACTGACACTGTCCCTACCTAGAGTTTTCTGTCCCTAGAATAAATGTTTTTTTTAATCACAATATAGCACAAGGAAAATTAACTCACTGTCCTTACAGGTCCCTGGAAACAAGGACTTGCAGAGTGAAAGAAACTGACACTGTCCCTACCTAGAGTTTTCTGTCCCTAGAATAAATGTTTTTTTTAAGCACAATATAGCACAAGGACAATTAACTCACTGTCCTTACAGGTCCCTGGAAACAAGGACTTGCAGAGTGAAAGAAAAAAAACACTCTCCCTACCTACAGTTTTCTGTCCCTAGAAAAAATGTTTTTTTTAAGCACAATATAGCACAAGGAAAATTAACTCACTGTCCTTACAGGTCCCTGGAAACAAGGACTTGCAGAGTGAAAGAAAAAAAACACTCTCCCTACCTACAGTTTTCTGTCCCTAGAAAAAATGTTTTTTTTAATCACAATATAGCACAAGGAAAATTAACTCACTGTCCTTACAGGTCCCTGGAAACAAGGACTTGCAGAGTGAAAGAAACTGACACTGTCCCTACCTAGAGTTTTCTGTCCCTAGAATAAATGTTTTTTTTAATCACAATATAGCACAAGGAAAATTAACTCACTGTCCTTACAGGTCCCTGGAAACAAGGACTTGCAGAGTGAAAGAAACTGACACTGTCCCTACCTAGAGTTTTCTGTCCCTAGAATAAATGTTTTTTTTAAGCACAATATAGCACAAGGACAATTAACTCACTGTCCTTACAGGTCCCTGGAAACAAGGACTTGCAGAGTGAAAGAAAAAAAACACTCTCCCTACCTACAGTTTTCTGTCCCTAGAAAAAATGTTTTTTTTAATCACAATATAGCACAAGGAAAATTAACTCACTGTCCTTACAGGTCCCTGGAAACAAGGACTTGCAGAGTGAAAGAAACTGACACTGTCCCTACCTAGAGTTTTCTGTCCCTAGAATAAATGTTTTTTTTAATCACAATATAGCACAAGGACAATTAACTCACTGTCCTTACAGGTCCCTGGAAACAAGGACTTGCAGAGTGAAATAAACTGACACTGTCCCTACCTAGAGTTTTCTGTCCCTAGAATAAATGTTTTTTTTAAGCACAATATAGCACAAGGACAATTAACTCACTGTCCTTACAGGTCCCTGGAAACAAGGACTTGCAGAGTGAAAGAAACTGACACTGTCCCTACCTAGAGTTTTCTGTCCCTAGAATAAATGTTTTTTTTTAAGCACAATATAGCACAAGGACAATTAACTCACTGTCCTTACAGGTCCCTGGAAACAAGGACTTGCAGAGTGAAAAAAAAAAACACTCTCCCTACCTAGAGTTTTCTGTCCCTAGAAAAAATGTTTTTTTTAAGCACAATATAGCACAAGGACAATTAACTCACTGTCCTTACAGGTCCCTGGAAACAAGGACTTGCAGAGTGAAAGAAAAAAAACACTCTCCCTACCTACAGTTTTCTGTCCCTAGAAAAAATGTTTTTTTTAATCACAATATAGCACAAGGAAAATTAACTCACTGTCCTTACAGGTCCCTGGAAACAAGGACTTGCAGAGTGAAAGAAAAAAAACACTCTCCCTACCTACAGTTTTCTGTCCCTAGAAAAAATGTTTTTTTTAATCACAATATAGCACAAGGAAAATTAACTCACTGTCCTTACAGGTCCCTGGAAACAAGGACTTGCAGAGTGAAAGAAACTGACACTGTCCCTACCTAGAGTTTTCTGTCCCTAGAATAAATGTTTTTTTTAATCACAATATAGCACAAGGAAAATTAACTCACTGTCCTTACAGGTCCCTGGAAACAAGGACTTGCAGAGTGAAAGAAACTGACACTGTCCCTACCTAGAGTTTTCTGTCCCTAGAATAAATGTTTTTTTTAAGCACAATATAGCACAAGGACAATTAACTCACTGTCCTTACAGGTCCCTGGAAACAAGGACTTGCAGAGTGAAAGAAAAAAAACACTCTCCCTACCTACAGTTTTCTGTCCCTAGAAAAAATGTTTTTTTTAAGCACAATATAGCACAAGGAAAATTAACTCACTGTCCTTACAGGTCCCTGGAAACAAGGACTTGCAGAGTGAAAGAAACTGACACTGTCCCTACCTAGAGTTTTCTGTCCCTAGAATAAATGTTTTTTTTAAGCACAATATAGCACAAGGACAATTAACTCACTGTCCTTACAGGTCCCTGGAAACAAGGACTTGCAGAGTGAAAGAAAAAAAACACTCTCCCTACCTACAGTTTTCTGTCCCTAGAAAAAATGTTTTTTTTAAGCACAATATAGCACAAGGAAAATTAACTCACTGTCCTTACAGGTCCCTGGAAACAAGGACTTGCAGAGTGAAAGAAAAAAAACACTCTCCCTACCTACAGTTTTCTGTCCCTAGAAAAAATGTTTTTTTTAATCACAATATAGCACAAGGAAAATTAACTCACTGTCCTTACAGGTCCCTGGAAACAAGGACTTGCAGAGTGAAAGAAACTGACACTGTCCCTACCTAGAGTTTTCTGTCCCTAGAATAAATGTTTTTTTTAATCACAATATAGCACAAGGAAAATTAACTCACTGTCCTTACAGGTCCCTGGAAACAAGGACTTGCAGAGTGAAAGAAACTGACACTGTCCCTACCTAGAGTTTTCTGTCCCTAGAATAAATGTTTTTTTTAAGCACAATATAGCACAAGGACAATTAACTCACTGTCCTTACAGGTCCCTGGAAACAAGGACTTGCAGAGTGAAAGAAAAAAAACACTCTCCCTACCTACAGTTTTCTGTCCCTAGAAAAAATGTTTTTTTTAAGCACAATATAGCACAAGGAAAATTAACTCACTGTCCTTACAGGTCCCTGGAAACAAGGACTTGCAGAGTGAAAGAAAAAAAACACTCTCCCTACCTACAGTTTTCTGTCCCTAGAAAAAATGTTTTTTTTAATCACAATATAGCACAAGGAAAATTAACTCACTGTCCTTACAGGTCCCTGGAAACAAGGACTTGCAGAGTGAAAGAAACTGACACTGTCCCTACCTAGAGTTTTCTGTCCCTAGAATAAATGTTTTTTTTAATCACAATATAGCACAAGGAAAATTAACTCACTGTCCTTACAGGTCCCTGGAAACAAGGACTTGCAGAGTGAAAGAAACTGACACTGTCCCTACCTAGAGTTTTCTGTCCCTAGAATAAATGTTTTTTTTAAGCACAATATAGCACAAGGACAATTAACTCACTGTCCTTACAGGTCCCTGGAAACAAGGACTTGCAGAGTGAAAGAAAAAAAACACTCTCCCTACCTACAGTTTTCTGTCCCTAGAAAAAATGTTTTTTTTAAGCACAATATAGCACAAGGAAAATTAACTCACTGTCCTTACAGGTCCCTGGAAACAAGGACTTGCAGAGTGAAAGAAAAAAAACACTCTCCCTACCTACAGTTTTCTGTCCCTAGAAAAAATGTTTTTTTTAATCACAATATAGCACAAGGAAAATTAACTCACTGTCCTTACAGGTCCCTGGAAACAAGGACTTGCAGAGTGAAAGAAACTGACACTGTCCCTACCTAGAGTTTTCTGTCCCTAGAATAAATGTTTTTTTTAATCACAATATAGCACAAGGAAAATTAACTCACTGTCCTTACAGGTCCCTGGAAACAAGGACTTGCAGAGTGAAAGAAACTGACACTGTCCCTACCTAGAGTTTTCTGTCCCTAGAATAAATGTTTTTTTTAAGCACAATATAGCACAAGGACAATTAACTCACTGTCCTTACAGGTCCCTGGAAACAAGGACTTGCAGAGTGAAAGAAAAAAAACACTCTCCCTACCTACAGTTTTCTGTCCCTAGAAAAAATGTTTTTTTTAAGCACAATATAGCACAAGGAAAATTAACTCACTGTCCTTACAGGTCCCTGGAAACAAGGACTTGCAGAGTGAAAGAAAAAAAACACTCTCCCTACCTACAGTTTTCTGTCCCTAGAAAAAATGTTTTTTTTAAGCACAATATAGCACAAGGACAATTAACTCACTGTCCTTACAGGTCCCTGGAAACAAGGACTTGCAGAGTGAAAGAAAAAAAACACTCTCCCTACCTACAGTTTTCTGTCCCTAGAAAAAATGTTTTTTTTAATCACAATATAGCACAAGGAAAATTAACTCACTGTCCTTACAGGTCCCTGGAAACAAGGACTTGCAGAGTGAAAGAAACTGACACTGTCCCTACCTAGAGTTTTCTGTCCCTAGAATAAATGTTTTTTTTAATCACAATATAGCACAAGGAAAATTAACTCACTGTCCTTACAGGTCCCTGGAAACAAGGACTTGCAGAGTGAAAGAAACTGACACTGTCCCTACCTAGAGTTTTCTGTCCCTAGAATAAATGTTTTTTTTAATCACAATATAGCACAAGGAAAATTAACTCACTGTCCTTACAGGTCCCTGGAAACAAGGACTTGCAGAGTGAAAGAAACTGACACTGTCCCTACCTAGAGTTTTCTGTCCCTAGAATAAATGTTTTTTTTAATCACAATATAGCACAAGGAAAATTAACTCACTGTCCTTACAGGTCCCTGGAAACAAGGACTTGCAGAGTGAAAGAAACTGACACTGTCCCTACCTAGAGTTTTCTGTCCCTAGAATAAATGTTTTTTTTAATCACAATATAGCACAAGGAAAATTAACTCACTGTCCTTACAGGTCCCTGGAAACAAGGACTTGCAGAGTGAAAGAAACTGACACTGTCCCTACCTAGAGTTTTCTGTCCCTAGAATAAATGTTTTTTTTAATCACAATATAGCACAAGGAAAATTAACTCACTGTCCTTACAGGTCCCTGGAAACAAGGACTTGCAGAGTGAAAGAAACTGACACTGTCCCTACCTAGAGTTTTCTGTCCCTAGAATAAATGTTTTTTTTAAGCACAATATAGCACAAGGACAATTAACTCACTGTCCTTACAGGTCCCTGGAAACAAGGACTTGCAGAGTGAAAGAAAAAAAACACTCTCCCTACCTACAGTTTTCTGTCCCTAGAAAAAATGTTTTTTTTAATCACAATATAGCACAAGGAAAATTAACTCACTGTCCTTACAGGTCCCTGGAAACAAGGACTTGCAGAGTGAAAGAAACTGACACTGTCCCTACCTAGAGTTTTCTGTCCCTAGAATAAATGTTTTTTTTAATCACAATATAGCACAAGGACAATTAACTCACTGTCCTTACAGGTCCCTGGAAACAAGGACTTGCAGAGTGAAAGAAACTGACACTGTCCCTACCTAGAGTTTTCTGTCCCTAGAATAAATGTTTTTTTTAAGCACAATATAGCACAAGGACAATTAACTCACTGTCCTTACAGGTCCCTGGAAACAAGGACTTGCAGAGTGAAAGAAACTGACACTGTCCCTACCTAGAGTTTTCTGTCCCTAGAATAAATGTTTTTTTTAAGCACACTATAGCAGAAGCACAAAACACACTGACACTCTCCCTACCTATCCTTCTCTTTCCCTAAACTAAAGGAATCCAGGTTAAGCAAGAAAGAAATAACAGTCACTGTCCCTGCCTATGCTACTCTATCCCTGCTCCGGAACACACTACACTAGGCCGCCGTGCTGGCGGCCTTTTATAGTGTGGGGCGTGTACTAAACACCCTCAGCAATAATTGGCCACAGGCATCCTGCCTGTGGCCAATCATTGCTCTCCTCGCTGCCGGCGCTGTGATTGGCCAAGCATGCGGGGTCACAGTGCATGCTTGGCCAATCACAGCGCCTGGATGACACTGCGATGGCGTAGTGCATTGTGGGCCGTTCGCGTCACTCGAATTTGGCGCGAACGGCCCAAATCGTTCGATCTTCGTCGAACGATCGAACAGCCAATGTTCGAGTCGAACGTATGTTCGACTCGAACACGAAGCTCATCCCTATGCAGGAGTCCTGCATGGCACCCACGATCTTCTGATCTGGCTCAGAAGCAATCCTGCACGTGTGTCCCCACAACAAGCGGCTTGCTATGGTGAGCACTTGATGGGGAGGGGGGGCAGAGTGCTGGCGGGAGAACCAAGAAAAGGAGGATAGAGGCTGCTTCGTGCAAAACCATTGCACAGAGCAGGTAAGTATAACATGTTTGTTATTGAAAAAAAAATCATGGTTTATAATCACTTTAATTTTGTTCTCCTGTCACCCATCACCTAGTCAGCTTAAGGGGGGCTATTTCCCACTGTCAGGTGATGCAGCAGAGCAGCTTAAGGCTCTGGAAAGATCTTGACAATATTGACAGCTGGCTACACCTCTCAGCACACAGCTGAGAGCCAAGGCCAGCTGTGCCCGCCCCCTCCTCAGCTTAGCACTCCAGTGCATGCTGGAGGAGCAGAGTGGAGAGCAGTGATTGACAGTCATTGAGAGACACTTTGAGCTGACTGAAAACTTAGCTATTAGAATTAGTGGCTCACGTGGATGCTGTAGCATAGAGGTGAGTTTGGTGTTATTTTTTATTTATTTTTATAAACCCTATACTTCTATACTTGTACTTTAGTGTCAAAATCTTTTCTTTATTACTATTACTAGTATCGAAATCTGGCATCTTTATTACTATCCAGGGCTCCTTTAGAGGGAGCTCACTTTTTATTTTAGGGACAACCAGTCTTTTACCAGACAGGAAGTGAAGGGAAATCTGCAAAAGAGAAAAAGACAACAATGAAAATCTGACAGAGGTTCTATCATTCCCTTATTTAAAGTGTAGCGCTTGGTTGCTACTAGTAACAAACATCCACCATATCACCCTGCTGCCAGACCTTCATCTATCACCTCAGAGACAATGAACAGTCATTTGCGTTGTTGTTTTTTTATTTTTTTTATTTGGGGATATAACTTGGTTGGGTAAGGAGGATATGGGATGCCCATAGAACATCTTGCTTTGCATATTTAGTGAACATTGGTTATTTGGATTAGCGATAAAGAACTAATGTTCTTCTAACATTTACAGTCTCTTCCCCTGCATATCACCATGCAGGCTATTGCTCCTCCTCCTCTGCATCAACACTATGCAGACTAATGCTCCCAGGACTTCTCTCTTCCTGCACAGACTTCCACTGTAAAACTATTCGATTCTGTCCCATCATCTTCAATTATGACAAAAAGGAACCACTCTGAATAATTCCAGTTTGCTGGCTGTAATTGGTTGTACTTGGTGGTAGTTGACTGCATAGTTACTAGAGGCCTGCAGTACCCCTCCCCGGAGGCCTAGTAAGTTAACAGCTTGTACTGGTTGATGGACTACTGATCCCAGCTAGCCCGACTTGCAAATCCTGCGCCATCAGGCTGCATCGATTTGACACACGGTCTCTCCTCTGTTCTGGGACTCCTCATCAATGACCGTGTAAACATGAGGACTTCATCCATGACTGTGTAAGGATGAAGTTCCCTCCCAGACTTCCTGGCATGCCCCCGCACCCACTGTGGTACACTCACTGACCTTCTCCTGCCACAAGTCCATGATGGAGAACTTTATCTGGACATACGTTCTGGCCTCCAGCCCCTCTGATCCATGACTCCTCATCTATGACCGTGTAAAGATGAGGACTTCACCCCTGACCGTGTAAGGGTGAAGTTCCCTCACAGCTCTCCCGGGCTCTTCCGCGCTCGGCGCCCCCCCCCCCCCCCAGATGGGGGCCGCCTCCTGCCACTGTCTAGTACTCCATTCTCCACTTCTCCCAGCCGACAACGCTCTCCCAGTGGCATGTTACCTCAGCTTATATAGGAGGCCCACCCCCTGCCAATACCAAGTGGGGAGTGGTCAGGGCTCCCACATGAACTGCCTGCCACTCCAGTCCAAGGCCCTGCTCCTTCTCCAGAACAATCATCCTGGAGATAGGGGAGGCGCCTCAGAACTAGAGCACAGGTGGCCACACCCTTTGCTACACTAACCACTCCCTACCCCCAGATCAAAACAAACAAGCCTAGCCTGAAGCATAGGCCTGCTGAAATTTACCTGCGCTGACAGTTTACCTAGAAAAATCCTATACTAGCATTTACCTACGTTAGAGGGTGATACAAAAGCTAAGGGCCCTTTCACACCTGCGGACCGTATGTCAGTTTTTCATCCATCCGTTTTTGGATGAAATACGGACATACATGTATCCCTATGGGATAGCGGATGTCAGCGGATGAACATCCGCTGACATCCGATCTCATCAGTCTCCGCTATGGTCCGTTTCTGAAGACAGAGGAAGATCCTATTTTTCCATCCGTCTGCTGATCGGATCGGATGAACAGGGACAGACGGTCATCCGATCCCCCCATAGAGGAGAGCGGAGATCTGACTGGTCCGTCTCTGCACAGTGTGCAGAGACGGGCTAGTCATGCGCTGGCTCAGCGGGGATCAACGGAGCAATCCCCGCTGAGAAAGCGGATGTTTTAAAACGGTTCTTCACGGGATCCACACGTCTGAAAGGGCCCTAAGACCTGCATTTTTCAGCCTTGTGCAATTTAAGGGTTGGTTCACATCTACAGGTGCGACTGAGCATGGGCATGTTCCTGCACATTGCATGTAGTGCAGCCCATTCAAGTCTCTGACTCTTTTCCAAAAACGCACCACACCAAACCACATGGTGCTACGGCACTATGTGGTTTGGTGTGTGCAAAAATGCACACATTTGCAGATGCGTGGGGGTGCTATTAACATTTAATTGCACCACTGCGCATCTGCTAAATGGCAGCGCATGTCAAGAAAGTGTTTGATTTTGCGTGCATTCCTGACACGCAGGAAGGGTACACCGATGCCTCTATTTTTCAGGGAAACAACAGTAAAAATCACGAAATAGAGAACAAACCAAACTTAGACTGGCCTGCAAGGGGTATCTGGTAGAATGTGATGGTACCCAAACCAATGAATATCATGGGCTGGATTTAACAATGGTCACCATATAGTGTACCTATAGATGACTTTATAGATAGTAAAGCCTGGTACACAGTATCCGTTTTTTTTTGTTGAACCCAGCGGGCTGAACGAAAAAAAAAATTAAAACCTTGGGAGGAGATCCTTTACTAATAATCCCATGTTAGTACGGCGATCTCCCCCACCCAGTGGGGAACTGACCTATCGGGCACTGCCTTGATCGGAGTGTTCTGGCGGTGGGGGGGGGGGGCGTACAGTGTCTATAATCGGAGCTGACAGTTTTTTTTCTTTCGACCCACTGGGTTGTACGAAAAAAAACTTTGTAGTGTGTACCTGGCTTCAGCAGTTGCTAGGCGACTGGCCCAGTTACTAATGACAACCCAGCAGTACTGGCAAAATATTCTGTGGACAGATGAAACCAAAGTTGAGTTGTTTGGAAGAAACACACAACACTATGTGTGGAGAAAAAGAGGCACAGCATACCAACATCAACACCTCATCCCAACTGTGAAGTTTGGTGGTGGGGGCATCATGGTTTGGGGCTGCTTTGCTGCGTCAGGGCCTGGACGGATTGCTATCATCGAAGGAAAAATTAATTCCCAAGTTTATCAATACATTTTGCAGGAGAACTTAAGGCCATCTGTCCACCAGCTGAAGCTCAACAGAAGATGGGTGTTGCAACAGGACAACGACCCAAAGCATAGAAGTAAATCAACAACAGAATGGCTTAAACAGAAGAAAATATGCCTTCTGGAGTGGCCCAGTCAGAGTCCTGACCTCAACCGGATTGAGATGCTGTGGCATGACCTCAAGAAAGCGATTCACACCAGACATCCCAAGAATATTGCTGAACTGAAACATTTCTGTAAAGAGGAATGGTCAAGAATTACTCCTGACCGTTGTGCACGTCTGATCTGCAACTACAGGAAACATTTGGTTGAAGTTATTGCTGCCAAAGTAGGTTCAACCAGTTATTAAATCCAAGGGTTCACATACTTTTTCCACCTGCACTGTGAATGTTTACATGGTGTGTTCAATAAAAACATGGTAACATTTAATTCTTTGTGTGTTATTAGTTTAAGCAGACTGTGATTGTCTATTGTTGTGACTTAGATGAAGATCAGATCAGATTTTATGACCAATTTGTGCAGAAATCCATATCATTCCAAAAGGGTTCACATACTTTTTTTTGCAACTGTATATGGGGGTATAGTGTTACCTAGAAATGGGGGGTATAGTGATTTTGGTGTTACCTAGGAGTGGAGGATATTGGGGGTCTGGTGTTATCTAGGAGTGGGGGGTATAGGGGGGCTGGTGTTACCTAGGAGTGGGGGGTATAGGGGGGAGTTACCTAGGAGTGGGGGGAATAGTGGTTTTGGTGTTATCTAGGAGTGAGGGGTATAGGTGGTCTGGTGTTAGCTAGGAGTGGGTGTAAAGTGGTTTTGATGTGATCTAGAAGTGGGGGGGTCCAGGGTTATCTAGGAGTGGGTGGTATAGGTGGGTATGATGTTACCTAAGATTGGGGAGTATAGGGGGGTCTGGTGTTACCTAGGAGTGGGGGGTTTAGTGGTTTTAGTGTTATCTATGATCGGGGGGTATAGGGGGGTCTGGTGTTACTTAGGAGTGGGGGGTATAAGGGCTTCTGGTGTTATCTAGGAGTGGGGGGTATAGTGGTTCTGGTGTTATCTAGGAGTGGGGGGTATAGTGATTCTGGTGTTATCTAGGAGTGGGGGGATGCAGGGAGTCTGGTGTTATCTAGGAGTGGGGACATAGGGGTCTGGTGTTATCTAGGATTGGGGGTTAGAGGGGGTCTGGTGTTACCTAGTAACAGGGGGGTTTATGGGGTCTGGTTTTGACCAGGAGTGGGGGATACTGGGGGTCTGGTGTTATCTAACAGTGGAGATTTAGAGGGGCTGGTGTTATCTGGGATTTCGGGGTCTAGGGATCTGGTTTTATCTAAGATTCGGGGCTACAGGGATTTTCGTATTATTTTCTAGTGGGAGGGAACAGGAACTCTGATGTTATCTGGGACTTTGGATATAAGAATCCAAAGTCCCAGATTTGTGTATTTGTGAAGGAGTATACAGGAGGGTCTGGTATTATCTATGAGTAGGATCTGGTGCTGTTTGTGAATGGGGTATTATTTGAAAGGTGAGAAGTCTATACATGTACATCAATTATTTTCTATATGACATCTTGCATTGTACACTTGTATGATGATCCAGCACACCCTGTATACTTGCACATACCTGTAGTGGGTGACAGTCTGATGGTCTTTCTTTAATGTAAGTTTATTTTTCTTTCTAGGAGGCCCCATATTCTCCAATTGGTCGGGGGCCCCATGAGTTGTCAGTCCGTCCCTGCCAGAACACACCGGTCATCGCTTTCAGCCATTGGCTGAGAGCACTGATCGGATGCTGATCAGCAGACCTTTTTCGGTCATGCCCCTTCGACAGATCCCTGAAGATATGCCTTCTTGTAGGGTCAGAAATTATGTGCTGATGTCACGCTGCCCCTTCCAGTCAGGAACACAGCCATAGCTTAACAGTGAGAGGATTTTAGAAAACATCATTTCAGTCTTTGATCCTGCTGCGGTCACAGTGCTGGAGTGTCTTCTCATGAGAGTTAGGATTCTCATCTTCTCTGGGATCTTGCTGGAAGGCTTGTGACATCCCCTTTCCTAGGCACAGCGGGTAGAAGCCAGGGTGTAAGATATTTCATTGAGTTGATAAGAATGTTTGAGATATACAGTATGTAACCTGGCTGGGAATAAGGCATTTGAAGCCAGTGGATACCTTAGGCTCGGGATCTACTGGACCAGATTCAGTTAACCACAGGACACTGGGAAGGGCAATGTATCATGCCTGTCTGATCTTTGTAATTGGGGATCCAAACTGATCGTGGAGGGTACATGTTTGTGTTGGAAATTAATATCCAGTATTTTCCACGCTGTTGGTGGCTTTGGAGTGCACCGTTATATGATAGAAGAAATTGACTGTTTTTTCACCTCCTTTTTTCTGAACACATTTGAGACACATTTATTTGTTGCATATGAATTATTCATTTTTATTTATTTATTCATTCATATAATTGCATGGATGCAAATTTTGCACGTACTTTCTATACTGTATAAATTTATAACCATTTGCGCTATATTGAAATAACATTTTTGTCAGGAAGCTCACGATATTTTGTATATATGTCAGACCAGCTGCCATACACACGGGACGAATGTCTGCTGGTGTCTATTGAACTGGCTGATACCCCCTGATATTCCGCCTGTTTGTACGGCCCTTTACACTTCCACTGATTTACTACCACTCTTTAATCAAACACTTTCTATTTTGTAATTTTTGTAACTATTGTGTATTTATCATTTTATCATTTTGTAGCTCTATAGTGTGCAAGAGTATTTTCTATGATATTTCAAGAAATGTCTCACATTCATCACTAATGTAACGTTATGGCTATTGTTCAGGATCACAATAAAATATATTGCTTGGCAGTCTCCTGGGTTGAAATCAGCTTTACTTTATTCTCAAGTGATTTTCCACACTATGGAGTCTCTTATGTTTTGTACAGTATGCTACAGAGAAAAAAATTAAATGAAGCTGTATGAGCTCACTTAGTCCTGTGTGCTGATCTGTTCTTTACTGTGAAGTCATATTCCTTTCCTCTGTAGTCTCTTGAGTACCTTGAAGTGTTTTTTATGGTCCTTTGAGCTTTGCCATTAGTGAGAATTCTTAGGATGGATCTCACCTCAGTGTTCCTTAGCAGTCTTGGTTATGTCCATTTGATGTTTTGGAAGATAAAGCAGCCTGTTTTTTGAATAATGTAAGGATTTTAATACAGGAAAGAAACATTTTCTTTAATGCCAGAAATAAATATTTTATTTTCCTGTAGCAACTGCAGTGACATTTTACTGTTAATGAAAGCCAATTTTTTTAAAGTGATTGTAAAGGCTGAAGGTTTCATGCATTCTGTGCACAAAGGTAAAAAACCCTCTGTTTTCAGAATCCCCCCCAGACCCCCCTAATATTTACGTGAGCCCCATCTCAATCCAGCATGCACAGGAGCAACGGCTTTCCCTGTTCTCTCCATCTTCATTGGTTCCTGCTGCTGTAAATCACAGCCAGTGAGGAGAGAACAGCGCTCTGTGTCTTATGGAAGTAAGCATGCACAAGTGCCCCCATAGCAAGCTGCCTGCTATGGGGGCATTCAGCAAGCGGGGGGCCAGGAGCGCCGGCAGGAGACCCAAGAAGAGGAGGATCAGGGCTGCTCTGTGCAAAACCACTGCACAGAGCAGATAAGTATAACCTGTTTGTTATGTGTAGCACTCTCTAGTGTGCTAGATGTAGATAGGTTTGTTGTTAGTGTAGGTAAAAATTTGTCTAGCTCAGGGCTAAGCCTGAGCTATGAATCTGGGTCAGGGTTTAGTGACTCATCCTATCAGCTTCTCTGGTGACTTCTCCTGTTTTCTGGGACATTGAAGAATGTTCTAGACATAGTGGGTGGAGGTTAGGAGGGGCTGCTGGGCATATTTATAAGAGCCTCAGCCAATCCCCAGTAAAGGGCTGGCTGAGGGCAGGCCACCTCATAAATAGGCATGAGGCATGCCAGGAGGGGCAGTCGGGTGGAAGATGGAGATGGAGTGCTGAGGAGGCTGTCAGCAGACCTTAAGGGTGCCCCATAGTCTGGGGGGGATGATCTCTGGCCTGGTCAGCACATCTGGGAGATCCCCTTATAGTCAGCTGAAGGACTGTGGGAAGAAATTAGCCTCAAGATCCAGTAAAAGGGGTAGCCACAGCCAAGTGGGTTGGCAGTGCCTGCAGTGCCTGAAGAGGTGGTGCTGAAATTAGTAGCCACAAGATTGATGCAAGCTGGACACTGAAATTTTGCTACACAAATAAGGAGCCTCAGGTTCCTACATGTAATGGGCCATTGCTTTCATTGACTGAGTGACTGTCAGGTATTCACAGTGTTCCATC
This sequence comes from Rana muscosa, assembly GCA_029206835.1. Classification (NCBI taxonomy): domain Eukaryota; kingdom Metazoa; phylum Chordata; class Amphibia; order Anura; family Ranidae; genus Rana; species Rana muscosa. The sequence continues at coordinate 791,002,779 of CM055118.1, read as the reverse complement.
TAGGTTCTGCAAGCAAGTGTGTGCTGGAGGAAGAAGAGGAGCCATACATAAAGACTGTTTATAGGAATAATTGTCCCTGAAGTTGTTGTTGAGGTCAAATGGACATCCCATAACTTCCCATCCCTAAGTTATTACCCTCAATAAACAACAAAAACAAAGTCACAGACTGTTCTCTGACTCAAGAGTGCCTGTAAAAATTTAGTGTGCCTGGCTTTGCAGGGTGAGAGATCCCAGGTTAATTGTGGCTCCTGAGGGGGTGTGCTACATTTGGGGGCTCGTCTGGGATATTGCCCACGGCAACCTGCACAGTCATTGCTCCTAGCAACTGGACTTCATCGAGCCAGAGGACTGTGCTTTGCTTTAGGACCACTGTGAGGGTTAAAACCGGGGAGGCGGATTTGTGTGCTCTGCCTGTTTGTGACTGTGTGCCCAAACCAAGTGCCATTGTCCATAGCAACCAGCAGGAGTTGCTGCTGAGCCAATTTAGCCAGCATACCCATTTGACCCAAGGTAAGTATAGTAGCAAGTCCTAGTTGCAATCTGGGAACACCCAAGAGGATAGTATGTGACCGGTCAAAATATATTAATGCATTAAAGTGTCTGTTCACCAACGCCAGAAGTCTGCCAAGCAAAATAGGTGAGTTGGAAGCTCTGGTGCATGAGGAGAGCTATGATGTAATCGGTATTGCTGAAACTTGGCTTCATTCCTCACATGACTGGGCTATTAATATTCCTGGCTATGCACTCTTTCGGAAAGACAGGGTAAAAAGGAAGGGTGGAGGGGTCTGTCTCTATGTGAGAAGTGATCTCAAAGCGAGTGTGAAAGAGGACCTGGTGGATGGAGAGTGTAATGAGTAGGGATGAGCCGAACACCCCCGGGTTCGGTTCGCACCAGAACCCGCGAACGGACCGAAAGTTCGCACGAACATTAGAACCCTATTAAATACAATGGATGCGAACGTTCGAATTCTAAAGTGCTAATTATAACGACTATTATCCATGTTATTGTCCTAAACAGAGTTTGGGAACCCGGGTTCTGCACCAGGGGACATGTATCAATGCAAAAATAAGTTTTAAAAACGGCCGTTTTTCGGGAGCAGTCATTTTAATGATGCATAAAGTGAAAAAAAAAAGTCAAATATTCCTTTAAATATTGTACCTGGGGGGTGTCTAAAGTATGCCTGTGAAGTGCCACGTGTTTCCCGTGTTTAGAACTGTCCCTGCACAAAATTACATTTCTAAAGGAAAAAAAAGCCATTTAAAACTGCTTGCGGCTTTAATGTAATGTCTGGTCCCGGTAATATGGATGAAAATCTTTAAGAAAAATGGCATAGCTACCCCATCACCCCCCCCCCCCTACCCCAGCCCATTACCAGCCCCTTTGGGTCTTGTATGGATATTAAGGGGAACCCCGCACACAAAATAAAAAAGGCCCTATATACTCTGAACAGCCGTATACAGGAGGTGCATACAAGACAGGGACTGTAGGTTTGTTCTTATGTAGAATCTGTTTGTAATTTTGAACAGCTACATTGTTTAAGTGTAGCTCCAGCCCAAATACCTATTTTTAAGCTTTTTGGAAAACATAGGGAAGGGTTATCACCCCTGTAACATTTGTTTTGCTGTCTGTGCCCCTGTTCAGAACATTTCACCTCACTTTGCGTCCCAATGACAACTGTTTTTGAAATGTGGTGTTTTTATTGAAACAAGGATTGGTGATAAAGCATCAGTAGAGAGGAGACACCTTTCTCCCATATTAATTCTTACAGGAGAGAATTTTCCTTCCAAGGGGTAGATTTCCTCTCACTTCCTGTTGTCTTCTTCCATTTGCAAGTAGTAGTCGTTTGTAAGTTGGATGTTTGAAAGTAGGGACCTGCCGTATATACTCTGCAGAAATTGGCCCCTTAGGTGTTGGTGTTGGCACAACACTGTAAGCACTCACAGTTACTCTTGGTGGGTGCTGGAACGCCCTGCTGTCAACTATTATATCAGGAATTGTAATAACATATAATTGTTGAACAGTGGTAGTAAAAATTGGGCCTTTGATGGTGGTGCTGGTGTCACAACACTGTAAGGCCTGACAGTTACTCTTGGTGGGCACAGCAATGGGCCCTGCTGTGAATTATTAGATCAATAATTATAATTGCATGCCCCTGTTGAACAGGGGCTGAAAAATTGGGCCTTTGGTGGTGGTGGTGGTGGTGGTGTTGACACAACACTGTAAGGCCTGACAGTTACTCTTGGTGGGCGCAGCAATGGGCCCTGCTGTGAATTATTAGATCAATAATTATAATTGCATGCCCCTGTTGAACAGGGGCTGAAAAATTGGGCCTTAGGCACTGGTGGCACAACACTGCAACCCCTCACAGATACTGTACTTGGAGCAGAGCAATGAGGCCTGTTGCAAAGTATTGCATCAAAAATTGTAATTACACGCCCCTGTTAAACAGGGGCTGAAAAATTGGGCCTTAGCCACTGGTGGCGGCACCCATAAACCAAAATGATCTTCCAAGCTGTCATCATTAATCGGATCATTGAGGAGGAGGAGGAGGATAGCCAGTCAACATAACAGCACAGGCACTCAGCATCAGCATCAGTCTTGAAGGGATGTGACATTTTAAAATCAATTAGTCTGTTATATCAGCATCAGGTGTGTGGTAGCTGGTGGTGATCCAAGACTGGTTCATCTTGATGAAAGTCAGTCGATCAACCTAGTCGGTGGACAGGCGCACCCTGTGATCCGTGACAAATCCTCCAGCAGCACGGAATATGCGTTCTGAAAGAACGCTGGATGCAGGACAGGCCAGTAGCTCAATTGCATACTGTGCAAGCTCTGGCCAGTGATCCATCCTCAAGACCCAGTAAGCCAGAGGATTTTCGGTGGGGAAGGTGTCCAAGTCTGACCTTGCCCCTAGGTATTCCTGCACCATGTATATCAGACGCTGGCGATGGTTGCTGGAACCGATCATACTTTGGGGCTGCGGACTAAAGAATTGTCTGAACGCATCGGTCAGACGGCCACCTTCCCCACCGCTCCTTCTTTGACTGCCCGAAGCCTCAGCAACTCGTTGTCCAGGACCAGGAGTTTGTAACCTCCCAGTCTCTGGGAATGCATTGCACAGACCTTTCTGCAAGGCCTCCCGGAGTTGTCTCATCCTCTGCTCCCTCTGCGACGGTAACATAAGGTCCGCAACCTTACCCTTGTACCGTGGATCAAGGAGAGTGGCCAGCCAGTAATGGTCCCTCTCCTTGATCCGAAGAATACGAGGATCCTTCCGCAGACTTTGCAGGATCAGGGAGGCCATGCAGTGTAGGTTAGCTGAGGCATTCAGTCCGGAGTCCTCTGGGTCACTAAGGACGACATGATCCGCAGCCACCTCCTCCCAGCCACGTACAAGTCCACTGGTTTCTTGGGACTGTAAATCATCCCTAAAAGACTGCTGCTGATGATGCTGAGTGCCAGCCTCCACCTCCATGCTGACACAATCCTCCTCCTCCTCCTCCTCCTCTTCCTGTGCGATGGGTGGGACAGAAGGAACACTGTCTGGGTAAAGGGGGCCTTGAGAGGCAAGGAAGTCCTCCTCTTCCTGCCTCTGTTCTGCCTCAAGTGCCCTGTCCATTATTCCACGCAGCGTGTGCTCCAACAGGTGGACAAGAGGTACAGTGTCACTGATGCATGCACTGTCACTGCTCACCATCCTCGTGGCCTCCTCAAATGGTGCCAGGACAGTGCATGCATCCCTGATCATGCCCCACTGGCGTGGTGAAAAAAACCCGAGCTCCCCTGACCCTGTCCTGGTGCCGTAGTCGCACAGGTACTCATTGATGGCCCTCTGCTGCGTGTGCAGCCGCTGCAGCATGGCCAACGTTGAGTTCCACCTGGTGGGCATGTCACATATAAGGCGGTTCTTGGGCAGGTTCAACTCCTTTTGCAGCTCAGCCAGGCGAGCACTGGCATTATAAGATCTGCGGAAATGCACACAGACTTTCCTGGCCTGCCTCAGGACATCCTGTAAGCCCGGGTACCTGCCCAAGAACCGCTGCACCACCAGGTTAAGGACGTGAGCCATACAGGGCACATGGGTCAGTTGTCCCTGTTGGAGGGCAGAGAGGAGGTTGGTGCCATTGTCGCAAACCACCATTCCTGGCTTAAGCTAGCGTGGCGTCAACCACCTCTCGGCCTGCCCCTGCAGAGCAGACAGGACCTCTGCCCCAGTGTGGCTCCTGTCCCCCAAACACACCAGCGCAAGCACGGCATGGCATCTTTTTGCCTGCGTACTTGCGTAGCCCCTTGAACGCCTACGGAGCACCACTGGTTCCGAGGACAAACCACAGGAAGAGGCCATGGAGGAAGAAGAAGAGGAGGGGGTGGAGGAGAGAGGTGTGTCACAACCAGTAGTAGCATTTTGGAGGCGTGGCGGTGGAACAACCTCCAACACTACTGCACCTTGTCCTGCATCCTTCCCAGCTGCCAAAGGAATGACCCAATGGGCCGTGAAAGAAAGGTAACGTCCCTGTCCATGCCTGCTGGACCATGAGTCAGCGGTAATATGCACCTTACCGCTGACCGCCCTGTCCAGCGAGGCCAAGACATTGCCTTCCACATGCCTGTAGAGAGCCGGAATCGCCTTCCGTGAGAAAAAGTGGCGTTTGGGAACCTGCCACTGAGGAACCGCACATTGCACAAACTCACGGAAGGGGGCCGAGTCTACCAACTGAAAAGGCAGCAGTTGAAGCGCTAGCAATTTAGCCAAGCTAGCATTCAACCGCTGGGCATGTGGATGGCTGGGAGTGAACTTCTTTTGACGGTCCAGCAGCTGGGGCAGGGAAATTTGCCTGCTAGAATCGGACGTCGGTGAACTGCTAGCAGAGTGGCCGCAAGTACTTGGCTGTGACATACCTAATTCTACACCTTCATTCCTCTCAGTGCAGGTTTCAGAGAGGACTGAAGGTATAGTGGGGTTGGAGATCCCAGCTGATGCGGTGCAAGGAGAGGTCCGCTTTGTTCTTTGGTGTGGGTCTTTAAGGTAGGCTTGCCAACAAGCTGCATGCCAGGTCAACATATGTCTGATCAAGCATGTGGTGCCCAAGCGGCTGATGTTTTGGCCACGCAATATACGCTTGAGACATATGTTGCAAACAGCAGCTGTGCGATCTGATGCACTCGCCTCAAAAAAGGCCCACACCAAAGAACTTTTTGAATGACGGGCAGAGGCAGCGCCCTGCACAGGCGGAGCTCTGCGGTGTGATTCCGTCGGTGTGCTGCCCATACGCTGGCCACCCAAGGGCATCCTGCCTCATTGGAGATGTGCCTCCTCCTCATCCTCCTCCTCCTCCTCTCTCCTATTAGGCACCCACGTGGAGTCAGTGACCTCATCATCCCCTCCCTCCTCATCACTGGAGCCAATCTGGCAGTATGCTGCAGCTGCTGGAGCATGACTGCCAGATTGGTGTCCTTCTTGAGCATCCCCTCTCTCTGCTCTCACGCTACTGCCTTCCTCTAGCTGGGTATCATCATCAGATCCTTCGAAACGCTGGGAATCCTCCTGGAGCATGTACCCAACACTGTGCTCAAACAGTTCGGGGGACTCCTCAGGAGGAGGACATGGTGGGTCTAGGGAAAGAGTGACTAATGATGACATTGATACCAGAGAAGAGGACGCTTTGGCAGCTGCTTTGCCAGTACCCTGAGCCTGGGTGAGAGAGGATGAGGAGGATGAGGTGGGCTTGGTCATCCACTCTACCAAGTCTTCGGCATGATGTGGCTCAACATGTCCAGCTGCCGAAAAGAAGGACAAGCGTGTCCCATGGCCATGTGCTAATGACAATGCACCGCGTCCACGACCAGCACTGTTGCCCCCAGACACAGAGCCTGCTTGCCCTCTTTTTTTGCCTCCTGACTGTCTGCCTCTCCTTGTTTGCCTTCCAGACATTTTAATGGATGGCCTGTAGGGAGATGGGAAAAACAGCAATAAGGGCTACCTTCAGGTGTATACTGTGCAGGAGGCTTAGCAACAAAGACACTGACACTGTCCCCTGCCTATCCTTCTCTGTCCCTAAACACAAGGATTTGTAATATGCTTCAGCAAGATTGGTTTAGCACAGAATAGCACACTGACAGTTTCCCTCACTGTCCTTCTCTGTCCCTACAAACAAGGTTTAGCACAGAATAGCACACTGATAGTTTCCCCGCGTGTCCTTCTCTGTCCCTAAACTCAAGGATTTAAAATATGGTTCAGCAAGATTGGTTTAGCAAAGAATAGCACACTGACAGTTTCCCCGAGTGTCCTTCTCTGTCCCTAAACTCAAGGATTTCAAATATGGTTCAGCAAGATTGGTTTAGGACAGAATAGCACACTGACACTTTCCCTCACTGTCCTTCTCTGTCCCTACAAACAAGATTTAGCACAGAATAGCACACTGATAGTTTCCACGAGTGTCCTTCTCTGTCCCTAAACTCAAGGATTTCAAATATGGTTCAGCAAGATTGGTTTAGCACAGAAAAGCACACTGATAGTTTCCCTCACTGTCCTTCTCTGTCCCTACAAACAAGATTTAGCACAGAATAGCACACTGATAGTTTCCCGAGTGTCCTTCCCTGTCCCTAAACTCAAGGATTTCAAATATGGTTCAGCAAGATTGGTTTAGAACAGAATAGCACACTGACAGTTTCCCCGAGTGTCCTTCTCTGTCCCTAAACTCAAGGATTTCAAATATGGTTCAGCAAGATTGGTTTAGCACAGAATAGCACACTGATAGTTTCCCTCACTGTCCTTCTCTGTCCCTACAAACAAGATTTAGCACAGAATAGCACACTGATAGTTTCCACGAGTGTCCTTCTCTGTCCCTAAACTCAAGGATTTCAAATATGGTTCAGCAAGATTGGTTTAGAACAGAATAGCACACTGACAGTTTCCCCGAGTGTCCTTCTCTGTCCCTAAACTCAAGGATTTCAAATATGGTTCAGCAAGATTGGTTTAGCACAGAATAGCACACTGATAGTTTCCCTCACTGTCCTTCTCTGTCCCTACAAACAAGATTTAGCACAGAATAGCACACTGATAGTTTCCACGAGTGTCCTTCTCTGTCCCTAAACTCAAGGATTTCAAATATGGTTCAGCAAGATTGGTTTAGAACAGAATAGCACACTGACAGTTTCCCCGAGTGTCCTTCTCTGTCCCTAAACTCAAGGATTTCAAATATGGTTCAGCAAGATTGGTTTAGGACAGAATAGCACACTGACACTTTCCCTCACTGTCCTTCTCTGTCCCTACAAACAAGATTTAGCACAGAATAGCACACTGATAGTTTCCCCGAGTGTCCTTCTCTGTCCCTAAACTCAAGGATTTCAAATATGGTTCAGCAAGATTGGTTTAGCACAGAATAGCACACTGATAGTTTCCCTCACTGTCCTTCTCTGTCCCTACAAACAAGATTTAGCACAGAATAGCACACTGATAGTTTCCCCGAGTGTCCTTCTCTGTCCCTAAACTCAAGGATTTCAAACATGGTTCAGCAAGATTGGTTTAGAACAGAATAGCACACTGACAGTTTCCCCGAGTGTCCTTCTCTGTCCCTAAACTCAAGGATTTCAAATATGGTTCAGCAAGATTGGTTTAGCACAGAATAGCACACTGATAGTTTCCCTCACTGTCCTTCTCTGTCCCTACAAACAAGATTTAGCACAGAATAGCACACTGATAGTTTCCCCGAGTGTTCTTCTCTGTCCCTAAACTCAAGGATTTCAAATATGGTTCAGCAAGATTGGTTTAGAACAGAATAGCACACTGACAGTTTCCCCGAGTGCCCTTCTCTGTCCCTAAACTCAAGGATTTCAAATATGGTTCAGCAAGATTGGTTTAGGACACAATAGCACACTGACACTTTCCCTCACTGTCCTTCTCTGTCCCTACAAACAAGATTTAGCACAGAATAGCACACTGATAGTTTCCCCGAGTGTCCTTCTCTGTCCCTAAACTCAAGGATTTCAAATATGGTTCAGCAACATTGGTTTAGCACAGAATAGCACACTGATAGTTTCCCTCACTGTCCTTCTCTGTCCCTACAAACAAGATTTAGCACAGAATAGCACACTGATAGTTTCCACGAGTGTCCTTCTCTGTCCCTAAACTCAAGGATTTCAAATATGGTTCAGCAAGATTGGTTTAGAACAGAATAGCACACTGACAGTTTCCCCGAGTGTCCTTCTCTGTCCCTAAACTCAAGGATTTCAAATATGGTTCAGCAAGATTGGTTTAGGACAGAATAGCACACTGACACTTTCCCTCACTGTCCTTCTCTGTCCCTACAAACAAGATTTAGCACAGAATAGCACACTGATAGTTTCCACGAGTGTCCTTCTCTGTCCCTAAACTCAAGGATTTCAAATATGGTTCAGCAAGATTGGTTTAGCACAGAATAGCACACTGATAGTTTCCCTCACTGTCCTTCTCTGTCCCTACAAACAAGATTTAGCACAGAATAACACACTGATAGTTTCCCCGAGTGTCCTTCTCTGTCCCTAAACTCAAGGATTTCAAATATGGTTCAGCAAGATTGGTTTAGCACAGAATAGCACACTGACACTTTCCCTCACTGTCCTTCTCTGTCCCTACAAACAAGATTTAGCACAGAATAGCACACTGATAGTTTCCACGAGTGTCCTTCTCTGTCCCTAAACTCAAGGATTTCAAATATGGTTCAGCAAGATTGGTTTAGCACAGAATAGCACACTGATAGTTTCCCTCACTGTCCTTCTCTGTCCCTACAAACAAGATTTAGCACAGAATAGCACACTGATAGTTTCCACGAGTGTCCTTCTCTGTCCCTAAACTCAAGGATTTCAAATATGGTTCAGCAAGATTGGTTTAGAACAGAATAGCACACTGACAGTTTCCCCGAGTGTCCTTCTCTGTCCCTAAACTCAAGGATTTCAAATATGGTTCAGCAAGATTGGTTTAGCACAGAATAGCACACTGATAGTTTCCCTCACTGTCCTTCTCTGTCCCTACAAACAAGATTTAGCACAGAATAGCACACTGATAGTTTCCCCGAGTGTCCTTCTCTGTCCCTAAACTCAAGGATTTCAAATATGGTTCAGCAAGATGGGTTTGAAACAGAATAGCACACTGACAGTTTCCCCGAGTGTCCTTCTCTGTCCCTAAACTCAAGGATTTCAAATATGGTTCAGCAAGATTGGTTTAGGACAGAATAGCACACTGACACTTTCCCTCACTGTCCTTCTCTGTCCCTACAAACAAGATTTAGCACAGAATAGCACACTGATAGTTTCCCCGAGTGTCCTTCTCTGTCCCTAAACTCAAGGATTTCAAATATGGTTCAGCAAGATTGGTTTAGCACAGAATAGCACACTGATAGTTTCCCTCACTGTCCTTCTCTGTCCCTACAAACAAGATTTAGCACAGAATAGCACACTGATAGTTTCCCCGAGTGTCCTTCTCTGTCCCTAAACTCAAGGATTTCAAATATGGTTCAGCAAGATTGGTTTAGGACAGAATAGCACACTGACACTTTCCCTCACTGTCCTTCTCTGTCCCTACAAACAAGATTTAGCACAGAATAGCACACTGATAGTTTCCCCGAGTGTCCTTCTCTGTCCCTAAACTCAAGGATTTCAAATATGGTTCAGCAAGATTGGTTTAGCACAGAAAAGCACACTGATAGTTTCCCTCACTGTCCTTCTCTGTCCCTACAAACAAGATTTAGCACAGAATAGCACACTGATAGTTTCCCGAGTGTCCTTCCCTGTCCCTAAACTCAAGGATTTCAAATATGGTTCAGCAAGATTGGTTTAGAACAGAATAGCACACTGACAGTTTCCCCGAGTGTCCTTCTCTGTCCCTAAACTCAAGGATTTCAAATATGGTTCAGCAAGATTGGTTTAGCACAGAATAGCACACTGATAGTTTCCCTCACTGTCCTTCTCTGTCCCTACAAACAAGATTTAGCACAGAATAGCACACTGATAGTTTCCACGAGTGTCCTTCTCTGTCCCTAAACTCAAGGATTTCAAATATGGTTCAGCAAGATTGGTTTAGAACAGAATAGCACACTGACAGTTTCCCCGAGTGTCCTTCTCTGTCCCTAAACTCAAGGATTTCAAATATGGTTCAGCAAGATTGGTTTAGCACAGAATAGCACACTGATAGTTTCCCTCACTGTCCTCTGTCCCTACAAACAAGATTTAGCACAGAATAGCACACTGATAGTTTCCCCGAGTGTCCTTCTCTGTCCCTAAACTCAAGGATTTCAAATATGGTTCAGCAAGATTGGTTTAGAACAGAATAGCACACTGACAGTTTCCCCGAGTGTCCTTCTCTGTCCCTAAACTCAAGGATTTCAAATATGGTTCAGCAAGATTGGTTTAGGACAGAATAGCACACTGACACTTTCCCTCACTGTCCTTCTCTGTCCCTACAAACAAGATTTAGCACAGAATAGCACACTGATAGTTTCCCCGAGTGTCCTTCTCTGTCCCTAAACTCAAGGATTTCAAATATGGTTCAGCAACATTGGTTTAGCACAGAATAGCACACTGATAGTTTCCCTCACTGTCCTTCTCTGTCCCTACAAACAAGATTTAGCACAGAATAGCACACTGATAGTTTCCCCGAGTGTTCTTCTCTGTCCCTAAACTCAAGGATTTCAAATATGGTTCAGCAAGATTGGTTTAGAACAGAATAGCACACTGACAGTTTCCCCGAGTGCCCTTCTCTGTCCCTAAACTCAAGGATTTCAAATATGGTTCAGCAAGATTGGTTTAGGACACAATAGCACACTGACACTTTCCCTCACTGTCCTTCTCTGTCCCTACAAACAAGATTTAGCACAGAATAGCACACTGATAGTTTCCACGAGTGTCCTTCTCTGTCCCTAAACTCAAGGATTTCAAATATGGTTCAGCAAGATTGGTTTAGAACAGAATAGCACACTGACAGTTTCCCCGAGTGTCCTTCTCTGTCCCTAAACTCAAGGATTTCAAATATGGTTCAGCAAGATTGGTTTAGGACAGAATAGCACACTGACACTTTCCCTCACTGTCCTTCTCTGTCCCTACAAACAAGATTTAGCACAGAATAGCACACTGATAGTTTCCCAGAGTGTCCTTCTCTGTCCCTAAACTCAAGGATTTCAAATATGGTTCAGCAAGATTGGTTTAGCACAGAATAGCACACTGATAGTTTCCCTCACTGTCCTTCTCTGTCCCTACAAACAAGATTTAGCACAGAATAACACACTGATAGTTTCCCCGAGTGTCCTTCTCTGTCCCTAAACTCAAGGATTTCAAATATGGTTCAGCAAGATTGGTTTAGCACAGAATAGCACACTGACACTTTCCCTCACTGTCCTTCTCTGTCCCTACAAACAAGATTTAGCACAGAATAGCACACTGATAGTTTCCACGAGTGTCCTTCTCTGTCCCTAAACTCAAGGATTTCAAATATGGTTCAGCAAGATTGGTTTAGCACAGAATAGCACACTGATAGTTTCCCTCACTGTCCTTCTATGTCCCTACAAACAAGATTTAGCACAGAATAGCACACTGATAGTTTCCACGAGTGTCCTTCTCTGTCCCTAAACTAAAGGATTTCAAATATGGTTCAGCAAGATTGGTTTAGAACAGAATAGCACACTGACAGTTTCCCCGAGTGTCCTTCTCTGTCCCTAAACTCAAGGATTTCAAATATGGTTCAGCAAGATTGGTTTAGCACAGAATAGCACACTGATAGTTTCCCTCACTGTCCTTCTCTGTCCCTACAAACAAGATTTAGCACAGAATAGCACACTGATAGTTTCCCCGAGTGTTCTTCTCTGTCCCTAAACTCAAGGATTTCAAATATGGTTCAGCAAGATTGGTTTAGAACAGAATAGCACACTGACAGTTTCCCCGAGTGCCCTTCTCTGTCCCTAAACTCAAGGATTTCAAATATGGTTCAGCAAGATTGGTTTAGGACACAATAGCACACTGACACTTTCCCTCACTGTCCTTCTCTGTCCCTACAAACAAGATTTAGCACAGAATAGCACACTGATAGTTTCCCCGAGTGTCCTTCTCTGTCCCTAAACTCAAGGATTTCAAATATGGTTCAGCAACATTGGTTTAGCACAGAATAGCACACTGATAGTTTCCCTCATTGTCCTTCTCTGTCCCTACAAACAAGATTTAGCACAGAATAGCACACTGATAGTTTCCACGAGTGTCCTTCTCTGTCCCTAAACTCAAGGATTTCAAATATGGTTCAGCAAGATTGGTTTAGAACAGAATAGCACACTGACAGTTTCCCCGAGTGTCCTTCTCTGTCCCTAAACTCAAGGATTTCAAATATGGTTCAGCAAGATTGGTTTAGGACAGAATAGCACACTGACACTTTCCCTCACTGTCCTTCTCTGTCCCTACAAACAAGATTTAGCACAGAATAGCACACTGATAGTTTCCCAGAGTGTCCTTCTCTGTCCCTAAACTCAAGGATTTCAAATATGGTTCAGCAAGATTGGTTTAGCACAGAATAGCACACTGATAGTTTCCCTCACTGTCCTTCTCTGTCCCTACAAACAAGATTTAGCACAGAATAACACACTGATAGTTTCCCCGAGTGTCCTTCTCTGTCCCTAAACTCAAGGATTTCAAATATGGTTCAGCAAGATTGGTTTAGCACAGAATAGCACACTGACACTTTCCCTCACTGTCCTTCTCTGTCCCTACAAACAAGATTTAGCACAGAATAGCACACTGATAGTTTCCACGAGTGTCCTTCTCTGTCCCTAAACTCAAGGATTTCAAATATGGTTCAGCAAGATTGGTTTAGCACAGAATAGCACACTGATAGTTTCCCTCACTGTCCTTCTCTGTCCCTACAAACAAGATTTAGCACAGAATAGCACACTGATAGTTTCCACGAGTGTCCTTCTCTGTCCCTAAACTCAAGGATTTCAAATATGGTTCAGCAAGATTGGTTTAGAACAGAATAGCACACTGACAGTTTCCCCGAGTGTCCTTCTCTGTCCCTAAACTCAAGGATTTCAAATATGGTTCAGCAAGATTGGTTTAGCACAGAATAGCACACTGATAGTTTCCCTCACTGTCCTTCTCTGTCCCTACAAACAAGATTTAGCACAGAATAGCACACTGATAGTTTCCCCGAGTGTCCTTCTCTGTCCCTAAACTCAAGGATTTCAAATATGGTTCAGCAAGATGGGTTTGAAACAGAATAGCACACTGACAGTTTCCCCGAGTGTCCTTCTCTGTCCCTAAACTCAAGGATTTCAAATATGGTTCAGCAAGATTGGTTTAGGACAGAATAGCACACTGACACTTTCCCTCACTGTCCTTCTCTGTCCCTACAAACAAGATTTAGCACAGAATAGCACACTGATAGTTTCCCCGAGTGTCCTTCTCTGTCCCTAAACTCAAGGATTTCAAATATGGTTCAGCAAGATTGGTTTAGCACAGAATAGCACACTGATAGTTTCCCTCACTGTCCTTCTCTGTCCCTACAAACAAGATTTAGCACAGAATAGCACACTGATAGTTTCCCCGAGTGTCCTTCTCTGTCCCTAAACTCAAGGATTTCAAATATGGTTCAGCAAGATTGGTTTAGGACAGAATAGCACACTGACACTTTCCCTCACTGTCCTTCTCTGTCCCTACAAACAAGATTTAGCACAGAATAGCACACTGATAGTTTCCCCGAGTGTCCTTCTCTGTCCCTAAACTCAAGGATTTCAAATATGGTTCAGCAAGATTGGTTTAGCACAGAAAAGCACACTGATAGTTTCCCTCACTGTCCTTCTCTGTCCCTACAAACAAGATTTAGCACAGAATAGCACACTGATAGTTTCCCGAGTGTCCTTCCCTGTCCCTAAACTCAAGGATTTCAAATATGGTTCAGCAAGATTGGTTTAGAACAGAATAGCACACTGACAGTTTCCCCGAGTGTCCTTCTCTGTCCCTAAACTCAAGGATTTCAAATATGGTTCAGCAAGATTGGTTTAGCACAGAATAGCACACTGATAGTTTCCCTCACTGTCCTTCTCTGTCCCTACAAACAAGATTTAGCACAGAATAGCACACTGATAGTTTCCACGAGTGTCCTTCTCTGTCCCTAAACTCAAGGATTTCAAATATGGTTCAGCAAGATTGGTTTAGAACAGAATAGCACACTGACAGTTTCCCAGAGTGTCCTTCTCTGTCCCTAAACTCAAGGATTTCAAATATGGTTCAGCAAGATTGGTTTAGCACAGAATAGCACACTGATAGTTTCCCTCACTGTCCTTCTCTGTCCCTACAAACAAGATTTAGCACAGAATAGCACACTGATAGTTTCCCCGAGTGTCCTTCTCTGTCCCTAAACTCAAGGATTTCAAATATGGTTCAGCAAGATTGGTTTAGAACAGAATAGCACACTGACAGTTTCCCCGAGTGTCCTTCTCTGTCCCTAAACTCAAGGATTTCAAATATGGTTCAGCAAGATTGGTTTAGGACAGAATAGCACACTGACACTTTCCCTCACTGTCCTTCTCTGTCCCTACAAACAAGATTTAGCACAGAATAGCACACTGATAGTTTCCCCGAGTGTCCTTCTCTGTCCCTAAACTCAAGGATTTCAAATATGGTTCAGCAAGATTGGTTTAGCACAGAATAGCACACTGATAGTTTCCCTCACTGTCCTTCTCTGTCCCTACAAACAAGATTTAGCACAGAATAGCACACTGATAGTTTCCCCGAGTGTCCTTCTCTGTCCCTAAACTCAAGGATTTCAAACATGGTTCAGCAAGATTGGTTTAGAACAGAATAGCACACTGACAGTTTCCCCGAGTGTCCTTCTCTGTCCCTAAACTCAAGGATTTCAAATATGGTTCAGCAAGATTGGTTTAGCACAGAATAGCACACTGATAGTTTCCCTCACTGTCCTTCTCTGTCCCTACAAACAAGATTTAGCACAGAATAGCACACTGATAGTTTCCCCGAGTGTTCTTCTCTGTCCCTAAACTCAAGGATTTCAAATATGGTTCAGCAAGATTGGTTTAGAACAGAATAGCACACTGACAGTTTCCCCGAGTGCCCTTCTCTGTCCCTAAACTCAAGGATTTCAAATATGGTTCAGCAAGATTGGTTTAGGACACAATAGCACACTGACACTTTCCCTCACTGTCCTTCTCTGTCCCTACAAACAAGATTTAGCACAGAATAGCACACTGATAGTTTCCCCGAGTGTCCTTCTCTGTCCCTAAACTCAAGGATTTCAAATATGGTTCAGCAACATTGGTTTAGCACAGAATAGCACACTGATAGTTTCCCTCACTGTCCTTCTCTGTCCCTACAAACAAGATTTAGCACAGAATAGCACACTGATAGTTTCCCCGAGTGTTCTTCTCTGTCCCTAAACTCAAGGATTTCAAATATGGTTCAGCAAGATTGGTTTAGAACAGAATAGCACACTGACAGTTTCCCCGAGTGCCCTTCTCTGTCCCTAAACTCAAGGATTTCAAATATGGTTCAGCAAGATTGGTTTAGGACACAATAGCCCACTGACACTTTCCCTCACTGTCCTTCTCTGTCCCTACAAACAAGATTTAGCACAGAATAGCACACTGATAGTTTCCACGAGTGTCCTTCTCTGTCCCTAAACTCAAGGATTTCAAATATGGTTCAGCAAGATTGGTTTAGAACAGAATAGCACACTGACAGTTTCCCCGAGTGTCCTTCTCTGTCCCTAAACTCAAGGATTTCAAATATGGTTCAGCAAGATTGGTTTAGGACAGAATAGCACACTGACACTTTCCCTCACTGTCCTTCTCTGTCCCTACAAACAAGATTTAGCACAGAATAGCACACTGATAGTTTCCCAGAGTGTCCTTCTCTGTCCCTAAACTCAAGGATTTCAAATATGGTTCAGCAAGATTGGTTTAGCACAGAATAGCACACTGATAGTTTCCCTCACTGTCCTTCTCTGTCCCTACAAACAAGATTTAGCACAGAATAACACACTGATAGTTTCCCCGAGTGTCCTTCTCTGTCCCTAAACTCAAGGATTTCAAATATGGTTCAGCAAGATTGGTTTAGCACAGAATAGCACACTGACACTTTCCCTCACTGTCCTTCTCTGTCCCTACAAACAAGATTTAGCACAGAATAGCACACTGATAGTTTCCACGAGTGTCCTTCTCTGTCCCTAAACTCAAGGATTTCAAATATGGTTCAGCAAGATTGGTTTAGCACAGAATAGCACACTGATAGTTTCCCTCACTGTCCTTCTATGTCCCTACAAACAAGATTTAGCACAGAATAGCACACTGATAGTTTCCACGAGTGTCCTTCTCTGTCCCTAAACTAAAGGATTTCAAATATGGTTCAGCAAGATTGGTTTAGAACAGAATAGCACACTGACAGTTTCCCCGAGTGTCCTTCTCTGTCCCTAAACTCAAGGATTTCAAATATGGTTCAGCAAGATTGGTTTAGCACAGAATAGCACACTGATAGTTTCCCTCACTGTCCTTCTCTGTCCCTACAAACAAGATTTAGCACAGAATAGCACACTGATAGTTTCCCCGAGTGTCCTTCTCTGTCCCTAAACTCAAGGATTTCAAATATGGTTCAGCAAGATGGGTTTGAAACAGAATAGCACACTGACAGTTTCCCCGAGTGTCCTTCTCTGTCCCTAAACTCAAGGATTTCAAATATGGTTCAGCAAGATTGGTTTAGGACAGAATAGCACACTGACACTTTCCCTCACTGTCCTTCTCTGTCCCTACAAACAAGATTTAGCACAGAATAGCACACTGATAGTTTCCCCGAGTGTCCTTCTCTGTCCCTAAACTCAAGGATTTCAAATATGGTTCAGCAAGATTGGTTTAGCACAGAATAGCACACTGATAGTTTCCCTCACTGTCCTTCTCTGTCCCTACAAACAAGATTTAGCACAGAATAGCACACTGATAGTTTCCCCGAGTGTCCTTCTCTGTCCCTAAACTCAAGGATTTCAAATATGGTTCAGCAAGATTGGTTTAGGACAGAATAGCACACTGACACTTTCCCTCACTGTCCTTCTCTGTCCCTACAAACAAGATTTAGCACAGAATAGCACACTGATAGTTTCCCCGAGTGTCCTTCTCTGTCCCTAAACTCAAGGATTTCAAATATGGTTCAGCAAGATTGGTTTAGGACAGAATAGCACACTGACACTTTCCCTCACTGTCCTTCTCTGTCCCTACAAACAAGATTTAGCACAGAATAGCACACTGATAGTTTCCCCGAGTGTCCTTCTCTGTCCCTAAACTCAAGGATTTCAAATATGGTTCAGCAAGATTGGTTTAGCACAGAATAGCACACTGATAGTTTCCCTCACTGTCCTTCTCTGTCCCTACAAACAAGATTTAGCACAGAATAGCACACTGATAGTTTCCCCGAGTGTCCTTCTCTGTCCCTAAACTCAAGGATTTCAAACATGGTTCAGCAAGATTGGTTTAGAACAGAATAGCACACTGACAGTTTCCCCGAGTGTCCTTCTCTGTCCCTATACTCAAGGATTTCAAATATGGTTCAGCAAGATTGGTTTAGCACAGAATAGCACACTGATAGTTTCCCTCACTGTCCTTCTCTGTCCCTACAAACAAGATTTAGCACAGAATAGCACACTGATAGTTTCCCCGAGTGTTCTTCTCTGTCCCTAAACTCAAGGATTTCAAATATGGTTCAGCGAGATTGGTTTAGAACAGAATAGCACACTGACAGTTTCCCCAAGTGTCCTTCTCTGTCCCTAAACTCAAGGATTTCAAATATGGTTCAGCAAGATTGGTTTAGGACAGAATAGCACACTGACACTTTCCCTCACTGTCCTTCTCTGTCCCTACAAACAAGATTTAGCACAGAATAGCACACTGATAGTTTCCCCGAGTGTCCTTCTCTGTCCCTAAACTCAAGGATTTCAAATATGGTTCAGCAACATTGGTTTAGCACAGAATAGCACACTGATAGTTTCCCTCACTGTCCTTCTCTGTCCCTACAAACAAGATTTAGCACAGAATAGCACACTGATAGTTTCCACGAGTGTCCTTCTCTGTCCCTAAACTCAAGGATTTCAAATATGGTTCAGCAAGATTGGTTTAGAACAGAATAGCACACTGACAGTTTCCCCGAGTGTCCTTCTCTGTCCCTAAACTCAAGGATTTCAAATATGGTTCAGCAAGATTGGTTTAGCACAGAATAGCACACTGATAGTTTCCCTCACTGTCCTTCTCTGTCCCTACAAACAAGATTTAGCACAGAATAGCACACTGATAGTTTCCCCGAGTGTCCTTCTCTGTCCCTAAACTCAAGGATTTCAAATATGGTTCAGCAAGATTGGTTTAGCACAGAATAGCACACTGACACTTTCCCTCACTGTCCTTCTCTGTCCCTACAAACAAGATTTAGCACAGAATAGCACACTGATAGTTTCCACGAGTGTCCTTCTCTGTCCCTAAACTCAAGGATTTCAAATATGGTTCAGCAAGATTGGTTTAGCACAGAATAGCACACTGATAGTTTCCCTCACTGTCCTTCTCTGTCCCTACAAACAAGATTTAGCACAGAATAGTACACTGATAGTTTCCACGAGTGTCCTTCTCTGTCCCTAAACTCAAGGATTTCAAATACGGTTCAGCAAGATTGGTTTAGAACAGAATAGCACACTGACAGTTTCTCTCACTGTCCTTCTCTGTCCCTACAAACAAGGATTAGCACAGAATAGCACACTGACACTTTCCCTCACTGTCCTTCTCTGTCCCTACAAACAAGGTTTAGCACAGAATAGCACACTGACACTTTCCCTCACTGTCCTTCTCTGTCCCTACAAACAAGGTTTAGCACAGAATGACACACTGACACTCTCCCTACCTATCCTTCTCTGTCCCTAAACACAAGGAATCCAGGATTAGTAAAGGAAAAAAATGACACTGTCCCTGCCTATGCTTCTCTTTCCCTGCTCCGGAACACACTACACAAGGCCGCCACGCTGGCGGCCTTTTATAGTGTGGGGCGTGTACTAAACCCCCTCAGCAATAATTGGCCACAGGCATCCTGCCTGTGGCCAATCATTGCTCTCCTCGCTGCCGGCGCTGTGATTGGCCAAGCATGCGGGGTCACAGTGCATGCTTGGCCAATCACAGCGCCTGGATGACACTGCGATGGTGTAGTGCATTGTGAGCCGTTCGCGTCACTCGAATTTGGCGCGAACGGCCCAAATCGTTCGATCTTCGTCGAACGATCGAACAGCCGATGTTCGAGTCGAACGTATGTTCGACTCGAACACGAAGCTCATACCTGGTGATGAGTCTGAAGCATTATGGGTGGAACTGCATACAGATGTGCGTAGTTCAAAGCTAATCATTGGAGTTTGTTATAGACCACCCAATGTTAATGAGGAGTTAGAGACTCAGCTCCTTGCACAGATGGAAAGGGCTGCAAGGGCTGGGACGGTGATAATAATGGGGGATTTTAACTACCCAGAAATTGACTGGAGTAATGGAACTGCTGGGACAGTTAAAGGGCAAAAATTTATAAACCTATTGCAGGACAATTTTATGGTCCAGTTTATTGAGGCCCCAACTAGGAATGATGCTCTGTTGGACCTGGTAATCTCAAACCATGCAGAGCGTATTACTAATGTTCAGATAAAGGAACACCTGGGTAGCAGTGACCATAACATGATTTCATTTGATGTTAGTTGTAAGCAAAAATCACATACAGGAAAGATAAAAACACTTAATTTCAAGAGAGCAAATTTTCCAAGGATGAGCGCTGCTCTCCAGGACTTATGCCCCATACACACGATCATTTTTCATGCCGTTAAAAATGCCATTAAAAAAAATGGCCATTAAAAATGATCGTGTGTATGCTCCAGAGCATTTTTAACGACGAGAAAAACGGGCATTAAAAATTTCGAACATGCTCTCTTTTTTCACGTCGTTTTTCATGTCGTTTTTTTTAACGACGTGAAAAACGATAGTGTGTATGCTTTAACGACGTGAAAAAAAATGCGCATGCTCAGAATCAAGTATGAGACGGGAGCGCTCGTTCTGGTAAAACTAGCGATCGTAATGGAGATAGCACATTCGTCATGCTGTAACGGACTGAAAAGCACTAGACTGAAAAGAGCGAATCGTCTCTCAAAAAACTTTACTAACATGAAGGGTGGCGCCATTCGAACGGAACTTCCCCTTTATAGTGCCGTCATACGTGGTGTACGTCACTGCGCTTTTCTTGAACATTTTTTAAAATGATGGTGTGTACGCAAGACAGGCTTGAGAGGAAACAAGAAAAAAAATGACGAGAAAAACGTCAGTTTTAAAAATGACATTAAAAATGATCGTGTGTATGGGGCATTAGACTGGGAAGGAATATTGGCATCAATGGGCACAGAACAGAAATGGGAATTCTTCAAAAAGACTGTTTGTGAACTCACTGCAAAGTATATTCCCATGGGCAATAAGTTTAAAAGGCTAAAAATAAAACCTATGTGGCTCACTGCCAAAGTAAAAAAAGCTATAAACTATAAGAAAAGAGCTTTTAAAAAATATAAAAATGAGGGAACACTAGTGTCATTTAAATGTTACAAAGAATATAACAGGATATGTAAAAAGGAAATCAAGGATGCAAAAATTCAAAATGAACGGCAGATTGCAAAAGATAGTAGGACAAACCCCCAAAAATTCTTCAAATATATTAATAGTAAAAAGGTCAAGTCTGAGCATGTAGGCCCTTTACAAAATAATCTAGAGTGGGTGACTGGGGACAAAGAGAAGGCTAATTTATTAAATACTTTCTTCAGTTCTGTGTATACAAAGGAGCATGGGGGAGCTCATGTCCAAAATGGGGGTAGTAGTGACACAGCCCCAAATCCACAATGGCTCAAAAGTGATATGGTCCAGAAATATTTAGATGGAATAAAGGTGGATAAAGCACCTGGACCAGATGGCATACACCCACGGATCCTAAAAGAATTGAGCTCTGTAATTTCAAAGCCATTGTATTTAATTTTTAGGGACTCATTAATGATAGTAATAGTACCACTGGATTGGCGCAGGGCCAATGTGGTGCCTATATTTAAAAAGGGAATTAAGTCTTTACCAAGTAACTATAGACCTGTTAGTTTAACATCTATAGTTGGGAAAATACTGGAGAGATTAATAAAAGACGACATAGATGAGTTCTTGCTGGAAAAAAAACTATTTAAGCAACAGACAGCATGGATTCATGAAAGACAGAAGTTGTCAAACAAACCTGATTTCTTTTTATGAAGAGGTAAGTAAGACCTTGGACAAAGGGGTGGCTGTGGACGTGGTATACTTGGATTTTGCAAAAGCGTTCGATACAGTTCCCCACACACGGCTCATGTGGAAGGTAAAGTCTACAGGATTAGAAATATCAGTTTGTAAATGGATAGAAAACTGGCTAAAAGACAGAATTCAGAGAGTAGTGGTTAATGATTCTTAGGCCTCGTACACACGGCCGATTTTCTCGGCAAGAACCAGCAAGAAACTTGCTGGCAGAGAGGTCTTGCCGAGTAAATCGGTCGTGTGTACGTGGCTATCGGGTTTCTCGTCGAGAAAACCGACAAGAAACCTCGACGAGAAAATAGAGAACCTGCTCTCTATTTTCTCGTCGAGATTCTCCTCGGCATGTTTCTCGACGACAAAAGTGAGTGTGTGTACACTTACCTGTCCTCCCGGGAAGCCCGCGCATGTTCGAAATGAATTTGATGCATGCGCGGTAGCTTCCTAGGCATACGTAGGGTATACCAAGATGGCGGCGACGGCATCGAATGTGACGAGCGCATGCTCGTCGTAGTCGATGACGTCACCGCGTACGCTCCATTCAAAGAACCGCGGGTTCTTTGAAACGAGCGTGTGTACACTCGGCCGGGACAAGTTTCTTGTCCAAGAATCTCGTCGAAAAAAACGACATGTTTTTTTCAATGAGAATCTCGGCCGTGTGTACGAGGCCTGACTGTGAAAAAACCTTTCCGTATTTGGAGGTGAAATCTCTTTTCCTCTAGACGCAAAGAGTGCCCCCTTGTCCTTTGTGTTGACCGTAAAGTGAATAACTGAACACCAAGTTCACTATATGGACCCCTTATATATTTGTACATGTTGATCATATCCCCCCTTAATCTCCTCTTCTCAAGAGAGAATAAATTCAGTTCCTCTAATCTCTCCTCATAGCTGAGCTCCTCCATGCCTCTTATCAGTTTGGTTGCCCTTCTCTGCACTTTCTCCAGTTCCCCAATATCCTTTTTGAGAACTGGGGCCCAAAACTGAACTGCATATTCCAGATGAGGTCTTACTAATGATTTGAACAGGGGCAAAATGATATCTTTCTCTCTGGAGACCATACCTCTCTTAATACAAGAAAGGACTTTGCTCGCCGCCACAGGTTTGCAGAGCGGGGATCGGGGAAGGCGAGTGTCCCTTGGACACAGCGCGTCCCCGATCAGAGTAAACAGCCAATGAATTGGCTGTTTACCACGTGACCGGCTGTGTCCAATCACAGCCGGTCACAAATGTAAACAAACTCCACAGGAGTTACTACCTGATCCCTGCTCTCTCCTCACACACCGATCTGTGAGGAGAGAGAAGAGATCAGTAAGTTAGCTCAGTGTAGTTTGTCTACATAAGTTTACAGTGCACAACACGCCCCCCCCCCATAAAGAGGACCTGTCACACAGCCCAGCACATCAATCAGCCCAGCCAATCAGCCCATCTGTCAATCAGCCCATCTGTCAATCAGCCCATCTGTCCATCAGCCCATCTGTCAATCAATCAGCCCATCTGTCAATCAATCAGCCCATCTGTCAATCAATCAGCCCATCTGTCAATCAATCACCCCACCTGTCAATCAATCACCCCATCTGTCAATCAATCAACCCATCTGTCAATCAATCAATCAGCCCATCTGTCAATCAATCAGCCCATCTGTCAATCATCTGTCACAGGCCCACCTCCATCGGTACCGCCATTGGCACCGCCACACAGGCTACCAGTACCGCCATCGGTACCAGTACCACCACCAGTACCGCCACCAGGCCCAGCATCTATACTGCCACACAGGCCCGCTACCAGTATCACCACTAGTGCCGCCATCGGTACCACCACCAGTACCACCACCCGTACCACCGTCGGTAGTGCCACCACCACCTGTACCACCACCTGTACCGCCATCGGTACCATCACCACCCGTACCACCACCACCTGTACCGCCATGTTCCAGTGGCGGCGTCTAACATTGGAGGAATTTAAATTATTTTTGGGCCTTATGTTCAATATGGGGCTTACAAAAAAGAACGAAGTCCATTCATATTGGTCCAAACGCCCCATCCAACACATGCCCATATATTCCGCTGTCATGTCCAGGAAAAGATACGACATGATTATGCGCTTTCTCCACTTCAATGACAATTCACAGTGCCCTCCCCGAGATCATCCCAACTACGACAAATTGTACAAGATACGCCCCCTAATCAATGCCTTTTCCCAGCGATTTGAAGAAGTTTTCATCCCAGACCAAAAAATTTGTGTGGACGAGTCCCTCGTACATTTCACCGGCCGACTGCAGTTCAAGCAGTACATACCAAGCAAGAGAGCCAGGTATGGGTTAAAATTAAATAAATTATGTGATCGAGCCACTGGATACGTCTGCAAATTCAGGATCTACGAAGGCAAAGACTCCCAGCTCCAGCCCCGTGATTGCCCCACATATATTGGAACCAGTGGGAAAATTGTCTGGGAGTTGGCATACCCCCTGTTCGGAAAAGGTTACCATTTATATGTTGATAATTATTATACCAGCCTGCCCCTTTTTCGCCATCTTTACAGTAAACAAACCCCGGCCTGCGGTACCTTAAAAAAAAAAAACGGAAGGGATTCCCACAAAATTTATTGACAAAAAAATTGCGACCTGGAGAATCGGCATCCATGAGGAACGAGGAGGTGTTGGCCATGAAGTGGAGGGACAAGAAAGATGTCCACATCCTCTCTATGATCCACAATGACACCATGGTGGAGATCCCAAGAAGACGCGGCTCCATTGTAAAGCCTGAATGTGTCCACGACTACAATTTGTACATGGGGAGGGTGGATTTAAACGACCAGATGCTACAGCCCTACTTATCAACCAGAAAGTCCCATTATTGGCACAAAAAAGTTGCGTTTCACCTGTTTCACATGGCCCTTTTTAATTCGTTTGTCTGCTACCAAAAAGCAACTCAAAATCACCGACTCCACTACCTCCAATATATCGAAGATATCATCGATGCCCTCATTTACCAACAAGATCCCGCCCCAGGAAGCATTCGCTCTGATAGTGTGAGTCGGCTTCACGAGCGACACTATCCCTTTAGCATCCCCCCCACAGAATCTGGAAGAAGACGCCAAAAGAAATGCCGTGTATGCAGCAGAGGAGGAGTAAGAAGAGACACCAGCTATTATTGTCCCGATTGTCCCTCCCAACCTGGCCTGTGCATCGGAAATTGCTTCAAAAATTATCATACATCCATTAGTTCCCCTTATTATTAACAGACTGCCATTTCCCTATTTGCCTGCTACCATGTTACTAACTACCTTCCATGTTAATTAACTGACCCTGGCCTGTTTACCGACGATGCCTCTGCCTGTCGATTTAAACCACGTTTCTGACTTCCACGTGTACCGACCTTGGCCTGTTAATCGACCATGTTTTTGCCTGCCACTTGGACTGATCTTTTGGCCATCTACTTTTAGTACACAGGGGTCTCACATATGTGAGGGGCTTCAGAATAGCGTTCTGAGTAGAGAAAACCAGTTTTTCGTTTTCTGTGCTCCAAGAACAGGGTCTGGTTGCCCGGAGGCTTCAAAGCGATTTTGGTGGGAGAAGCCTCTACCCCTGTCCCCCTGGCCCTAAGCTTGATGGTCCTTCCTGCTGCCTGGACCAATAATTTGGCTGTGCTGACCATATTACTGCCTGTAATGACCCATGACATTATGGACCATGTTTCTTCCTGCTGCTTGGACCAATACTTTGGCTGTGTTGACCATATATCTGTCTGCTGCCTCTACTGACTTTGGACAGCATTTCTGCCAGGACACCTCTGCCTGCTACCTGGACCTGTGCTTTGGCTGTGCTCTGGCTGTGCTGACAGTATCTCTGCCTGTGCGAACTATGGACAGTATTCCTGCCTGCTGCCTGGATGATTGCTTTTGCTGTCGCTGACCTCATCCCTGCCTGCTGCCTGGACCGATGCTCTCCTCTGTGGACCACTGCACTTCTAAAACCACAGGTAATCTTTTGTTATTTGGTATGTACCTGCTATGTGTTAGATATATGAAGGGCCTTCAAAAATGTGATCGGTAGTCAGAAAATGATATGTGCAATTAATGCTGCTAGAATGCCTGGAGGTGCTACTTGGATGTTGGGCCTCTGTATGTGGCCAGGCTGTGTAAAAGTCTCAAACATGTGGTATCGCCATACTCAGGAGGAGTAGCAGAATGCATTTTGGGGTGTAATTTTTGTTATGTACATATTATGTGTTAGAAATATCTTATAAATTGACAACTTTGTGTAAAAAAAATGCATTTTAATTTTTTCTCCACATTTTCCAAAACCTTCTGGAAAAAAATGAACCGTTCAAAAGACTCATAATGCCTCATAGATTATACGTTGGGGTGTGTGCTTTCAAAAATGGGGTAATTTTGTGGAAAATTCTATTGTCCTGGTGCTCCAGGGCCTTCAAAATTTTAATAGGTGGTTGAGAAAGGATATGTGCGATTTATGCTTGTAGAACGCCTGAAAGTGCTACTTCAATGTTGGGCCTCTGTATATGGCCAGGCTGTGTAAAAGTCTCACACATGTGGTATCGCTATACTCAGGAGGAGTAGCAGAATGCATTTTGGGGTGTTATTTTTGCTATGTATATGCTATGCGTTGGAAATATCTTATAAATGGACAACTTTGTGTAAAAAAATGCATTTTCATTTTTTCTTCACATTTTCCAAAACCTTCTGGAAAAAAATGAACCGTTCAAAAGACTCATAATGCTTCATAGATTATACGTTGGGGTGTGTGCTTTCCAAAATGGGGTCATTTTGTGGAAAATTCTATTGTCCTGGTGCTCCAGGGCCTTCAAAATTGTAATAGGTGGTTGAGAAAGGATATGTGCGATTTATGCTTGTAGAACGCCTGAAAGTGCTACTTCAATGTTGGGCCTCTGTATATGGCCAGGCTGTGTAAAAGTCTCACACATGTGGTATCGCTATACTCAGGAGGAGTAGAAGAATGCATTTTGGGGTGTTATTTTTGCTATGTATATGCTATGCGTTAGAAATATCTTATAAATGGACAACTTTGTGTAAAAAAAATGCATTTTCATTTTTTCTCCACATTTTCCAAAACCTTCTGGAAAAAAATGAACCGTTCAAAAGACTCATAATGCTTCATAGATTATACGTTGGGGTGTGTGCTTTCCAAAATGGGGTCATTTTGTGGAAAATTCTATTGTCCTGGTGCTCCAGGGCCTTCAAAATTGTAATAGGTGGTTGAGAAAGGATATGTGCGATTTATGCTTGTAGAACGCCTGAAAGTGCTACTTCAATGTTGGGCCTCTGTATATGGCCAGGCTCTGTAAAAGTCTCACACATGTGGTATCGCTATACTCAGGAGGAGTAGCAGAATGCATTTTGGGGTGTCATTTTTGCTATGTATATGCTATGCGTTAGAAATATCTTATAAATGGACAACTTTGTGTAAACAAAATGCATTTTCATTTTTTCTCCACATTTTCCAAAACCTTCTGGAAAAAAATGAACCGTTCAAAAGACTCATAATGCTTCATAGATTATACGTTGGGGTGTGTGCTTTCCAAAATGGGGTCATTTTGTGGAAAATTCCATTGTCCTGGTGCTCCAGGGCCTTCAAAAGTGTAATAGGTGGTTGAGAAAGGATATGTGCGATTTATGCTTGTAGAACGCCTGAAAGTGCTACTTCAATGTTGGGCCTCTGTATATGGCCAGGCTGTGTAAAAGTCTCACACATGTGGTATCGCTATACTCAGGAGGAGTAGCAGAATGCATTTTGGGGTGTCATTTTTGCTATGTATATGCTATGCGTTAGAAATATCTTATAAATGGACAACTTTGTGTAAAAAAAATGCATTTTCATTTTTTCTCCACATTTTCCAAAACCTTCTGGAAAAAAATGAACCGTTCAAAAGACTCATAATGCTTCATAGATTATACGTTGGGGTGTGTGCTTTCCAAAATGGGGTCATTTTGTGGAAAATTCCATTGTCCTGGTGCTCCAGGGCCTTCAAAAGTGTAATAGGTGGTTGAGAAAGGATATGTGCGATTTATGCTTGTAGAACGCCTGAAAGTGCTACTTCAATGTTGGGCCTCTGTATGTGGCCAGGCTGTGTAAAAGTCTCGCACATGTGGTATTGCTACACTCAGGAGGAGTAGCAGAATGTATTTTGGGGTGTAATTGCAATTATGCATATGCTGTGTGAGAGAAAAAAACTGTTAATATGACCAGTTTGTGTAAAAAAAAAAATTAAAAAAAAAAAAAAAAAATTTCCCAAGAATTGTGGGAAAAAAATACAACTTCAAAAAACTCACCACGCCTCTTAGTAAATACCTTGGACTGTCTACTTTCCAAAAAGGGGTAATTTGGGGGTATTTGTACTTTCCTCGCTTGTTAGTGTCTCAAGAAATGAGATATCCCTTCAGTACATCAGGCGTGATCAGATGTGATAAATTTTCAGTGATTGCCACCATAGTTTGTAGACTCTATAACTTTCACAAAGACCAAATAATATACACTAATTTGGGTTCATTTTACCAAAGATATGTAGCAGTATACATTTTGGCACAAATTTATGAAGAAAAATTACTTATATGCAAAATTTTACAATAGAAACTAAAAAAAAGTGTTTTTTTTTTAAAAAAAATTGCTGTTTTTTTGCTTATATCGCAAAAAATAAAAAACCCAGTGGCGATTAAATACCACCAAAAGAAAGCTCTATTTGTGAGAAGAAAATTATAAAAATTTTGTTTGGATACAGTGTAGCATGACTAAGTAATTGTCATTCAAAGTGTGAGAGTACTGAAAGCTGAAAATTGGTCTGGGCGGGAAGGTGCATAAGTGCATGGTATTGAAGTGGTTAAAGTCTGCTATTCAGTGAGAAGTGTGCTATGTGCTGTCACCTTTGGCAACTACGTGCGCGATTGTGCCCATGGATTACAAAATGTCCAGCGACCAGCATGAAGCTTGAAAAAGTGACTGTATGCTGCAAAGTCCTGCTGAGAATAGTAAAAAGTGCACCAAAATGTCTGCTGTTGCCCATGGTGATCGGGGTAAGCCAGCAGGTATCTGCAGGAGGGGGTCTATCAGTTGCCCAGCCACGGCTGCTGTTAAGGACTGTCCTGACCCTGCTAAAAATGGTGAGATGTGTGTTACAGACATTGCTGTTGCTCATGGCAACCACAGTAAATGCTTGCTACTACCTGCTCCCACTTGCTCGGGCACAGTCGCTACCGAGTGGCATGTCCTGACAAGTTCTGCAAGTTTCAGTGTGCAAGTATCAACCATCAGCATACTGTCTGTGCCTGCAAACTTCAGACCAGCCAAAAAGAGGCTACAGCAGAGCACGCGGGAACAGGCTTGCTTACCAAGGCTGCGGGCACCAGCCAGTCTGGAAGCTTGGGGGCAGAGCCATGCCCCAAAGGAGACCCAGCATGCTCTACTTGCAGAGAGAGGGAGAGAGAGGAGCAAGATGGTGGACGGTGCACCTGTGTACCCAGCGCTGACCTAGTTGACTGATATGCAGGAGATGACATTGGTGGACACCGGTGTCTGGTTGGAGCATCAAGGGGGATTCGCTCTGGGTTGATCAAGGGGACTGAGAAGCTGTGCTTGATCTGTCCTAGCTGCAGGAGGCCTAACGCAGTAGTTAGTGCCTGGATCCAGGGCGGGCACTGCGACAAGCCGCTCACCAAGCTGATGCCGAGCAAGCAGGAGCTGCTCATCTACAACATGGATCTGCGATCAGGTCACTGGCAGGAACAGCCACAGAAGTCCCAGAATGCCGGACTGGGCCTTGAAGTGACTACTAAAGGCAGGGTTGACTCTGAGGCCTCCCCTGCGAAGATAAGCGACATTGGGGAAAGAAAGCAGGAAACCTGCCTCGGCCTGTAGCCCGGTCAGGGAGCTGGTACCTGTAAGTACTGCGCAGAAGGAGCAAGAAGCTGTCCCTGAAAGCCAGCTGCGCCAGTACACCCTGTCAGCCCCACCTGGAAGGAGCCAGTTTTGGAAGACAGCTCATCTTCAGGTGAGCCATTGGGGAGTGTCAGTGGTGGGTGCAAAGACTGGGGGGTCGCCCAGACTGCAGGCAGAATATGGGCCCTTGGATGAAGAAGTTGCAGAGTGGTCATCCCACAGTTTCTCGGAGGAGAGGTGGAAGTGGGGAAACTCCCAGGAAAATGTGGAAGTGCTGTCCGAGGAGATGTGTGTGCCTCTCTATTACAAAAAATAAAAATGTAAAATGTTTAAGTGTTATGAAAGGGGGTGGGAAGGAGAAAAGCAGCACCTGTACCTTTGAGTGATGGTCCATTTTCATTTAGTAGTAGTTTCAGACAACTTTTTAGACTATGGCCTCGTACACACGGCCGAGATTCTCGTTGAAAAAAACATGTCGTTTTTTTCGACGAGATTCTTGGACAAGAAACTTGTCCCGGCCGAGTGTACACACGCTCGTTTCAAAGAACCCGCGGTTCTTTGAAAGGAGTGTACGCGGTGACGTCATCGACTACGTCGAGCATGCGCTCGTCACATTCGATGCCATCGCCGCCATCTTGGTCTACCCTACGTATGCCTAGGAAGCTACCGCGCATGCGTCAAATTCATTTCGAACATGCGCGGGCTTCCGGGAGGACAGGTAAGTGTACACACACTCACTTTTCTCGTCGAGAAACATGCCGAGGAGAATCTCGACGAGAAAATAGAGAGCAGGTTCTCTATTTTCTCGTCGAGGTTTCTTGTCGGTTTTCTCGACGAGAAACCCGATAGCAGCGTACACACGACCGATTTACTCGGCAAGACCTCTCTGCCAGCAAGTTTCTTGCTGGTTCTTGCCGAGAAAATCGGTCGTGTGTACGAGGCCTATAACTATTGCTCAAATATTTTTGGAGAAATTTGGTTTCAAATCTTAAGAGTGTCAAGCCAGAGTACTTTAACACCTTCCTGCCCAGCCTATAATCAAATAACTGCCAGGCGGGAGCTCTCTCACTCAGCTATGAATAAGCACTAGCACAGTGCAAAACATGTCAGCCAAATTTTTTTGACCTGTGTACCGTTGTACAGTGTGTATTTTGGATTCCTTATTTTAAAATAAAGGCTTTTATTTTTGAGTACTGCAGTCCAGAAGACTTTTTCGTTCCTGTTAGCTCTCTCACTCTGGGTGGATATCATATGACGTCCTCCCCAGAACGTGCCTCGCACTTGCCCAATGGCCCATGCTGCAGCACAATCTGTCACAATGAATGGCCACGGTGGACACAGCGAATGCCAATACCAGTGCACCGGCCTGCTGCTGGTACCATGTGATCACCGTGACCAATCACAGCAGATCACATGTTAATTGTACACAATTGATGGCTTCCATTCATTGTGTATTATTGTGTTGATCTCTGTGATTGGTCAAAGTGATCACATGGTACAGTAATGTCAATCACAGCCCCTCTCTACCATATGATTAACTGTGGCCAATCGCAGCTAACCACAATAGTAAACACGGAACAAATCTATTTCATTCAGTAAAAATGGTTCCTTATAACAGGAACATTTTCTGGACAACCCCTGGCAAAAAGTATGGAATTACCACTCTTGGAAAATGTTCAATCAATTGTTTAATTGTGTAGAAAAAATAATAATCACAGACATGCCTTGAAACTATTTTCATATAACATTCCAAGTTTGGCTTTATGAAATGCTTAAAGCGGAGGTCCGCAAAAAAGTTTTTTTTCTAAAGTCAGCAGCTACAAATACTGCAGCTGCTGACCTTTAAAATAAGGATACTTACCTGACTTTTAAAATAAGGACACTTACAAATACTGTAGCTGCTGACTTTTAAAATAAGGACACTTACCTGTCCAGGGCGCCCGCGATCCGAATGGTCCCTGCTGTTCTGTCTTTTGGGACCTGCGGGTCTCCCAGAAGACAGCGGGGGGGACGGAGGAGGCGCCAAACATGGCGTAGATACCCGCAGATAATGCAGCTATCTACTGTATGTCCGGAAGTGGGAGCAAATACCTGTATTAAACAGATATCTGTTCCCTTTCCCCCCTGAAAGGTGCCAAATGTGACACCGGAGGGGGGGAGGGTTCCGAAAAGCGGAAGTTCCATTTTCGGGGGGAACTCCGCTTTAAAAGAAGAAAAAAAGAAAGAAAACTGTAGTCAATTGCAACAACTGTTTTTTGCAGTTCTAAAACAAACATCTGCATCAGATTACATATGCTAACTAGTGTGCAGTTAAACAAAAAAGAGTTCTTGCACACCTTGGTGAGCTGTTCCACCAACCTGATTGACCTGAATCATGGCTCCAACACAAAAGATGTCAGTTGAAACAAAGGAGAGGATAAAACTTCTTCAAGAAGGTAAATAATCACGCAATGTTGCAAAAGATGTTGGTTGTTCCCAGTCAGCTGTGTATAAAATCTGGACCAAGTACAGATCAAATGGGAAGGTTGTTAAAGGGAAGCATACTGGTAGACCAAGGAAGACATCAAAGCGTCAAGATAGAAAACTTAAAGCAGTATGCTTTAAAAACAGAAAATGCACAACAAAACTAATGAGGAACAAATGGTCAGAAACTGGAGTCAATGTCTGTGACCAAACTGTAGGACATTGCCTAAAGGAAATGGGAAAGGAAATTCCCCTACTGAGGAAGCCCAATAGGAGGGTGTATAGCATATTGTTGGGAGGAGCTGGGTCCGGGACGTTATACTATCGATATTGCAACATCAGCGGTGAGCTGAGGATTTGATCTGCTTGTTTTATTAAGTTTGTGAGTTTTATTCACTGTTTAATTGAATAAAAGGTTATACAGAGAGCTCTATGATTCTCCCCCTTTATTCACTCAGAATTATATCCAGGAAAAGGAGGAGAAATACAGAGATATCTAGAGGAGAAGTGAATTATGACTTTGCATAGAAGTGGTGGTGGACTTTATTGTCACGTGTTGAACACAGTGGTGACATACAGGAGGACTTTTTCATGCACATTTAATTAGGAGAAAAAGAGAGACTTATATTTTATATTTTCAATTTTTGATTACATTATTACACTTTTTGGAGTTCAATGAATGAATTGTTACATACATAACTGATATTGCATCTTGCCATAGGGATGAACAAGAATACTGTTTGTCAATTGTTAAATCCATACCTCAGAGAAACTGTTATAAAAGCCAGAGGTGGTGCAACAAAGTACTAGTGGTGTACTGTAGTGTTTTTTTTTTTTTCATGATTTCATAATATTTTACTCAAAATTGAGTGATTCCATATTTTCTTCCTCTGCTTGATCTGCAAAAACAGTTGCAATTGATTACAGTTTTCTTTCTTTTTTATTGTTTTAAGTGTTTCTTAAAGCCAGAAGTTTGGACTGTTAAATGAAAATAGTTTTGAGGCATGTCTGCGATTAGGTTTCTTTCTACACAAATAAATAATTGAATGAACATTTTCCAAGAGTGGATGATTCAATGCTTTTTGCCAGGGGTTGTATAAGCAATCATAGTGTGTAAAATTGTAAAAAAAAAATGACATACTGTGACAAGTCAGTGTCCCTGATCACCGCCACACCAGTTATATGATGATGCTCTACTGCACTGGTGACAACATGTTAAGAAAATAAAATTGTAAAAAAAAAAAAAAAAAACTTTTTTAATTTCTTCATTTCCAAAAAAATTGTGCCAAAAAAATACAACTTCTAAAACTTCGCCATGCCTCTTACTACATACCTTGGACTGTCTACTTTCTAAAAAAGGGTCATTCAGGGGATATTTGTACTGTCCTGGCATTTTTAGGTTTCAAGAAATGAGTCAGTTAAACAGGGCTGATTGATTTTAAGATATACTGTATACTGTATATCATAGTTTGGGAACTCTCTAACTTTTCTACAGACTAAATAATATACACAGATTTGGGGTATTTTCACCAAATAAATTTAGCAGTATAATTTTTGGCCTAAATTAATGAAGAAAGATGATTTATTTGAAAAAAATTATGTCAGAAACAAAACTTTCATTTTTTTTTTGTTTATTTAGCAAAAAATAAAAAACCCAGGGGTGATTAAATACCACCAGAAGAAAGCTCTATTTGTGTGAAAAAAATGATAAAAAAATCATATGGGTACAGAGTTGAATGAGCGCGTAATTGTCATTCAAAGTGCAACAGTACTGGAAGCTGAAACTTGTGCGGCATACACGATCGTTTTTCATGCCATTTTTTAAACCAACGTTTTTCTCGTCGTTTTTTTTCATGTTTCCTCTCAAGCCTGTCTTGTGTACACACGATCATTTTAAAAAACGTTCAAGCAAAGCGCAGTGACGTACAACACGTACGACGGCACTATAAAGGGGAAGTTCCGTTCGGATGGTGCCACCCTTCATGTTAGTAAAGTTTGTTGAGCGACGATTCGCGCTTTTTAGCCTCCTGCTTTTCAGTCCGTTACAGCGTGACGAATGTGCTATCTCCATGACAAATGCTAGTTTTACCAGAACGTGCGCTCCCGTCTCATACTTGATTCTGAGCATGCGCATTTTTTTTCACCTCGTCAAAGCATACACACCATCGTTTTTCACGTCGTTAAAAAAACGACATGAAAAACGACGTGAAAAAATAGAGCACGTTCGAAATTTTTAATGGCCGTTTTTCACGTCGTTAAAAATGCTCTAGAGCATACACACGATCGGTTTTAATGCCCATTTTTAAAAATGGCATTTTTGACGGCATGAAAAACGATCCCGTGTATGGGGCATTAGCCTGGACAGGAAGGGGGTGAAAGTGCCCAGTACTTAAGTGGTTAAGTTAATTAGCCCTTTAAACTAAAGCCTAGTACACACTGGCCAAATATTGGACAGCATCGGCTGGTTCAATAAAAAACTACCAACATGTATGGCAGCCGGTCCTACAGAAGCCTGCCTTCTGTCGAAGGGGCTTGACCCAAAAATGGTCTGTAGATCGGCATCCGATCAGCACTCTCAGACAATGGCTGAAAGAGCTGACCAGTGTACTCTGGTAGGGGGGCTTTTCCCCTGTCAGAACACAATGGCACAGCAGAGAAGATCGCTGTACTAACATCCTCCTGGGCTGTCAGGGTTTTTTTTACATTCAGCTCGCTAAGTTGAATGAAAAAAGACTAGTAGTGTGTAACAGATATTTGATAGATTTTTTGGTTCAGTAGGTGTGACGATCCTCACTTGCAGATTTTTATGAATACAATGTCCGTTATCTATCCAAAACCAAGTACTGCTACTTAGTTACATTATGGATCAGATAACCTGATTTGTTGCTCAAGCTGCCATCTGTTTTTTTAAGAGCACCTGACCCCATACATCTTAAAAAAAATGTTTTAAGGTGTATCAGGTATTTGTTACCTGACCCTGCCATCTGCTGATATTGCTGAACTTATGTTATATTGACACCTTTGTTTTATTTCCTGCATACATTCTTATCTCACCAATCATAAACTGGAGGTAAAACAAAAAAAAATATATATATATATATATATATATATATATATATATATATCAGGTTTTAGGCTATGTTAATATGTGCCCCAGCCAGCACACTTAGCAGCTAGTCAGCACAAAGTCTAAGGCCCCTTTCACACTGGGGCGGACAGGTGCGGTGGCGGTATAGCAGCGCAATTTTCAGCGCTGCTATACCGTCGTTCTTACCGCGGTATGCGGCCGCTAGGGGGGTGAATTTAACCCCCGCTAGCGGCCGAAAAAGGGTTAATACCGCGGTGTCCCATTGATTTCAATGGGCAGCCGCGGTAAAGGAGCGGTGAACACACCGCTCCTTCACCGCTGTAAAGAAGCGGCTAGCAGGACTTTTGGAGCGGTCCTGCTAGCGCACCGCTTCAGTGTGAAAGCCTTCGGGCTTTCACATTGAAGGCTACAGGCAGGAATTTTTCATGCGGTATAATAGCGCTAATATTAGCGCTAAACCGCATGAAAAACGCCCCAGTGTGAAAGGGGCCTAAACTATTTCAACAACTCACAGTAAATGCAGAGAATTTGTTGTCTACATTTGCAAATACAGTTTATGTAAAGTGTGAGGGGGTTAGCTCGGTAGCGGGTGTGTGTGACCCCCTGGATGGGCTCCCCACACAAAAACAGGCCCAGCAGACGGAGGTTGTGGTTTTCAAGATCAAAAGGTGCGGTTTATTTCTCTATTTACAGTGACAAAAACACAGCAAAGCAAAAAGAAACATAAACAAAATAAATCCTGGTCAGCTTGACCTCTGACTAAACATGCAGGTTTCCCTAACTAACAACTGGGATCAGCCTGGTGCTGTCCTAGTCCCTAAGTCCCTGGTTTAGTAAATGTCCAAACAAATAGCCACACAGGCTTTGTCTCACCGCACAGGGGTTCACTCTCCCTAGACAGTCCACACAGGTCTGGTTCCAGGCATGAGCAAACACCTAATGAAGCTGGGAGTTTTTATAGAGGCCTTAAACGAGCTGACAAGCTTCAGCTGGTCTCATCAACTCCCTGCCTGCACGACGCCCAGCACTCTCCCTAGAGGTATGAATCATCCATGAGCCCACTAGCCTCAGCTGGGCTTCATCAACTCTCTCCCTAGTTGTATAAGTCGGCATAAAGCCTGAATCTGGGAGAAATATACCTACCCCCCTGGATGCAACCAGGTGACTTTACCTTCCTGCTGTCACATACCCCCCCCCCCTCTTGTTTTAACCTTGGGGTTGGAACACCAGCAATCAGGCATTCATGTACTCGAGACAAAGCATCCACATTCCCCATTTGAACGCCAGGGCGATGCTTTACTGTGAAGTTGAATTCCTGTAGGGCCAGGAACCACCTATTTACTCTTCTATTTGTCTCCTTGTTTTGAGCCATCCACTTTAACGGAGCGTGATCCGTAACCATGTCAAAGTGCCTACCTAGCAGATAGTATCGAAGGGAATCTAGAGCCCACTTCACCGCTAAACACTCCTTTTCAACCGTGGCGTAATTTACCTCATGGGACTTCAACTTCCTGCTGAGGTAAATGACTGGGTGCTCTTCCCCGTTCCAGACCTGGGACAATACTGCTCCTAACCCCACATCTGACGCATCACTTTGTACGACAAAGTCTTTAGAGAAGTCGGGTGAGTACAACACTGGCTGGCTACATAAGGCTTGTTTCAAGAATTGGAACGCTGCCTCAGCCTCGGGGGTCCATTTAATCATGACCGACCCTTTCCCTTTCGTCAGGTTGGTTAGGGGCACAGCCTTAGAAGCAAAGTGGGGAATGAAGCGCCGATAATAACCCGCGATTCCCAGAAAGGCTCGTACCTGCTTCTTGCTGTTGGGACGTGGCCAACTCTGGATGGCCTCGACTTTGTTGAGTTGGGGTTTTATTACTCCCCTGCCAATGGTGTACCCAAGATATTTGGCCTCCTCCTGCCCAATGGTACACTTCTTGGGGTTAGCCGTAAACCCCGCTTCCCGGATAGAGTCTAGGACTGCTTGCACTTTTGGCAGATGTGAGGCCCAATCTGTGCTATGGACAATTACGTCATCCAGGTAAGCCGCAGCATACTTCCGATGGGGCCTCAGTATCTGGTCCATTTTCCGCTGGAATGTGGCCGGCGCATTCTGTAACCCGAACGGCATTCTCTTATATTGGAACGCCCCGTCTGGGGTTACAAATGCGGTTTTCTCTTTGGCCGACTTGGCCAGGGGAATTTGCCAATACCCTTTTGTGAGGTCAAGAGTCGTCATGTATCGGGCTGTTCCCAGCCGGTCGATCAACTCATCTATACGTGGCATGGGGTAGGTGTCAAATTTTGTAACTTTGTTCAACTGACGAAAATCGTTACAAAATCGCCAGCTCCCATCCGGTTTAGGCACCAACACAATGGGACTAGACCAATCACTTTGGGACTCCTCTATCACCCCTAAGTTCAGCATTTTCTGTACTTCCTCCCGTATTGCCTCCCGTCGGGCCTCTGGGATCCGATAGGGTTTTAACTTCACCCTTTCACCGGGCGGGGTAATAATATCATGCTCTACCCCAGATGTTTGTCCCGGCAGCTCAGAGAACACCTCCTTGTTGCGAAGCACAAACTCCTTAACCTCCTGTTGTTGGGGTTGTGACAAGGTGGCTGCTATTCCAACCTCCGGAATCACGCAACCAGTTTGAGCTGGTGACCAAGTTTCTGCGACTAGGGACTCTCTATCCCTCCAGGCTTTCAACAGATTAACGTGATAGATCTGTTCGGGCTTTCGCTTTCCTGGTTGTCTGACCTTGTAATTCACTTCGCTCACTTTTTCCATTATCTCGTAGGGGCCTTGCCATTTGGCAAGGAATTTACTTTCAACCGTAGGGACAAGTACCAATATCCTATCCCCCGGGGAAAAGGTACGGGTCTTGGCTCCACGGTTGTACACTCTCTGCTGTGCCAACTGCGCTTGGGCCAAATGTTCCTTCACGATGGGCATTACCTGTGCAATTCGATCTTGCATCAGGGCGACATGCTCAATCACACTCCTGTGGGGAGAACTCTCACTTTCCCAAGTTTCCTTGGCAATATCCAACAGCCCTCTTGGGTGTCTCCCATACAGTAACTCAAAGGGGGAGAATCCCGTAGAGGATTGGGGCACCTCCCTAATAGCAAACATCAAATAAGGAAGTAGACAGTCCCAATCCTTTCCATCTCTATCCACCACTTTCTTCAACATTTGTTTTAGGGTTTTGTTGAATCTTTCAACCAGCCCATCGGTTTGGGGGTGATACACAGACGTACGCAATTGCGTCACTTTGAACAATTTACACAGCTCTTTCATAACCCGGGACATAAAGGGTGTACCTTGGTCCGTAAGCAGTTCTTTACAAATACCCACCCGGCTAAAAACAAGAGATAGCTGTTTGGCTATGGTTTTGGCCGAGGTATTTCGGAGAGGGATCGCTTCTGGATAACGGGTGGCATAGTCCATTATAACTAATATGTACTGGTGCCCCCTAGCGGACTTGATTATAGGACCTACCAAATCCATTGCGATCCTCTCAAACGGGACCTCAATGATGGGTAGAGGGACCAGCGGGCTACGGAAATGTGGCATCGGGGCCGAGCTCTGACACACAGGGCAGGAGGAACAATAATTTTCTATGTCCTTCATCACCCCAGGCCAATAGAATCTCTGTAATACCCTCTCTCGGGTTTTCTCTGTCCCCAGATGACCTCCAAGAATGTGCCCATGGGCCAACTCCAACACCAACTTCCTGTAAGGTTTGGGCACCACAAGCTGCTCAACGGTTTCTTCTGCCCTTTTTGCCACCCGATACAGTAGGTCCTTCTCTACGCTGAAGTATGGGTAAGTGCAGGTATTATCTGGGTTCACTAACTCGCCATCTATTTCCACTACGTTTTCCCGTGCCTTTATTAGGGCGGGGTCTTTTAACTGTTCTGTGGCAAAATTTTCCCTGTGAACCTCAAGATCAGAAAACTCCACAGACGGTAGGTTTTCGTCTGAGGAGGTGGGCTCCTCTCCAGTTTCTTTTTTTTTTTCCTCAATAAATTTTTATTGGTATTTTCAAGTATTACAGAGTCAGAAACAGCAGATTATAAGATTATAGCTTAAAATCAAACTTACTTACATAACGTGACCGTTCATACAGAATTGGATTTAATAAAATAGACAGAATCAATAGCTTGTTGTCTGTCTCCACCTACGGATTACGGTTTCCTTCACAAAACAGCTAATATGATGATCAAGGTCTAGAGCCAAGGTGGTGGTAGTTACCGAGGATATGTACAGCTATTCATGTAAGATAGGGTGGATAAGGGAGACCTCCCCCGGACACCCCCTATAGGGAGCACAGCTGTGCCCGAGTGTCGACCCCCCCTTCCCTCTTATTAAGTGTTCTCTGCATATACCTAGTATCAGATAAGTTTCCAAACAGAGTTAATTAGTGAACGCTGTTATGAGACCTGGAGATTTAGTCCATGCCTTCCACATTTCCCAAAGACCATCATTCTTCGTTTTACTATTCTGTTTAATTGCTAGGGAGGTTTCGTGAGTAAAGTGGTCGTGAGTGGTTTGCACAACATCTTTAATCATAGGGGGAGTTGGATCCTTCCATTTCCTGGTTATGCTAAGGCGGGCTGCCAGTAGTATGTGTATTATGATGTGTCTGGATGGATTAGGAATGTTTTCTATTTTCAGGGATAAGAGTGCTAGGGATGGAGAGGCAGTGATTGACAACTTTGTGACCTCAAAGATTAGTTGGAAAACGGATTCCCAATAATGTTTGAGTTTGGGACATTTCCAAAATGTATGCAGCAGATCCCCCCGTTGCCCGCAGTTTCTCCAGCATGTGCTAGTATGTGATGAATTGAATTTGGATAGTCTGTCAGGGGTCAAGTACCATCGATACGTTAGTTTAAACGCCAATTCCCACAATGTTGAGCAGCATGTAGCTTTGTATGTGGATTTACACGCTGTTTCCCATTGTAAAATCGTGAATTGTTGGCCTAAGTCCTTTTCCCAGCATAGTAGTGCTGTGGACGTGGTAAAGGTAGTTTTTTGTTGTAGTAAGGAATAGAATCTGGAAATTCCCCCCCGGTGATGTGCAGGGGATCTAAAGAAAATCCACGCTGTTTGGGGAATTTTCCATTTCCATGTTTTAAGTGAAGTAAGGTAGTGTTGGGTGCGTGCGTATAAGAACCAATCAGTACACGGGAGTTGGTATTCTTTCTGAAGTTTGGTAAATGATTTGATTCGATTATCATCCAGTAGATCTGAGATGTATATAATGCCTTTTTGTTTCCAATGTGTGTAGGAGGGTGTTTCTAGTATGTGGTTCAGGGAGTCTATGGGGACCGGAATGGTCGCTTGATTGGGGTAGAATGCTGAGATCTGTGTGAATCTGGACCAGACTTTGCTGGTCGCCCTCATGGTCGGAGAGACGTGGATGTGTGGCCTATTTTTTTGTGTTGAGATGAACAGCCAGGAAGCTAAATTATCTCCTGGTACCATAGATGCTTCTATTCTCCCCCACAACGTGGTTGGGGGGGATTCAAGAAACCATTCCTTAGTTTGTGTGAGTATAGACGCCATGTAGTAGTCCTGAAAGTCAATAGAGCCAGTCCCTCCTGCTAAGCGATGTTTGATTAATTGAGCATGTCCGCATCTAGCTTTTTTGCCTTTCCAAAGAAATTTGTTTAGGATTGATTGCAATGATTTGAAGTAGTTAAGAGGTATAGGAATCGGTATAGTTCTAAATAGGTACAGGATTTGGGGGAGATGGAACATTTTAAAAGCTGCCAATCTTCCCATCCATGAGAATTCAAAGGACGC
Source organism: Rana muscosa (assembly GCA_029206835.1). Taxonomy (NCBI): domain Eukaryota; kingdom Metazoa; phylum Chordata; class Amphibia; order Anura; family Ranidae; genus Rana; species Rana muscosa. The sequence goes on along the minus strand of CM055118.1, from coordinate 790,962,171 downwards.
CAGCCTGGTGAGATCAGTTTGTAGAGTGGTTCTGATTGGTAGATAGTTAGATGCAAAAAGTGCTTTTGTTGTAGCGGTCAACTGTATGCCCAGGTAAGGTATGCTATGTTTAGCCCAGGTGTATGGGAATTTCAAACTGAGATGTTTTTCTGTGGGCGTGTCCAGGCCTAGGTTGAGCACATAAGATTTATTTTCGTTGACTTTGTAGTATGAAATTTCACTGAACCAGGCGAGCGTCTTCTGGACCTCAGGTAGGGATCTTTCAGGGTCTGTGATCATAAGGATCACGTCGTCTGCAAACAAATTGATTTTATGGTCTACCCCAGCAATATGTATGCCTGAGATTTCGCAGTTGTGTCTAAATTGTTCAGCAAGGGGTTCCATGACTAGGTTGAATATAATGGGTGAAAGTGGGCAGCCTTGTCTTGTGCCATTGGTAATTTGAAATGGTGAGGAAAGTGTGTCAGCAGAGAAGACTTTGGCTGAGGGGTTAGAGTATAGGGCCATTATGGCATTGTGAATAGTTCCCGTGAACCCGAATTTGTATAGGACCTCTGCTATATATCCCCAATGGACCCTATCAAAAGCCTTTTCGGCATCTAGCGATAAAAGGAGGGCTGGGATTTTTCGTGTTTCTGCATGGTGAATTATATTTATTAACCTTCTAGTGGCGTCCGACGCTTGCCGTCCTTTAGTGAACCCTGATTGGTCTGTTGATATAAGGGAAGGGAGTATGTCCACTAGTCTGTTGGCTATCAATTTGGCGTAGATCTTTATGTCAAGGTTGAGCAATGAAATGGGTCGAAAGTTTTTCGGAGATGTGGGATCTTTGCCCGGTTTAGGGAGGGTTATAATCATGGCGTTGAGCATTTCATTGGGGAAAGAGGCTGAGGTTGCTGTTATGTTGAACAATTGGCACAGAATGGGAGCTAACATATGTTTGAACTTCTTATAGTATTCCCCAGTGAATCCGTCAGGGCCAGGGGACTTGGAATTAGGTAGATCGTTTATTACTGCCTGGATTTCTTCAATTGTGAAGGGAGCATTTAAGCTCTCAAGTTGTTGGGGGGTCACGGACGGAAGATTCAATCCTTCCAGAAAGGATTTAATCCCCTCCTGGGAGGGTTGAGTAGTGGAGGGATCGGTCTTGAGGTTGTATAAATCCTCATAGTAGGTGCTAAAGGAGTTTGCTATGTCTTGGGGCTTAAGGAGTTTTTCGTTTGTGTGTGGATGGTGTATGTATGGGATTTTTGTTTTGGCTCTATGGCCCTTAACTCGAAGGGACATTGCTTTTCCTGCCTTATTCCCTGTAGTGTATGAGTTGGCTTTGAGTATTCTGTATGTTTTAGCACATTTTTCGAGTAGAAGGGCTCTTAATTCTTGGCGAAGTGTGAATATTTTAGATTGGAGAATTGGTGATGATTTGGATTTGTTCAGTGATTCATTTTTGGCTATCTCTGCTGTGAGTTCATTGAGGTGTTGGGACCTCTTTCTTTTAGCTCTAGCTCCCAATTGGATGAACACTCCTCGGATGACTGCTTTATGTGCGTTCCATACCACCAGCGGGTCAGATACTGATGCCCGATTGATTAAAAAGTACTCTTCTAATTTACTCTCAATATGGGTAGAATAGTGTGACGTGTTTAGGAGATAATTATTGACTCTCCATATGAAGCTATTGGATTGGTACGAGTCATCAGATATGGTAATGCCAATGGGGGCATGATCTGACCAGGTGGCGGTATGGATTGTAGAGTTTGAAATTTTTTGCAGTAGCCGGCTTTCAGTGAGGAATAAGTCTATCCGTGAGTAGGTGTTGTGACACGGCGAAAGGAACGTGAAATCCCTCTCGGACGCATGACAACACCTCCACACGTCAAATAGATCGTTGGAACTAATAAACGGGTCTAACGGAGAGGCCTTTCTGTGAGAACCTGCGGTAGAGTCAATGGAGTTATTCGGTACCATATTAAAGTCCCCACAAATGAGTAAATGGCCTTTTTGGATCTTGCGTACCGCTCTTAACGTCTTCCTGAGAAATGTCATTTGGCCCTGGTTTGGAGCATAGATGGAGACCAGTGTGTAGCTGACATTGTTGATAGTGCATATCAGGAAAATATATCGTCCTTCCGCGTCCGTGACGCAGTCCTGTAGGGTGAAAGTAACAGTGTCCCTGATCGCTATCATTATTCCGCGTTGTTTTTTATGAAAGGAGGAGCGGAATACATGGGGGAATTGTTTGTGTTGGCATATAGGAGAGGATGCCACATCAAAGTGTGTCTCTTGTATGCAAAGAATGTCACATTTCTGGGTAAGGGCTGTTTTCCATAGGGAGGACCGTTTTGCTGGGTGATTTAACCCATTTGCATTAATTGACAGGATATTGATCCCCATGGTGATATGGAGGTGTGGTGAGTCCTTAACTAAACAAGTACTTACAGTTGTGGTAGAGTGAGGAAGAGAGATTCCATCTACCTGACGATGTGGATGAGAAGGCTTCTGCGATATGTTGACCAGGGGTGATAAGAACAGTCCTTGGTTCTATAGAGGTATGATTCAAGTTAGTTTTTTTTTTTTTAAATTTAACAAGAGTTATGTGTGAACAGATTATAGATATTTGGAACAGGTGAAGGCACTTGTGGAAGCGCTTTCAAATAAAAAAAAAAAAAAAAAATAGAACAATAGATCCTGCTCTTAATGTAGTATTAACTGAGCAGACTAAGCTCACAGTGGTGTCAGTGTGAACCAGCTCCTTAGAGCAACTGACAACTTTTGGGGGTAAGTTCAGTGAGCTGGTGTTAAGCACGCGACCAGACCGGACTAATGTATTCGCATATTGACGCAATTTGAGCAAGTAGATCAACGTCAGTTGTTTCTGCGGTTTTCCCTGCTGCTGCCAAAGGAGAACGGGTTTGGGGTACCTTCAGTATCAGCTTGGTTAAGAGGAGGTTCTGGCAGTATTCCCCATGCTTTAAGTAGTTTCAAGCCCCCTTCCATTGTAGAGATGGTATGAGGAATGCCATTGTACGTGACCATGATGGTCGCTGGGTGGCGCCACTTGTATATGATTTTGTGATTGCTCATCGCCTTAGTGACAGTTTTAAGTTGCCGACGCATTTGGAGTGTATATTGGGATAGGTCTGCATACAGTTGTATATCAGAGTATGGTGCTGGGAGCGGTGACATTTCTCTAGCTTTCATAAGAATCCGTTCTTTCGCTTGGAAAAAGTGTACTCGTAGGAGTACATCTCGTGGTACCTCAGCCTCCAGGTGGCGGGGTTTAGGCAACCTGTGAATACGATCTATTGTAAGCTCAATCGGGGAAAGTTCCGGGAGCATGCTGGAAAATAAGGCGGTGGCATAAGTTTGCAATTCTGCAGGTTGGACGGACTCAGGGATTCCACGTATTTTAATGTTATTGCGTCTGGAACGGTCCTCGAGGTCCGCTAACTTTGCTTTGATCCAGAGAGAATCCTCTTTCTGATCATTGTATGCATCCACCAAATCATTAACAGTTTCAGTGCACTCCTCCATTTTGTTTTCCACACTTTGCACTCTATTGTCAATGTGCTTCATTTCTAATGAAAAAGTGTTTATCAGGGATGAGAAGTTGGACATAAGAGAAGACTGCAGTGATAAGAGCATGTCTTTCATAGTGGTGTCTAGCACCGGTTGGCCAGATGTTGGAAATTGTGCTATGGAGGATTGTAATGAGGTGACAGCAGAGTCATTGTGTAGGCCTGTACTCACTGTGATTGAGGCCTGGTCTGAGGTATCCATCCGCATCCTCGATTTCGCGGGGCTCTGGGACACCGGAGTTGCAGGAGATGTATCCAGAGGGAGGGAGGAACGGTTTCCAGCTGGAATGTTCTGTGGATGGACCCTCGGGGGGTCCGAGAATTGCAGCGAGTGGTGCGCTGAAGCGGCGCCGCCATCTTGGTCTCGGCGGCGGGGCTGGAAGGAGAAGGATTCCAGGCGTTTTAGTCCCCTGTCCTGTATGCGTTTGCGGGACATCGTGACGGCGCAGCCTGGCAGGGTCAGTCGCTGTGCTGTAGGGCAGAGTAACGGGCTGATAGTGCTCTATAGTTGCTGTTTGTCCGGTCTGGATGGCGGAGCTCCCTGCTTAAGCGGCCATCTCCGTGCACGCGCAAGCCACGCCCCCCCCTCTCCAGTTTCTTGAGTCTCGCCTGCCAATACTGACAAGGGAAATTCTGGAGAGTCCTCACCACTCTCAGAGGAGTTCTGGCTATCACCTTCCTGGTACATAGGGGCACCAGTGGGGGGCTCAGGATCATCCCACAGTTCCCAGAACTTCGGAAAATCCCTTCCCACAATGGCATCATGCGGTAATTGAGATACTAACCCCACTGGATGAGAGAGGGTACCTTTGGGGGTCTTGAAACACACTGTAGTCACTGGATACTCTCGGGTGTCCCCATGCACACAAATAACAGCTACCTTGCTATTCCCAGAGACCTCTGTTTTAACTAATTCAGCCTTTATCAGGGTCACAAGGCTACCTGAATCCAGTAATACCACAACATTTCTACCATTAATACACATTTTGCATAAATGTTTCTCAGTTCCCCGAATGGCAGTGCATGCGACTGTCGCACACAGCGACTGACGTCTGTCCGTCAGAAAGTCACATTGCATGGGTTCCTCCACAACCGGGCAATTTGCTGCAATATGTCCCGTTTGCCGGCAGCGGTAGCAAACAATCCTTTTGGCTGCCTCTTGAGCCCCCGACTTCCCAGGCTGTTCTCGCCAAACCCTGGGCAGAGCTCCCACCCTCTCACTCTCTCCACCCTCACCCCTTGGAATCATCTTATCCGCCCCTGGGGATGGTCTGGTCTTAGGGTGGAAAGTCCGAGAGTCTCTGGAAGAGGCCGTCAGGTTCTCTGCAGCCAAGTATCTCTCTACACGATCCACAAGTTTACCGGCCGTTTCTGGGTCTCCATGGCTTACCCACTTTTGAATGGCGGTAGGAAGAGCTCTCAAGAAACGATCCATCACAACACGTTCCACAATCTCCGGTGCGGACAAAGTCTCTGGCTGTAGCCACTTCCTGCTCAGGTGAATGAGATCATACATTTGGGGCCTGGGGGGTTTTCCAAGCTGGAAAGTCCAGTTATGCACATGCTGAGCCCGGACAGCCAGGGTGACACCCAGCCTTGCCAATATTTCAGCTTTTAGCATCACATAGTCTTTTGCTTGGTCAGGCTCTAGGTCATAGTAAGCTTTCTGCGATTCACCAGTTAACAGAGGAGCCACCAGTCCAGCCCACTGCTCCTCAGGCCACTTTTCTCTTTCAGAAGTCCTTTCAAATGTGGTCAAAAATACCTCTGGATCATCCTCTCCAGTCATTTTTGTCAATAAACGACTCACCCCAAAGGACGCGGTATTAGTGGGACGGCTTTCCTCACTGGTCTGCGGACGTTGCTGCATTACTGCTTCCATCTGTTGTTGTAGTCTCTGCTCTTGCTTCTGCAACAGGTCTATGAAGCGGGCCTCAGATTGCTGCTGGGCTTGTTGCTGGGCTGCGAAGCTCTTTTGCAAACCTGCATTTGTCTGCTGTTGATTGGCATTTGCTAGAGCCAGCTGTTTCAGTATCTCCTCCATGCTGGCTTAAAAAAAAACTGCCACTGGTTCTCCACCAACTGTGAGGGGGTTAGCTCGGTAGCGGGTGTGTGTGACCCCCTGGATGGGCTCCCCACACAAAAACAGGCCCAGCAGACGGAGGTTGTGGTTTTCAAGATCAAAAGGTGCGGTTTATTTCTCTATTTACAGTGACAAAAACACAGCAAAGCAAAAAGAAACATAAACAAAATAAATCCTGGTCAGCTTGACCTCTGACTAAACATGCAGGTTTCCCTAACTAACAACTGGGATCAGCCTGGTGCTGTCCTAGTCCCTAAGTCCCTGGTTTAGTAAATGTCCAAACAAATAGCCACACAGGCTTTGTCTCACCGCACAGGGGTTCACTCTCCCTAGACAGTCCACACAGGTCTGGTTCCAGGCATGAGCAAACACCTAATGAAGCTGGGAGTTTTTATAGAGGCCTTAAACGAGCTGACAAGCTTCAGCTGGTCTCATCAACTCCCTGCCTGCACGACGCCCAGCACTCTCCCTAGAGGTATGAATCATCCATGAGCCCACTAGCCTCAGCTGGGCTTCATCAACTCTCTCCCTAGTTGTATAAGTCGGCATAAAGCCTGAATCTGGGAGAAATATACCTACCCCCCTGGATGCAACCAGGTGACTTTACCTTCCTGCTGTCACAAAAGCCACAATGCCACGCCAAGTAACCTCTGCAAAGTGTGGTTCCAAATTTTCAAAGCTCCTATCTTTGGAAATATATAGCAATAAACAAATTAAGAACAAATATGGTTTGGAGGTAGTCTATTCCTAATTTAGGTTTGTAGTTGAGGGTGTTAAAAATGTGCAGTTGAGCCTTGTTTTTAGTGCCTCCCCCCTTTTAAGCTGAAAGGTCAGCAGACGTGGGGGGTTAACATGTTGCAATTGCTATGCTTTGCTTTATGCCCATAGCCAAAAATGATTGCTCCTGTCACATTCGGAGGGCAGTATCAGCACTGAACATGACCCATTCAAGTGAATGGGGAAATGCACCGAAACTGCATGAGGTTGTGGTCCATTGGTGTGGCATTTATGGGGTTAAAATGGGCGATGAGAAGGTGTGATAGTGCTTTCTCAGCATGTGTCAAAACATCTGAAAAGTGATCCAAACACAAGTCTAAATTTAGCCAAAAAGTGTATTGACACCAGAAGCCCAGACTCATTTAATGGCAGCTAAAGACCTACAGTGTCCACAGTCTGCATAAATCCAAAGAAAAAAATGGCAACCACTCAGATCAATTTATACCTTGCATCAAAAAGGTACACTTTGGCAGGGGGACATTTTTTTAAAAATATAGGGTATCCCTGAGTTTCCCATATAAGGGAAATATAGGAGTGCGGGATTTTTACAAAGGTGCTGATAACAATAATCAACAAAAATAAAGATATTAACAAAAATAAATATTCTTATTCCATAGAGAAAAATATAAAAGACATTCTAAAAACATGTATACAGTGCTGCCAAAATTTATCATACAGTCAACAGAACCCAAAAAGGAGGGGGTATCAACACGTTTCGCCCAGGTGTGGGCTTCTTCAGGAGAAAAAAATTCTTGCCAATATCAAACCACTGCTTTCATCATTGGGTCTCTTTACTCCACCAGAGAATTTCTGCAAAAGGGACTCAAGTGGAACATGAAGCTGTATTTAGAAAAGGAATACAGAAAAAAAATCATGAAATTGAACAAAAGGGGAGAATAGAGTGAAAAGGAAAAAAAAAATTATAGATCTGCAACTGCCACTGATAATAAATTATATTTTTTTTATTCAAATGAAGCAAAAGAACAGTAAAATATACATATTTCAATTCAAACTGACTTACTTTGGCTTATTGAATACAAATTAGGCACAGCTCTACTATAAACTATGCACTTTTGCTTAATAAGAAATATCAGCTGGTATATTTTATTGGTACTCTACCAAGTCTTTGCCTTTTTACCTACAAAATTGTGAAATGAAAGACAACTTCTCTTTACATTCAGTTTCCTGCACACATATGTAATAGTGAACCTGACTTTCACTAAACTTTCTCTGGTGGAGAATCAATCGCTGTCACTTAAAACACATAAACCAGGAGGATTCACCTACAGAAAATGTTTGCTGAATGTCAGATTTTATGCTTCATAGAGTCACTGTGTTTAAATATTTTTCTAGGAGACAGCTTTTAACAGATGTTAAAGGGTTTACTGTGACTCATATCCCTTTATATTTCCATTTCCATCACTGCTTCATCCAGCTATTTGTAAAGAGAAACCCTTTAGAAAAAAAAATAATATTTATGCAATTCTACAATACACACTTGAAGTTTATAATAGCTTTTCAATATACAGAGAAACTGAGCAGGATATACAGTATCTCACAAAAGTGAGTACACACCTCATATTTTTGTAAATGTTTTATTATATCTTTTAATTTGACAACGTAAAGTAGTGAGTGTACAGCTTGTATAACAGTGTACAATTTCTGTCCCTTTAAAATAACTCAACACCACAGCCATTAATGTCTAAATTCTGGCAAAAAAAGTGAGTACACCCCTAAGTGAAAATGTCCAAATTGCGCCCAACGTGCCAATATTTTGTGTGGCCACCATTATTTTCAAGCACTGGAGTTCACCAGAGCTTCACAGGTTGCCACTGGAGTCCTCTTCCACTCCTCCATGAGGACATCAGGGAGCTGGTGGATGTTAGAGACCTTGCGCTCCTCCACCTTCCGTTTGAGGATGCCCCACAGATGCTCAATAGGGATTAGGTCTGGAGACATGCTTGGCCAGTCCATCACCTTTACCCTCAGCTTCTTTAGCAAGGCAGTGGTCATCTTGGAGGTGTGTTTGGGGTCGTTATCATGTTGGAATACTGCCCTGTGGCCCAGTCTCTGAAGGGAGGGGATCATGCTCTGCTTCAGTATGTCACAGTACATGCTAGCATTCATGGTTCCCTCAATGAACTGTAGCTCCCCAGTGCCAGCAGCACTCATACAGCCCCAGACTATGACACTCCCACCACCATGCTTGACTGTAGGCAAGACACACTTGTCTTTATACTCCTCACCTGGTTGCCACCACACCCGCTTGACACCATCTGAACCAAATACGTTTATCTTGGTCTCATCAGACCACAGGACATGGTTTCAGTAATCCATGTCCTTAGTCTGCTTGTCTACAGCAAACTGTTTGCGGGCTTTCTTGTGCATCATCTTTAGAAGAGGCTTCCTTCTGGGACGACAGCCATGCAGACCAATTTGATGCAGTGTGTGGCGTATGGTCTGAGCACTGACAGGCTGACCCCCCCAACCCTTCAACCTCTGCAGCAATGCTGGCAGCACTCATACGTCAATTTCCTAAAGACAACCTCTGGATATGACGCTGAGCGCGTGCACACTACTTCTTTGGTTGACCATGGCGAGGCCTGTTCTGAATGGAACCTGTCCTGTTAAACTGCAGTATGGTCTTGGCCACCGTGCTGCAGCTCAGTTTCAGGGTCTTGGCAATCTTATTATTGCCTTGGCCATCTTTATGTAGAGCAACAATTTTTGTTGCCAGCGGTTTAGACATTAACCACTTGCCGACCGCCGCACACACATATACGTCGGCAGAATGGCACAGGCAGGCAAATAGGCGTACATGTACGTCCCTTTAAATTTGCCGCCTTGCGGGGGCACACGCCCGCCGCTGGAGCGTGCCCGCGGGTCCCGCAAACTCGTTGTTCGCCGACGGCCTGCGATAGTGAGACCGAGAGGCAGAGCGGGGAGATGCCTATGTAAACAAGGCATTTCCCTGTTCTGCCTAGTGACATGACAGGGATCTACTGCTCCCTGTCATCGGGAGCAGTGATCGCTGTCATGTCAGTTGTAGTCCATCCCCCCACAGTTAGAATCACTCCCTAGGACACACTTAACCCCTTGATTTCCCCCTAGTGTTTAACCCCTTCCCTGCCAGTGTCATTTACACAGTAATCAGTGCATTTTTATAGCACTGATCGCTGTATAAATGACAATGGCCCCAAAATGGTGTCAAAAGTGTCTGATATGTCTGCCATAATGTCGCCATCACGATAAAAATCACATATAACCACCATTACTAATAAACAAATAATAATAAAAAAATGCCATAAATCTATCCCCTATTTTGTAGACGGTATAACTTTTGCGCAAACCAATAAATATACACTTATTGCAGGTTTTTTTACCAAAAATATGTCGAAGAATACATATCGGCCTAAGCTGAGAAATATTTTTTTTTTTTTATATATATTTTGGGGATTTTTATTATAGCAAAAAGTAAAAAATATTGCATTTTTTTCAAAAGTGGCTAATGACTGTGTTGAGTTATTTTGAGGGGACAGCAAACTTACACTGTTATACAAGCTATACACTCACTACTTTACATTGTAGAAAAGTATAATTTCTTCAGTGTTGTCACATGAAAAGATATAATAAAATATTTACAAAAATGTTAGGGGTGTACTCACTTCAGTAAGATACTGTACAATTCCTGGCACATGGGCAAGCTTACCAAGACCTTGTCAACCAACATGCATTGGAAACTTTTGGCCTTGGGGAAAACATAGCTAGTTAGCCCTTTTGCAGTAGATTAGGCATGTATACAGCCTTAAATGGAACAAACAGCAATTTAAAGTGACCCTATCCCTAGCTGGCAAAAGAAAAGCCCTTTAAGGAATATGAATACTGTACTTACTTTTTGGTGGGTGGTACAGGATATCTTCACTCTCTTTGTGCGTTTGGCGACATTTTTACCACTCCCCAACCTCTCCTCCTTAACCACTTGTTTAATGGGCACTTAAACCCCCCCCCCCCCCTGCCCAGACCAATTTTCAGCTTTCAGCGCTGATGCACTTTGAATGACAATTGCGCGGTCATACAACGATGTACCCAAATGAAATTTTTATCATTTTTTTCCCCACAATTAGAGCGTTCTTTTGGTGGTATTTGATAACCTCTGCAGTTTTTATTTTTTTTTTTTAAATAAATAAACAGACTGATTTAAAAAAATATATATATATATATATATATATAATTTTTTTATATGTTGTTATAAAATTTTGTAAACAGGTAATTTTTCTCCCTCATTGATGTACACTGATGAGGCTGCACTGATGGGCACTGATAAGCTGCACTGATGGGCACCAATAAGGCGGCACTGGTGGGCACCGATAAGGCAGCACTGGTGGGCACTGATAGGCGGCACTGGTGGGCACTGATAGGCGGCACTGAGAGGTGGCACTGAAGGGCATTGATAGGTGGCACTGAGAAGTGGCACTAATAGGTGGCATTGATAGGTGGCAGTGATGGGCACTGATAGGTGGCAGTGATGGGCACTGATGGGTGGCAATAATGGTAGGTTACACTGATCCCGGCAGCATTGCTCGGTGGCACTGATGAGGCACTGATTGGCGGCACTTGTGGGCATTGATAGTTGGCACTTGAGTCAATAAGTTTTCCCAGTTTTTTGTGGTAAATATTATACTCGAGTATATACGGTAAGTCAGTGTACTGTATACTGGGCACAGTGTTCAGGTAAAGCTGGCTGCAGCCAATTCCTGTTCTATTCCTAATAATACAGGCAGTTGATTGAGCTAACCTGCAGTATATTAAGTCAGTGTACTGTATACTGGGCACAGTGTGCAGGTAAAGCTGACTGCAGCCAATTCCTGTTCTATTCCTAATAATACAGGCAGTTGATTGAGCTAACCTGCAGTATATTAAGTCAGTGTACTGTATACTGGGCACAGTGTGCAGGTAAAGCTGACTGCAATTCCTTGTGTACCTATTTCAATACATCAAATACAGTATATCTGGAAGGCCAACAAGGAGAGGCAGACACTCACAGGCCAATAAAAGAGGGCAAGCAGGCTCTGTGTCTAGAGGCAACAGTGCTGGTCATGGACACGGTGCATCCTCATCAGCACGTGGCCGCAGGGCACGCATGTCCTTTTTTTCAGCAGCTGGCCTTGTTGAGCCGCAACATGCAGAAGAGTTGGTAGAGTGGATGACCAAGCCGTCCTCATCCTCCTCATCCTCTCTCACCCAGGTTCAGGGTACTTTGTCTGCCAAAGTGGCCTCTTCCATCGGCTCAATGGCATCAGTCACTCCTTCCCTAGCCCCACCATGTCCTGAGGAGTCCCCCGAACTGTTTTACCACAGTGTTGGGTACATTCTGCAGGAGGATGCGCAGAGTTTTGAAGGCTCCGATGATGGTACCCAGCTTGAGGAATGCAGTAACGTGATCCCAGAGAGAGGGGGTGCCCAAGAAGGACAGCAAACTGGCAGTCATGTTCCCCCAGCTGCAGCATACTGCCAGGTTTGCTCCAGTGACGAGGAGTGAGGGGATGATGAGGTCACTGACTCTGCATGGGTGCCTGATAGGAGAGAGGAGGAGGAGGAGGAGGCAATGAGGCAGGATGCTCTCCAGGGGCCAGCTTAAGGGCAGCCAACCAGTTGCATCACACCGCAGAGCTCCGCATGTGCAGGGCGCTGCTGTCTCTGCACGTTTTTTCCAAAAGTTCTTTGGTGTGGGCCTTTTTTGAGACGTGTGCAGCAGATCGCACCGTTGCTATTTGCAACATATGTCTGAAGCGTATCTCGCATGGCCAAAACATCAGCCGCTTGGGCACCACATGCTTGACCAGACATATGTCGATCTGCCATGCAGTCCATTGGCAAGCGTACATAAAGACCCACACCAAAGAACAAAGTGGACCTCTCCTTGCTCCTTATCAGCTGGGATCTCCAACCCCATTATACCTTCAGTCCTCTCAGAAACCTGCGCTGAGAGGAAAGAAGGTGTATAATTAGGTGTGTCACTGCCAAGTACTTGCGGGCAATCTGCTATCGGTACACCAACGTCCGATTGTACCAGTCAAATTTCCCTGCCCCAGTTGCTACACCGGCCAAAGAAATTTGCTCCCAGCCATCCACATGTCCAGTGGTTGAATGCCCTCTTGGCTAAATTCCTAGCACTTTAACTGCTGCCTTTTCAGTTGGTAGACTCTGCCCACTTCCGTGAGTTTGTGGAATCAGTGGCAGGTTCCCAAACGCCACTTTTTTTCATGGAAGGCGATTCCGGCTCTCTACTGGCATGTGGAAGGCAATGTCTTGGCCTCGGTGGACAGGGCGGTCAGCGGTAAGGTGCATATTACCGCTGACATATGGTCCAGCAGGCATGGACAGGGATGTTACCTGTCTTTCATGGCGCACTGGGTGACTCTGCTGGCAGCTGGGAAGGATGCAGGACAGGGTTCAGAAGTGTTGGAGGTTGTTCCGCCACCATGCCTCCAAAATGCTACTAGAGGTGATTCTGACACACCTCTCTCCTCCACCACCTCCTCTTCTTCTTTCTCCATGGCCTCTTCCTGTGCTGATTTGTCCTAGGAACCAGAGGTGCTCCGTAGGCATTCAAGGGGCTACGCAAGTAAGCAGGCAAAAATATGCCATGCGGTGCTTGAGGTGGTGTGCTTGAGGGACAGGAGCCACACTGGGGCAGAGATTCTGTCAGCTCTGCAGGGGCAGTCTCAGAGGTGGTTGACGTCACGCCAGCTTATGCCAGGAATGGTGGTTTGCGACAGTGGCATCAACCTCCTCTTCGCCCTCCGATAGGGACAGCTGACTCATGTGCCCTGTTTGGCTCACATCCTTAACTTGGTGGTGCAGCGGTTCTTGGACAGGTACCCGGGCTTACAGGATGCCAGGCCAGGAAAGTCTGTGTGCTTTTCTGCCCGTCATATAATGCCAGTGCTCAGCTGGCTGACCTCCAAAATAAATACAACCTGCCCAAGACCCGCCTAATCTGTGACATGCCCACCAGGTGGAACTCAATGTTGGCCATGCTGCAGTGGCTGCACATGCAGCAGAGGGCCATCAATGAGTACCTGTGTGACTATGGGACCAGGACAGGGTCAGGGGAGCTTGTTTTTTTTGCCACGCCAGTGGGTCATGATCAGGGATACATGCACTGTCCTGTCATCATTTGAGCAGGCCACGAGGATGGTGAGCAGTGACAGTGCATGCATCAGTGACACTGTCCCTCTTGTCACACAGGAAGAGGACGAGGAGGAGCCTAGCACTCAGCATCAGCAGCAGTCTTCAAGGGATCATTTACATTTCCCAGAAACCGATGGACTTGTACGTGGCTGGGAGGAGATGGCTGCGGATCATGTCGTCCTTAGTGACCCAGAGGACTCCGGACCGAATGCCTCAGCAAACCTACGCTGCATGGCCTCCCTGATCCTGCAAAGCCTGCAAAAGGATCCTCGTATTCGTGGTATCAAGGAGAGGGATCATTACTGGCTGGCAACCCTCCTTGATCCACGTTAAAAGGGTAAGGTTGTGGACCTTATCCAGCCATCGCAGAGGGAGCAGAGGATGAAACATCTTCGGGAGGCCTTGCAGAAAGGTTTGTGCAACGCGTTTACAGAGCCTGGGAGGTTACAAATTCCTGGTCCTGGACAACGTGTTGCTGAGGCTTCGGTCAGTCACAGAAGAAGCGGTGGAGAAGGTGGCCGTCTGACGTTCGTTCAGACAATTTTTTAGTCCGCAGCCCCAAGGTATGATCGGTTCCAGCAACCATTGCCAGCGTCTGATTTACATGGTGCAGGAATACCTAGGGGCAAGATCCGACTTGGACACCTTTCCCACCGAAAATCCTCTGGGTTACTCAGTCTTGAGGATGGATCACTGGTCAGAGCTTACACAGTATGCAATTGAGCTACTGGCCTGTCCTGCATCCAGCGTTTTTTCGGAATGCACATTCAGTGCTGCTGGAGGCTTTGTAACCGATCACAGGGTGCGCCTGTCCACGACTTGGTCGATCGGCTGACCTTCATAAAAATTAATCAGTCTTGGATCACCAGCTACCAAACACCTGATGCTAATGTAACCGAATATTTTTTTTTTTAATGTGAGATCCCTTCAAGACTGCCTATGCTGATGCTGAGTGACTATCCTGTTATGCTGATTGACTATCCTCTTCCTCCTCAATGTTCATGTTGATAGCTTGTAAGAACATTTTTGGTTCTGGGCACCGCCACCAGTGGCTAAGGCCCAATTTTTCTGCCCCTGTTTAACAGGGGCGTGTAATTACAATTTTTGCTGCAATACTTTGCAGCAGGGCTCATTCCTGCTCTCCAACTAGAGTATCTGTGAGGTGTTGCAGTGTTGTGGCACCAGCACCAGTGCCTAAGGCCCAATTTTTCTGCCCCTGTTTAACAATTGTAATTACAATTTTTGCTGTAATACTTTGCAGCAGGGCTCATTCCTGCTCTCCAACTATAGTATCTGTGAGGGGTTGTAGTGTTGTGGCACCAGTGCCTAAGGCCCAATTTTTCTGCCCCTGTTTAACAGGGGCGTGTAATTATAATTTTTGCTGCAATACTTTGCAGCAGGGCTCATTCCTGCTCTCCAACTAAAGTATCTGTGAGGGGTTGCAGTGTTGTGGCACCAGCACCAGTGCCTAAGGCCCAATCTTTCTGCCCCTGTTCAACAGGAGCATATAATTACAATTCTTGATCTAATATTTCACAGCAGGGCCCGTTCCTGCGCCCAACAAGAGTAACTGTGAGGGCTTACAGTGTTGTGGCAACACCACCACACTGTCCACCACCAAAGGCCCAATTTTTCTGACCCTGTTCAACAGGGGCATGTAATTATAATTCTTAATCTAATATTTCACAGCAGGGCCCATTCCTGCGCCCACCAAGAGTAACTGTGAGGCTTTACAGTGTTGTGGCAACACCACCACACCATCCACCACCAAAGGCCCAATTTTTCTGACCCTGTTCAACAGGGGCGTGTAATTACAATTCTTGATCTAATATTTCACAGCAGGGCCCGTTCCTGCGCCCACCAAAAGTAACTGTGAGGGCTTACAGTGTTGTGGCAACACCAACACCTAAGGCCCAAATTTCTGCAGAGTATATAGGGCAGGCCCATAATTTCAAACATCTGACTTTCAAACGACTCCTACTTACAAACGGAGGGAGACAACAGGAAGTGAGAGGAAATCTACCCCTAGGAAGGGAAATTCTCTCCTGTAAGAGTTAATATGGGAAAAACGTGTCTACTCTCCACTGATGCTTTATCACCAATCCTTGCTTCCCTAAAAAAAACAAATTTACAAAATCCAGTTGTCATTGGGACAGAAAGTGAGGTGAAATCTTCTGAACAGGTGTACAGACAGCAAAACAAATGTTACAGGGGTGATAACCCTTCCCCATGTTTTCCAAAAAGCTTAAAAATAGATTTTTTGGCTGGAGCTACACTTTAAAAATGTACCAGTTCAAAATTACAAACAGATTCTACTTAAGAACAAACCTACAGTCCCTGTCTTGTTTGCACTGCTTGTATACTGCTGTTCAGAGTATATAGGGCCTGGGGGCCCCACGCCTTTCCTTTTTTTAATTTGGGTGTGGGGTTCCCCTTAATACCCATACAAGACCCAAAGGGGCTGGTAATGAGCTGGGGGGGGGGTACCCATGCCGTTTTTCTCAATGATTTTCATCCATATTGCCGGGACCAGACATTACATTAAAGCTGCTTTTTCTTAGTTTTTTCTTAGTATTACATTAAAGCTGCAAGCAGTTTTAAATGACTTTTATTCCTTTAAAAATGTCATTTTGTGCAAGGACACAAAACACGGGAAAAGCGCGCCACTTTACAGGCATACTATAGACACCCCCCAAGCACGATATTTAAAGGAATATTTCACTTTTATTTTTTTACTTTAAGCATCATTAAAATCACTGCTTCCGAAAAAACTGTAGTTTTTAAAACTTTTTTTTTAATTGATACATGTACCCTGGGGCAGGACCCGGGTCCCCAAACCCTTTTTAGGACAATAACTTGCATATTAGCCTTTAAAATTCGCCCTTTTGATTTCTCACGTTCGAGTCCCATAGAATTTAATGGTGTTCGAAAGTTTGCGCGAACTTTCGGTCCGTTCGCATGTTCTGGATTCGAACCGGGGGGTGTTTGGCTCATCCCTACCAGTGGCTGTAAGCAGTGGTTAGTGCCCCTTTTAGGCTCCAGGCGCACTTGCTTGAAAAATTGCCACTGCTCTTTGCAAAAAGAAAACGCTAATGTTGCGCATTTTTTGTACTAGTGTTTAGGAGCATTTAGCATTTTTTTCGCCCAGAAAAATGCTCTCAAAGACACAAAATAGAAGGGTTTTCTGCCTCTAAATGCTGAGCTTACAAAATTGCCTCTAGACTACCTAATGTGCATGGACGCATAAGATAACATTAGTTGCTTCTACAGGCAAAAAAGACTAAGCTCCTCCAGGAGCAGCACTTTTTTAAGCTAGTGTGCATGGAGCCTTAGTGAGTTACCCCCCCGGGTGGTTATGGTAGGTGGGGCTAGTTTTTCTAATATAAGCTAGAGCCTGAAGAGCCTGGGACATAGTGTGATGGTGGCTACCCCTAATATACTTGTAGGCAGGTGCCTACTAATAGTGCTGGAAGGGTTAATGCAGTTTATGCATTTTTCCCAGGCTATTCCGGGTTCTGCCTTCCACCCTGTGCTGCATATAAACAAGGGGAAGGCTGGGCTTAAGGGGAGAGTTGGGACTGCATGGGAAAGAAGCAAGAAGTCCTCCAAATGAAGATGTAACTACAAGCATCCTGCTAGATCCTCACAAATGAATCTACCTTACAAGGACTCTTCCAGTTATAGACTACTACCTGGAAAGGTATGTCTAGACAGCCTTGGACTAGATAGTTAGGGAAGGACTATGTGCACAATGGAGTGTAATGTTACAGCATTATAAGTAAAGTTATTAAGTGTTCAAAAGCCTGTTCTGGAGTTATTGTAAAGGGGTGCTATTGCAAGGAATGTAGTTGCTATGGGTAACCATGAACTGATGGGAATATAATAGCAGCCAGACAGCGAGGAGTGGTACCAGGCATGGTCCTCTGGTAGCAAGAGGGTAAATTCTCTGGCTCCCTCCATAGCGGTCGGTTCCCCAATGTAACTGTGACCAAACCTTCAGTACAGAGTCCATGAGCCGCATGGTACAGAAGAGTTGAAGGAGTTAAAGTGTACGGGTGGGTATGTGCAGCGGGGCGATGGCAGTAAGGACACAGAGTCCAGTTGCAGACAAAACTCTGAAACTGTATTGCAGGGAATGCCAACTACAAACAACCCCAGCAAGAGAGCGCTGCTAGGGTAACACTCAGAGTTGAGTTCAAGGCAGAGAGGCAGAAGATAAAGATGCACCGACAGCATCTGTCTTCAGTGGGAGGAATGCAGCCTGTCCGGTCCAGTCCCAAAGGGAGGCTACAGTACAGTACTGCGAGTCCCTAGCATGTCCCTACTTATCAGGAACCTTTCCCAACGCAGAGGAAGGCTGGACTGGTGGAGTGGGACACAAGCACACAAACAGTCTCCTTTTTGGCTCTGAGGAAGAGGGTGCGCCCTCGAAACGCATCAGCCGTAGCTGTAATATCTGTCGTCTGGACTCTCTGGTCATCTGGTTCCAGCAGGAGGCAATCCCCTTTGATGGAATGGTTATGTGCCTACTATCATACTTGCTTTGTGAGTATTTGTAATCTTTTAACTTACTTTTAATAAACCTAGCCATTGGTAATGCACTAGGTCGGGGCGCCCTCTTTTTTCCTTTTACATTGGAGTGGGACACAAGCTCAGCAATGTCACCCTCTGAATGCTACATTCTGGAAGATAGGGTGTGCAGCGAAATGTGACAGAGTATTTCTCAGAAGGGATCTATATGTTTCTACACAGCTGCACACAGTGTATGGCTCATCTCTAAGCCGTGGTTCCACCTTAATATTGCCTTACTCCCGACACTCAGTAAAACTGACAGTTGAAAATAAAAGAGATAAGTGGAGGTGGCATATACCTTGTTGGACTTTAACCAATATATCCAGGCACATTTTTGAAAGTGGTTGAATTCCTGGAGTTACGGTTTAACCAGGGCCAGATTAAGAACATCATGGGCCTGGTGCTGAAGATTTTGGTGGGGCCTTTTATAATAAATAAAAATGCAAACAATTTTTTGGAGAGAGAGCACATGAGCATGCATGGCAATGACATCAACACAGCCCCGCCAAGGCAAGTGACCGAAGGCACAGAAACCAGAAGGAAGACCGGGTGAAGATGGAAGCGCCCGGGCCCCGCCAGATTGATCACAGAGCAGCACTGGAGGGCTTAAGTGTACCCTAATGTGCTAATATGCTGTGCATACTTGTACATTGTGGCATGACCTGCCTCAGGGCCTCTAAAAAGTAGTAATGTTAGCAAAGTTTACTACCACTTTAATATCACAGGATCCCAGGAGCCTCTCATGGGGCCCTCTTCTGACCCGTGGCCCTTGGGCAGTGCCTAAGTGCATAGTTGCCAACATTTAAAAAATATTTTCAGGGACACTTTTTTTACAAGTGCTATATTTAGAGTAGCTGAAATCCCCTATGTTCCTCTATACATCACAGTAGTAAGCACAAAATTAAATGAGTACTAATAATGGGGCAGAACAAATATGAGGACTGAGAAGATTTCCTTTTGTTGAACTAACAAAAGTGTGCCCATTCTAGAGCTGGGCTGGTAACATTGAGGATATTCAGTATAATTTTAAAGAACTGTTTTTGTGGGTAAGAGACATAGGGGAGGAGTATGGATGGTATAAAAGTGGGAAGTATGTGCAGGTGAGGGAGGGGAATGTGGAGGGTCTAACAGTGGGCACTATGTACAGGAGAGGGGTGCGGAGGGTATGGCAGAAGGCACTATATACAGGAGAGGAGTGTGAAGGGTATGACAGTGGGCAGTATGTACAGGAGAGGAGTGTGGGAGGGGTATGACAGAGGGTAGTATATACCGGAGAGGAGTGTGGAGGGTATGACAGTGGGCAGGTCCTCCCACAGAGCAAGGCAGGTCTCCCGGGTCAATTTTGCCACCGTGCATACACCCATCAGAAAATAGTGATGTAGCGAGACAAACGATTGTCCTGTGGCCAGGAACCTACAAAAATAAAAAATATTATTAATAATATTTTTTAATTGGGAAAAAGGTTACAAACTTACATTTTTTATATCAAATTATTTTCATAAAAAAAATAATTAAAATAAAACAAAAATCCAGAAATTTATTTGGAGATAAAACATTGACCAATCAAAAAAAATTGGGACATTACAAATAAATTGTCATTGAAAAAAAGGCAAAAAATATTTTAAAAAAATTATATTTTTTTTAATACGAGTGCGGAACACATGACTTTTTGAAAAAAAAAAATGATGTAAAAAAGGACTAACATTAACATGACTAAAATTATGACATACCTGAGTGTCATCAGGAGACGTTTCTCAGGAGACACGCTCATCCTCATCTGGGTGTCCATTCGAGTAATACGTGGTCGCAGCCTCTCAAGAAGAATGTCAAATGTGACAACTGACATTCTTGTAAAGTTTAAAAACTTTTCAGGATAGTTACGCAGCTGAATGTATAGGCTAGTGAAATATCCTGAAGATAAGCGTTGGTCCATCAACGGATGGGTCCATTGTCGACGAACTCTGGTCCTCTCATTCAATTCTCTCCGTCTTCTGATCCGACACAACAAAATAAGGAGGAGTATTTCCTGCATTGTCTTCACGGCTGGATCCATAGTGAACGCAGCTAGCAACAGTAGACAGCTCCCTGCTCAAGAAAGTGCTCTTTCTGCTCTGCTGTAATGGCTCCTACTGTAAAAAAAATGCATTCTGGGAGTTTGGGAATGCACTGTGGGATTTTTGGAGTGTCCTTGGTGTTTATACAATAAAAACGCTCATTAACGCTGACGCTATAAACTGCTCATAATCGCTAGTACAAAACGCTGATAAAAGCTATATTTTAAAGCAGCTTTTTCTGCCAGAAATCTGGCGTTCAAAACGGCCATTTTTAAGCTTCAGTGTACATGGAGCCTAAACATGTAACCTGTAAAAAAAATGTAAAGCATCGCTTAGTATAAATCGTGCTAACTTTAGTGGTTTTTGTTTTACTTTTTTTATAAATGAAACAGTTTCTTTCCAAAAAAAATACATTTGAAAAATTGCTGCACAAATACCGTATAGCATAAAAAGTTGCAAAGGCCACAATTTTATTCCATAGGGTGTCTGCTAAAACAATATATAATGTTTGGGGGTTCTGAGAAATTTTCTAGCAAAAAAAATGATGATTTTTACATGTAGGAGAGAAGTGTCAGAATTGGCCTGGGTGGCAAGGGGTTAATTACCATAAGTAATATACAAATAATTATTATAAGCACTGTGAGCTCATCCCCTAAGTCTGCTGCAGAGTGTATCAGTTTGTATTTAAACAGGCCGCTTTGTATGTAGCTTCTGACAGGCTGAGCAAGGAGTCCCGTATCTCCGGAACCCTAAATGATAGAAGCCCCATATTTTGGCCAGTGGAGGGGTAGGTCTTCAGCTATATACCCCCCCCCCCCTCCTAATTTGGGGTCTCTGTGACCCTTGGTCGTCAAGCTACAATTCTCGAAGTCAATCTTCTTCTTTTTTTTTTTTTTTTTATGATTTTTTTTTTTTTTTGGGCAAATGGACCTATCTTGAGGAAGGGGCCTGGAGCTGCAGCTCCAATAGCCCCTATGTTAATCCGGCCCTGATCTCATAGGGCTTCAAAGAGCTTTTAGACGTGAGCCTAGGAACCCCACACCTGCAAGAGACCCCCAACTGCGGAATGTTGAGGAAGGAGAAGTGGAGGAAGTGGTGGAAACTGGCACCACTACAGGTCAGTGTCATACACCACAGATTCAGGTAATAGATGTAGGCCTGCATATTTATAATACATGGTGTAGTTTTAAATTTTAGGTGATCTTCTGCTTGAGGACCAAGAACCTACCCCCTTCCAATACCCCTTTCACAAGTCACAGTGCCCAGATGTTGGTACAGGACATAATGGGGTGCTGTCGTGACTTGGAAAAGATCAAGGGAGACTTGCTCAAAATCAGGGAAAATACCAAGCGGGTGGAGCATAAGCTCAAAAACATCATGGATGTGCTTGGGAGGATTTAAATATTACCTAAATCGTTTTTTTTGTCTTTTGTTGATATTATAATGTTAATTTAATTTTTTTCAATTTTAAAAATTGTACATGTTGAACTTTAGAAGTTCTAGATTTAATTTTTTTTTTTTTTAAATGCCTGTTCATGCGTTTTATACCAAAAGTAGTAAAAGCTTTTGTACTCAAAAATGTGTGTCTTCTTATATCAATGTGGTGAAAAAAAAATACATTTTTTTGGTGCTTACACTGACAATGATGGGTATTTACTAAAGGAAAATACACATGGCACTAGGAGAACCTAGGAGAAAGATAAAAGAAACACGAGCAAAAAATAAAAAACAAGATGTTTGCAGTAGAATTTTTTTTAAATAAAAGAACACATCAATGTTCATCAGGCATAGCAATGGCCCCCCTACCCATAAAATAATCAACATATTGTTGCCGCACATCACGGCTGCTTTGGGGGGCCAAGCCAGTACGGCCAGCTTCCTGGGCCGGCAAAGGATTTGCTTTCTGTAGTGTGGCCTCAGGCCCAACAGTAGAGAGATAATTAATTAGGGGAATGTTTTTTTCAAAAAATTGTGAAGAACACAACATGACATAACAACATTGTTCCATTTGTACGCTGCCAGATTGATGGATGTCATAAAGAGGCGGAACCGGCTGGCCATGATGCCAAAGGCATTTTCCACCACCCTTCTGGCTCATGCCAGACTGTAATAAAACACCCTCCTCTCAGGGGTGAGGGTCCTTTGAGGAAATGCCTCATAAGATGTGGACCGAGCGCAAACGCCTCATCCGTGATGAAAACAAAAGGTAGTCCCTCCACATTCTCTGCCGCAAGTGGCAATGCCAGGTCATCACATAGTAGACATTGGGCGAACTCTGTCTGTGCAAAAACTCCGCCATCAGACATCCGCCCATTTTTTCCCACGTCCACGAAAATAAATTCATAGTTGGCCCACACCACCGCCATCAGCACTATACTGTGGAACCCTTTGTAGTTATAAAAATAGGATCCCGAATGGGGTGGTGGCATGATGCGGACGTGCTTGCCATCGATTACCCCTCCACAGTTGGGAAAGTTCCAACGCTGGGCAAACTCTGATGCTACATTCTGCCATTCCTGTGGCATAGAAGGGAACTGTGGAGTTAAACAAGAAAAAAACATTAATACTTTGATACATAAACATTGCGAACAGATTATACAAAACATTCTTGCTCAACATCAGTATAACAATTTTAAGGAGTATTTTAAGACAAAAAACAACAGTCACTAATCAGATTCCTAACCCCCTCTGATGGCCCATTTAAATTATTTTATGGGGGGGGGGGGGTTCGAGATGAGTTGGGGACCTCAGAAATCAAGGCTCTTTTATTATTTATTTTATAGTGATTTCCTTTATCAGGCGTAGGATTTCCTCCCAGTAATTTTTAATTTTGGGGCAGCCCCACTAAAGGTGTGCCAGGGTTCCATTAGTCGGCCGATTTCCCCAGTTGGAATTTACTCGTTTTATCGGGGGTTGCATACCACCCTGTTAAACATTTGTAGTTCATTTTGGCAGTTTTAATGTCTACAGCAGAAGAATGGGTCAATTTCAAAAATTTTCCTATAGTAGTTTTATCCCTTTGGGAAATATTTAAAGAAAGAAAACTCCCGCGCTTTCTGTGGCCTACTTAAAAGAGACTAAACTAAGGGGCACTGCTGCAGACACCTGTGGGTCTAATCCTAAAAGACAAGTGACAAATGTAAAGATAATGGTGACTGCACTGTGAAAAAGTAACGAGGGGGATAGGGTAATGAGAGGGAGACAGGGCAAAATCTGAAGTCTTACCCCCACAGAACAAAACAGTGTATATAATATATAAACAACTCTGTGAATCCTGGTGTATACAGTGATTACATCAAACAATACAAAGAACACATGTAGTGCATCACAAGGTAGGATACTCCTGTGAATCCAGTGGTAAACAATGATGCATGTGATTACATCAAACAATATAAAAAAATATGTAGTGCATCACAAAATAGGATAAAATACGCCTGTGAGCAGGGTTGCCAACTTTCAGTAAATTTACGAACAGTTTGTAAAATCTGTACTTTTTGCATCCGTCCTTGAATTTCCATTTCGGACATGTAGGCTGCGTGTCCGTAACTGACATTCATGGACAGATGCAACAATTATGGATTTTACAAACTGTTCGTAAATTTACTGAAAGTTGGCAACCCTGCCTGTGAGTCCAGTTATAGGCAATCCCAAAATAAGTGGTATAAAAGAAAATCAAAATATATATCCAGTTTGATATAACACAAAAAATAAATAAAATAAAATAATAGTATGGTGTCTAATAAGTCCCGTCACCAAAATATAACACGAAGTGCTGGGCAGAACCTTCAGTGTGAGACACCTCTGTGCTTTCAAGCAGCTCACCTCACTGCTGTCGGATAGACAGCATAAGTATGCCCCAAATATGAATGGAAGGAGTAGTTGCAGCAATGTAGAGGTCTCTTTACAGTGGTTGTAATGTTCTCAATGGCAGATGCGTAACATACATAGAAATAAAATATAAGAGAGAATGTTCATCGCATAACTCTATGGGAATCCACAGTGGAGCAGCGGCTGATCATACAATATTGCACTCACTCTTATAAAGAAGAACGTGGATGTCAATCCACGAACGTAGAGTTCGTCAGTCCCAGCTGTGTACCTTGATCCACTCTGAAATCCCGGGTATGGTTCCCCAATATACGTTGGGCAGTGGTATTAATAAAAAGAATAGCGAATGCTCCTAGCATAAATCCGTATAAAACGTGTTTAATAACGCAATCAGTAACAGTAAAAAACTCACATTTGGCAGAAACTGCAAAGAAATAGCATCCACGAGTGCAGAGCTCGTCTCCTGCCGTCAGGCTGTTGGTGTACCTAGTGCTCCAATCCTGACGCGTGTCGTCACGTCGCGTGTCGTCACGTCACGTGACTTCATCAGGGGATGACACTAGGTAAGGTACATGGGTGCATAGTCTGTAAAATGGTTAAAGCACCAGATACTGACTGGCGACACTGTGTACTTCAGAGGCAGTTGCAAGACTCGTCCGAAGATATATACAGATACATAAGGTGCACAATCCTATAAACCATAGCAATTTGATACCGCTAGGCGGTCATGGTAAAGATAAAGAGGATCTGTAACTATGCAAACCCTGGAGAGGGGACTGGAAAAAATACAGCAAACTGAAAGGATGCTGTATGGACTACAGACACTGGTAAGGCGAGTGAATATTAAAACTAAGAATAAAAGAAGTATTTAATATAGTAAAATACAGTAAAAATATTATAAAAATTAATATATTAAAAAAATTATAAAAAATATGAAAAATATATAAAAAAAGGGGGGATTGAAAATATAACAAAAAATCGAGGAGCCTCAGGTACACCATAGATCTGATTGGTTGTGGTTAGTGTTGAGCGGACCCGAACTGTAAAGTTCGGGTCCGTACCGAATTTTGGCGTTTTCCCGACCCCGGACCCGGACCCGGATTTTGCGCTAAAGTCCGGGTTCGGGTTCGGATTCGGGAATTTAATGGCGCAGTTAGAAATGCTTCAGGGGCCAGCCAATCACCATTTGATTACCTGGTGTGCCCTTAGAAGCCATCATAGCCATGCCTACTAATGGCATGGCTGTAATTGGTCAGTGCAACATGTGACCCAGCATGTGACCAGCTTCTATATAAGAAAGAGGCACACAGCACAGATCGTCACTCTGCTTTTAGACAGTGTAGGGAAAGGATCCTGGCTGCTGTTGCTGTGAGGGAGAGAATTATATGATAGGAGTTAGTCCTGATTCTGCAATCTACTGATAGAAAAGATAGAGACACAGTGTAGTGTAGTGTAGGGGCAGGATCCTGTTTGTGCTTTCAGGGAGAGAGATTTAGATAGGAGTCCAGATTGAGAGATATAATAGCTCAGCGATCTGCATAGGTTTATCTGTTTGTGTTGCAAGCTCAGTGCACCAGCACTGCATTACGTTGAGTGATACACCTATTCCATACTGTGGCTGTATTGTGCTCTTGCTAAAAGACCTATTTTGGTCAGAAAAAAAAAAAAAAAGGCACTTTATTGTGCTTTTGCTAAAAAGACCCATTTTTGGGCCCCAAAAAAAAAAAAAGGCACTTTATTGTGCTGTTGCAAAAAAAAAAAAAAACGGCACTTTGTTGTGCGCAAAAAAGACCTATTTTTGGGCAAAAAAAATATTTTGCAGTGTATATCTCTAGTTGTGTGAAATAACCAATTTCTATATATTTTTCTTGTACTATGCTATACTAAAAAAAAAAAAAAATCTTTTTTTTGAATAGCATTCTCTGCAGCTGTGCGATTCAGCGGTTATATACTGTGGTTGTGTTGTGCTCTTTCAAAAAACGCCATTTAGGGCCACAGAAAATATTTTGCAGTGTGAAATACACATGTGGAGGTGTGTAAAATAAACAATTTCTATATATTGTACAGTGCTATACTAAAAAAAACAAAATTTTTTTTGAATAGCATTCTCTGCACTTCTATAGCTGTGCGATTCAGTGGTTAAATACTGTGGTTGTGTTGTGCTCTTTCAAAAAACGCCATTTAGGGCCACAGAAAATATTTTGCAGTGTGAAATACACATGTGGAGGTGTGTAAAATAAACAATTTCTATATATTGTACAGTGCTATACTAAAAAAAACAACATTTTTTTTGAATAGCATTCTCTGCACTTCTATAGCTGTGCGATTCAGTGGTTAAATACTGTGGTTGTGTTGTGCTCTTTCAAAAAACGCCATTTAGGGCCACAGAAAATATTTTGCAGTGTGAAATACACATGTGGAGGTGTGTAAAATAAACAATTTCTATATATTGTACAGTGCTATACTAAAAAAAACAACATTTTTTTTGAATAGCATTCTCTGCACTTCTATAGCTGTGCGATTCAGTGGTTAAATACTGTGGTTGTGTTGTGCTCTTTCAAAAAACGCCATTTAGGGCCACAGAAAATATTTTGCAGTGTGAAATACACATGTGGAGGTGTGTAAAATAAACAATTTCTATATATTGTACAGTGCTATACTAAAAAAAACAACATTTTTTTTGAATAGCATTCTCTGCACTTCTATAGCTGTGCGATTCAGTGGTTAAATACTGTGGTTGTGTTGTGCTCTTTCAAAAAACGCCATTTAGGGCCACAGAAAATATTTTGCAGTGTGAAATACACATGTGGAGGTGTGTAAAATAAACAATTTCTATATATTGTACAGTGCTATACTAAAAAAAAAAACATTTTTTTTGAATAGCATTCTCTGCACTTCTATAGCTGTGCGATTCAGTGGTTAAATACTGTGGTTGTGTTGTGCTCTTTCAAAAAACGCCATTTAGGGCCACAGAAAATATTTTGCAGTGTGAAATACACATGTGGAGGTGTGTAAAATAAACAATTTCTATATATTGTACAGTGCTATACTAAAAAAAACAACATTTTTTTTGAATAGCATTCTCTGCACTTCTATAGCTGTGCGATTCAGTGGTTAAATACTGTGGTTGTGTTGTGCTCTTTCAAAAAACGCCATTTAGGGCCACAGAAAATATTTTGCAGTGTGAAATACACATGTGGAGGTGTGTAAAATAAACAATTTCTATATATTGTACAGTGCTATACTAAAAAAAACAACATTTTTTTTGAATAGCATTCTCTGCACTTCTATAGCTGTGCGATTCAGTGGTTAAATACTGTGGTTGTGTTGTGCTCTTTCAAAAAACGCCATTTAGGGCCACAGAAAATATTTTGCAGTGTGAAATACACATGTGGAGGTGTGTAAAATAAACAATTTCTATATATTGTACAGTGCTATACTAAAAAAAACAACATTTTTTTTGAATAGCATTCTCTGCACTTCTATAGCTGTGCGATTCAGTGGTTAAATACTGTGGTTGTGTTGTGCTCTTTCAAAAAACGCCATTTAGGGCCACAGAAAATATTTTGCAGTGTGAAATACACATGTGGAGGTGTGTAAAATAAACAATTTCTATATATTGTACAGTGCTATACTAAAAAAAACAACATTTTTTTTGAATAGCATTCTCTGCACTTCTATAGCTGTGCGATTCAGTGGTTAAATACTGTGGTTGTGTTGTGCTCTTTCAAAAAACGCCATTTAGGGCCACAGAAAATATTTTGCAGTGTGAAATACACATGTGGAGGTGTGTAAAATAAACAATTTCTATATATTGTACAGTGCTATACTAAAAAAAACAACATTTTTTTTGAATAGCATTCTCTGCACTTCTATAGCTGTGCGATTCAGTGGTTAAATACTGTGGTTGTGTTGTGCTCTTTCAAAAAACGCCATTTAGGGCCACAGAAAATATTTTGCAGTGTGAAATACACATGTGGAGGTGTGTAAAATAAACAATTTCTATATATTGTACAGTGCTATACTAAAAAAAACAACATTTTTTTTGAATAGCATTCTCTGCACTTCTATAGCTGTGCGATTCAGTGGTTAAATACTGTGGTTGTGTTGTGCTCTTTCAAAAAACGCCATTTAGGGCCACAGAAAATATTTTGCAGTGTGAAATACACATGTGGAGGTGTGTAAAATAAACAATTTCTATATATTGTACAGTGCTATACTAAAAAAAACAACATTTTTTTTGAATAGCATTCTCTGCACTTCTATAGCTGTGCGATTCAGTGGTTAAATACTGTGGTTGTGTTGTGCTCTTTCAAAAAACGCCATTTAGGGCCACAGAAAATATTTTGCAGTGTGAAATACACATGTGGAGGTGTGTAAAATAAACAATTTCTATATATTGTACAGTGCTATACTAAAAAAAAAAACATTTTTTTTGAATAGCATTCTCTGCACTTCTATAGCTGTGCGATTCAGTGGTTAAATACTGTGGTTGTGTTGTGCTCTTTCAAAAAACGCCATTTAGGGCCACAGAAAATAAATTGCAGTGTGAAATACACATGTGGAGGTGTGTAAAATAAACAATTTCTATATATTTTCCTTGTACAGTGCTATACTAAAAAAAACAACCTTTTTTTTGAATAGCATTTTCTGTAGCTGTGCGATTCAGTGGTTACGTGCTGTGGGTGTGTTGTGGTCTGGCAAAAAACGCCATTTAGGGCCACAGAAAATATTTTGCAGTGTGAAATACACATCTGGAGGTGTGTGTAAAAAAACAATTTATATATATTTTCCTTGTACTGTGCTATACTAAAAAAAACAACCTTTTTTTTTTGAATAGCATTTTCTGCAGTTCTGTAGCTGTGCGTTTCAGCCATTACGTACTGTGGGTGTGTTGTGGTCTTCCAAAAAACGCCATTTAGGGCAAGATCCTAAATTTGGAAAATATGAGGGGAAGGTCAAAGGGACGTGGTGGCCCCGGTCGTGGTGCTGCTGGTGGAGCTCCTGTTGCAGGGAGAGGACGTGGTGGATCTGTGCCAGCTACACGCACAAGTGAAACACCTTCCTCAGGTGCGAGTAGGCGACCGAGCCTGCGGCGGTATTTTGTCATGCCTAATGAGGCTGTACCAATGTTTAGGCCAGGACAAGTACAGGCGATAGTAGATTGGGTTGCTGACAGTGCCTCGGGTTCCTTCACATTGTCTCCCACCCACTCTTCTGCTGAAAGATCAGAGTTGGCACCAGAAGCCCATGTCCATCAGTCTTTCACCTCACCCCCTTGCAAATCAGCCAAGCAGTCTGAGCCCCAAATCATGCAGCAGTCTCTTCTGCTTTTCGATGACTCTGTTAGCAGGGTTTCCCAGGGCCATCCACCTAGCCCTGCCCCAGAAGTGGAAGAGATTGAGTGCACCGATGCCCAACCACTTATGTTTCATGATGGGTACATGGGAGGACCATCGCAGCACGTCTCGGATGATGACGAAACACAGGTGCCAACTGCTGCTGCTTTCGCAATTGTGCAGACAGACATGGAGGGCAGGGGTGAAGACTGGGTGGAAGATGATGTGGAGGACGATGAGGTCCTCGACCCCACATGGAATCAACGTTATGCAGGTGACCAGTATAGTTCGGAGGAAGAGGCGGTGGTCGCACAGAGCCACCAGCACAGCAGAAGAGGGAGCAGGGTGCAAAAACGGAGCATTCGTCCCCTAGACAGTACATCTGCTACTGCCCAACGCAGCAAGGGACCGAGCACACCAAAGCCAGGTCCAAGGACTTCCCTAGCATGGCAGTTCTTCACACAGTGTGTTGATGACAAGACACGAGTGGTTTGCACGCTGTGCAATCAGAGCCTGAAGCGAGGCATAAACGTTCTCAACCTGAGCACAAGCTGCATGACCAGGCATCTAAGTGCAAAGCACGAGCTGCAGTGGAGTAGACACCTCAGAAACCAAGAAAGGTCTCTGGCTCCTCCTGCTTCCTCTTCTGCTGCAGTCTCGGCCTCTTCATCCACCTCTGTAGTGACAGTGGCACCTGTCACCACGCAAACAGAGGATCTGCCAGCAACACTACCACCTGGGTCACCGACCATCTCCACAATGTCCCATGGAAGCGTTCAGCTCTCTATCTCCCAAACATTGGAGCGGAAGAGGAAGTACCCCCCTAGCCACCCGCGATCCCTGGCCCTGAATGCCAGCATTTCAAAATTCCTGGCCTTTGAAATGCTGTCATTCTGTCTGGTGGAGACGCAGAGTTTTAAAAGCCTGATGGCATTGGCTGTCCAGCAGTACGTCGTGCCCAGCCGCCACTACTTTTCCAGGCGAGCCATCCCTTCCCTGCACAACCAGGTGGGGGACAAAATCAGGTGTGCACTGCGCAACGCCATCTGTGGCAAGGTCCACCTAACTACGGATGCGTGGACCAGTAAGCACGGTCAGGGACGTTATATCTCCCTAACAGCACACTGGGTAAATGCAGTGGCTGCTGGGCCTGAGGCAGATAGCGGTTTGGCGCATGTCCTTCCACCACCGAGGATTGCAGGGCGCTTCAGTTTGCCTCCTGTTGCTAACTCCTCCTTCTCCGCTTCCTCATCCTCTACCGCCTCCTCATCCATTCAGCGTAACACCTTCACCACCAACTTCAGCACAGCCAGGGGTAAACGACAGCAGGCAGTTTTAAAACTTTCCTGTTTGGGGGAAAATCCCCACACCGCGCAGGAGTTGTGGAGGGACATGGAACAACAGACCGATGAGTGGTTGCTGTCAGTGAGCCTCAAGCCCGGCCTGGTGGTGTGCGATAATGGGCGAAATCTCGTAGCAGCTCTGGGTCTAGCCGGTTTGACGCACATCCCTTGCCTGGCGCATGTGCTGAACTTGGTGGTCCAGAGGTTCCTTAAAAATTACCCCAATATGCCAGAGCTGCTGCAGAAAGTGCGGGCTGTGTGTGCGCACTTTCGGCGTTCTCACCCTGCTGCTGCTCGCCTGTCAGCGCTGCAGCGTAACTTCGGCCTTCCAGCTCACCGCCTCATATGTGACGTGCCCACAAGGTGGAACTCCACCTTGCACATGCTGGCCAGACTGTGCGAGCAGCAGCAGGCAATAGTGGAGTTTCAGCTGCAGCAATCACGCGTGAGTCACTCTGCGGAACAGCACCACTTCACCACCAATAACTGGGCCTCCATGCGAGACCTGTGTGCCTTGTTGCGCTGTTTCGAGTACTCCACCAACATGGCCAGTGCCAATGACGCCGTTCTCAGCGTTACTATCCCAGTTGTATGCCTCCTTGAAAAAACGCTTCGTGCGATGATGGAAGAGGATGTGGCACAGGAGGATGAGGAGGAGGAGGAGGAAGCGGGATCATTTCAAAGGCTTTCAGGGCAGTCTTTCACAAGTGGCTACGAGGGTGGGTTCCTGCACCAACAAACGGCAGGTACACAATTGTCCGGCAGAAAGGGCACAGTTCTGGAGGATGACGAGGTGGAGGAGGAGATGGAGGAGGAGGAGGAGGAGCCATGTTCACAGCAGGGTGGCACTCAGACCAGCTCGTGGCCATTACTGGTGCGTGGCTGGGGGGATACAGAGGACACAGACGATACACCTCCCACAGAGGACAGCTTTTCTTTGCCTCTGGGCAGCCTGGCACACATGAGCGATTACATGCTGCAGTGTTTCCGCAACGACAGCCGAGTTGCCCACATTTTAACTGGTGCTGATTACTGGGTGGCCACCCTGCTGGATCCCCGTTACAAGGACAACGTACCGTCCTTAATTCCCTCACTGGAGCGGGATCGTAAGATGCGCGAGTACAAGCGCACGCTGGTAGATGCGCTGCTGGTGGCATTCCCACCTGACAGCGGGCGTACGGTGGAAGCACAAGGCGAAGGCAGAGGAGGAGGAAGAGGTCGCCAACGCAGCCGGGGCACCGGCAGCACCTCAGAAGGCAGGGTTAGCATGGCCGAAATGTGGAAAAGCTTTGTCAGCACGCCACAACAACCAGCACCACCAGCTGAGATGGAACGTCTTAGCAGGAGGCAGCATTTCACCAACATGGTTGAGCAGTATGTGTCCACAGGCCTACACGTACTGGATGACGGGTCTGCCCCCTTTAACTTCTGGGTCTCCAAATTGGGCACATGGCCTGAGCTTGCCGTTTATGCCTTGGAGGTGCTGGCCTGCCCTGCAGCCAGTGTATTATCTGAACGTGTATTTAGCACGGCAGGGGGCGTTATCACAGACAAGCGCAGCCGCCTGTCCAGAGCCAATGTGGACATGCTCACGTTCATTAAAATGAACCAGGCATGGATCCCACAGGACTTGTCCGTACCTTGTGCAGAATAGACATGTATACCGGTGTTGTGACAAAAACTGTCCGGCCATCGGATTGTGCCCGGCCCGTACTGCGCAGGCGCAGCGCTTGCGCAGTACAGAGGACAAGGAGATTCACAAAATCTCCGAAGATGAACGGCGCCTGCGCTGTGAGTGCAGGTTCAAGCCCCACCATCCAAGAGGACATACGGTAGCACATAGTAACAGGGCCCCTCACGGGCTCGCTTCGATCGCGGCCTTGCTTGGCTCGGCTTGAACCACGGATGGTGTGGCCTTCACCTGAACTCAACACGCAGGCGCCGTTAGTCTTGGGAGATTTTTGAAATCCCCTTGTCCTACATACTCAGCAAGCGCAGTACAGGGCGGACACTATTCGACAGGGGACAGAATTCGACACATCACCGGCCTTACCCAGCCATTGTTGTATTTTTGAACCAGTGTTGGCTACCTCGTCCTCCTCCACCGCCGCTTCCACCTACACAGCCACATCCACCGCCACCTCAACCTCCTACTCCATATGGACCTCGTCCTGCTAGGCCAAGATTAAAATTTTTATTTTATTTTTTTGTAGCGCACAGATCCTTTCCCCCTTACCTGCCTTTATGTTGTTGGCTCTTCGCAGGAGGGAGAAAGGCACACCGCACTACCAGCCCGTATCATCCTATATAAAGAGGTTGAGCGGTGTACTTGACGGGCCGTGTCCACAGCCGGAGTCAAAACTCCTCCAGAGGATGATTCTCACCTCTACTGTAGGTAGAGGCAAGTCCTTTAATTGCCAGTAAAGTCAATGTCCACACCAGCTGAAACTCCAACTCTTATTCTCTCATGGCAAAATAAACTGTACTCAGATAGAAAAGGCTAGAGCAAAGAAACAGGACAGCTTAAGGTGTGGAGGAGGTCCAGGCACAAACGTAGCACATTCACTTCACTGCTTAGGTTTCTCAAACAGTTTTTGGCGCACGGTCTCTGCCACAGACATTGAGGTTGGTCTCTGCCACAGACCGGGTGTACAAGGCCCCTGCCACGGGCCTGGAGAACTTTGGTCTCAGCCACAGACCAGGGTGTATAAGGCCCCTGCCACGGGCCGGTTGAATAAGGCCTCTGATACAGTCAAGGTGACCTTGAGCTTCTCCTTCTACGAACCTAGCCCATATCAAGGGGAAGACATCTCTCCAGGGAGTCAACAGACCATTCCTTCACCGTGACTCCCGCATCGGTCCATCAGAATGATCCTCCCTTCCCTGGAACAGGGTCCCCTACACGAGGCGGCTCTGGACTCCAGGCTTTACTCCCGCCCCTAGGCCTCCATACCCAGGGCAGCAAGAACTCCAGGATAGTACCTCAACCCGGGCTAAAGGTGCCCGAGATGGAACAGGAACACATGCACCCAGGCCGAAGGCACCTGGGCGCGGACCCCACTGGACATCAGCCCCCAGGCCAAAGGTCTGCCCCTTTTATATGCTCTCCCGGCATGCACAGCAGGTTCCCCGCCCCGCTGTACTACTGCCAAGAGGGGACACAAAAGGCGCCACCTGTAGGCCGCAGGGAACTGCACACCAATACTGTCCCCCGAGGACAAAATGGTCCATGAATCCTACAGAATTAGGGTATTTGAGCCTATTTACCACTCAAACACTTTCCTTAAATTTAGCACCCCGCTACATTTTTATTTCAAAGTATTTTATTTTCCCACTAGCTTATCCATTAAATTAAATAATTTATTCCAGAAAGGGCGTATTCTGGGGCATTCCCACCATATGTGTGGCATTGTGCCGTTGAGTTTCTGAGGTTCTTAATGACTTCCTGTACCTCTTCTGCTGAAAAGGGGGCCTCCAGCATATTTTTTTATTTTTTAATTTTTTTTATGTTCTTTTAAGTTATTTCCTATCCACATTTGTTTGCAGAGCACTTGCCATGTTCTTAACAACATTTTGCTGCCATTTGTAGCCCTCTAGCCCTTTCCATTACTTTTTTAGAGCCTTTTTAGTCGTCAGAAGTCCGGGTCCCCATTGACTTCAATGGGGTCCGGGTCCGGGTTCGGGTTAAAGTTCGGTCCCGAATCCGAACTTTTTTCCGAAGTTCGGCCGAACCCGCCGGACCCGAATATCCAGCTACCCGCTCAACACTAGTTGTGGTAAATTCTCAACAAAATGGCACAACTGGAGATATTGCTATTCATTTATTACCATTAGGTCATCCTTGTGCTTTAACTCTTAAAGTGACATGATTTCCCTTTTTTTTAGTATATCTCTTAGTTGTGCCTTATCCTTTTGTATCCAATTTCCTCCAATTATCATTTTCCCCAGTGCAAAGTATTCATTCTCCCCCAGTGCTATAAACGGTGAATTATACTCCCTATTTATTTGTTTATACATCATATCCCAAATTTTAAGTGCATTCCGTGTCAGTGCATGAGTGTTATCGTCTAGTGCTCTAAACTGTGGGGGATTCCATATTATACTTCCTAGTTGTGCATTAGACAGTGCATTTTCTATATTTACCCACCTTTTTTCTTGCTTGTCTTTGACCCATTCAACTACTCGTGACATCACAACTGCATTGTAGTATTTTTTAATATCGGGGACTGCCAACCCTCCATTTTTTTTTTTTCCTGCTTTAATATCAAAAAAGAGATTCTGGGCTTTTTGTTTTTCCAAATAAAATTTGTTATCATAGTTTTTAACACCCTAAAGTAAGGTTGCGGTATTGCCACCGGTAACATCTGGAACTTATACGTGATCTTTGGTAAAAGAATCAAGGTGTTAATACGTCCTATCCATGATATTGGCCTATTAATTATTTTTTTTATTTCAGTTTTTATTTCATCTAGTAGGGGTATATAATTAATCTTATAAATTTTCTGCATTGAATTTGCTAATTTTATACCTAGATATTTAAGTTCCTTCTGCCAGGTGAAGTTGAACTCATTCTGTAGAAACCATGCTTCTTGCTTACTTATATTGATATTTAGGATCTCGGATTTAACTAAATTAATTTTGAAATTTGATATTTCACCGTATTGTTTTAATATATTTAATTGGGTAATGTGGTCCTAGGGTTGACTATATAAAATAATACATCGTCTGCAAAAGCTGCAACTTTGTGTTCCTCTTCTCCTACCCTAATACCCTTGACGTCTGGATTATTTCTGACTGTAGCAAGTAAGGGCTCCAAGGACAACACAAACAGGAGAGGAGACAGGGGGAGGAGAGCGTGCCATTTATTTTTATTGATGCAGTAGAATGATGGTATAGTGTTTTGATCCACTGGGTCATTCTTGGCCCAATTCCCATGGTTTCTAATGTTTGTATCATGAGTCCCCAGTCTACCCTGTCAAAGGCTTTTTCAGCATCTATCGACAGGAATAGACCTGGGGACCCATTTTCTTTTATCTTCTGGAGTAGGAGTAACGTTCTCACCCCGTTATCCCTCCCCTCCCTTCCTGGGATGAATCCCACCTGGTCTGGGTGGATCAGGGTGGTCAACAGGCCTTTCATCCATTCTGCCAATACTTTTGCATAAAGTTTTATATCTGCATTAAGCAGCGATATGGGCCTATAACTGGAACAGAGAATGCAGTCTTTCCCTTCCTTCGGGAATACTGTGATCGTAGCAGCCAATGCCTCCCTGCCCATTTCATATTCGGCCCCCAGCCCGTTCATATACTGACACAGCCTGGGGGTCAATATCTCTTTATATTTTTTAAAATAGTACGTTGTAAACCCGTCTGGGCCAGGGCTTTTCCCTGGGGCCAAACCTGTCAAAGCTTTATTTATTTCCTCTTTTGTTATGGGTTTGTCTAATATCGATCGTTCATTATCATTAATCTTGGGTAGTTTAGCATTTTCTAGAAATTTGTTTATTTTATCTCTTTTATCCCTTGTCTGAGACCCTTTCTGTTCTACGGAATACAGCCCCTCGTAGTAGTTTTTAAAAATTTCCGCTATATCCTTTGTTGCATATGCTGTTTCTCCTTTCTTATTTTTGATTTTTTCTATGTAGTTTTTTGTTTTTTTCTTTTGCAACATTTTAGCTAGATGTTTACTGGTTTTATTTCCCCACTGATATCTTTCTTTAGCTATTTTATTTAGTGTCTTTTTAGTCTCTTGTTCCATTAGGTCCTTTAGTTCATCTCTTTTAATTACTAACTTTTTATACAGCACTTGATGTTGACCCTTGTATTTTTTGTGTTCTTGTTCATCTTCAAATATTTCTTCAATTAGTGTTTTAATTTTCCTTGTTCTCTCTTTTTTCTTCCTCACCCCTAGAGATATCAAAATCCCTCTAAAATAGGCTTTATGAGCCTCCCATAGGGTTGCCCCTGTTATCCCTTCTGTATCATTTATTAAAAAGTCATTTTCTAGTTATTTTTTCACAGTTTCTGATCCCTCTTCATCTCGAAGTAGCTCTTCGTTTAATTGCCAAGTATAGGGTTGTCTTTGATTCCCGGGTACTTTCATTTTTATTCTTACTGGGGCATGATCCGAAAACGTGGATATTTCTATGCTTGTTTCTATTACCTTCTCCAGTGATCTATGATCTACCAATATATAGGGATGAACCGAACACCCCCCTGTTCGGTTCACACCAGAACCTGCGAACAGCCAGAATGTTCGCGTGAACTTTAGAACCCTAGTGCTAATTATAAAGGCTAATATGCAAGTTATTGTCCTAAAAAGTGTTTGGGGACCTGGGTCCTGCCCCAGGGGACATGTATCAATGCAAAAAAAAGTCACTGCTGTTTTTTTTTTTCATTTTTTTTTACACTTTCTTCGTGAAATGGTAGGGGTACAATGTACCCCTTACCAATTCACATGGGGGGGGGCGGGGTCTGGGGTCCCCTTTGTTAAAGAGGTCTTCCAGATTCCGATAAGCCCCCTGCCCGCAGACCCCCACAACCACCGGGCAAGGGTTGTGGGAATGAGGCCCTTGTCCCCATCAACATGTTGTGGGCATGTGGCCTGGTACGGTTCAGGAGGGGGGCGCTCTGCGGCCTGCCAGGTTGCATGCTCGGATAAAGGGTCTGGTATGGATTTTTGGGGGAACTCTACGCCATTTTTTTTTATTTGGGGTGGAGTTCCCCTTAAAATTCATACCTGACCTGAAGGGCCTGGTAATTGAATTTGGGGGGACCCCTACACTTTTTTTTTTTATCAATGACTTTTCTATGTATTGCCGGAAGCCGACAATTCATTATAGCCGCGAGTGAGTTTTAAATGACTTTTTTTCCTTCAGAAATGACACTTTGTGCAGGGACAGTTCTAAGCACGGGAAACAAGTGCGACTTTACATGCATACTATACACACACCCTAGGTACGAAATTTAAAGGAATATTTCACTTTTATTGTTTTACTTTAAGCATTATTAAAATCACTGCTCCCGAAAAAACAACAGTTTTTAAAACTTTTTTTTGCATTGATACATGTCCCCTGGGGCAGGTCCCCAAACACTTTTTATGACAATAACTTGCATATAAGCCTTTAAAATTAGCACTTTAGATTTCTCCCATAGACTTTTCGAATTTGTCGCAAACACCCCAAATTGTTCACTGTTCGGCGAACGGGCGAACAGGCAATGTTCGAGTCGAACATGAGTTTGACACAAACTCGAAGCCCATCCCCACCAATATATAGTCTATCCTAGAGTAAGTCCCATGTACAGGGGAGTAAAATGTATATTCTTGTGTTTTTGGGTGGTGAATCCTCCATATATTAACCATTTGGCACCTATTCATTTTTAATTTTAACTTTTTTAGTTGTGCGTTATTTGTCCCCTGTACACGGGACGTACTATCTACTCTACTATCTACAAATTCATGTCACCCAATAAAATCACGTATCCCGTCTTTAAGTCCATCAACTTTCCCAGGATATCATTTAGATATTTTATGGGGTTCCTATTGGGGGCATAGATGTTTGCCAATGTGCATTCCATATCGCATAGTTTGCCCTTTAGGAAGAGAAGTCTTCCTTCCGGGACGGTCATCCTTGTCTCCAATTTGAACCGCATTTCTTTAGAGAACCCTATTGCAACACCCCTTGCTCTTTGTTATTTTGTCCCCGTAATACCACGTTGGGAAATTAGGGGAAAATTATTTTACATTTGATTCATATGTTAAATGGGTCTCTTGCAGGAAGACTACCTCGGCTCTGTACTGTTCAAGCTCTTTTAAAATCTTGTGCCTCTTAGTGGGGGTGTTTAGTCCTCTAACATTATAGGTCATGAAGTTAATTGTTGTCATCCCTTCTTTTTCTCTGTTTTTCTATGTTGAGCATACTTTCCCTGTCCACAATGGAGTTTTACCTTTCTTTCATGCAATATACAAGAGGCCACCCCTCCCTCCACTACCTCCCCCGACCCCCCTCCCTCCCCCTATCCCTCCCTCCTTTCCCCCTTTGGCCCATAACTGGCCTCAGAACCATTAGTGGCCACATCCACCTCTCTCCCCACTTGGTTCTCTTGTTTTAGAGGTGCGGCTCCGACCGTACCGCTCAGCCCCCTTCCCCCTCCCATTAGGATAGGGGGGTAAGGTAGCCCTACACAGAGCCCCGGTCAGCCACTCTCAGCTCCCCTTTACTCATCCCTCCCCCCTCTCCCCCTCCCTCCCCCCGACCTCCTCCCCCCCCCTCTCCTCCCGAAAGTTCCTTACTAAGACTTATTCTATAGTCCTGTCGGCCTTTTACATGTAGTCCTCTTCATTTTATGTATTATTTTCTCCTTCTGCCCAGCCTGGCAGATCTGGCACCTGTAAGTCAAGTTTGTTACAAAATTCTGCTAGAACCTTAATCTAGCTGATCTTCCCTCTTCCTGGCCTATTAGGCAAGCTGGAAATCCCCAGTTAGACTTAATGTTTTGTGCCCTCATTTGTTCAAGAAGTGGTTTCAGGTATCGACGTCTTGCGAGTGTTTCTGGTGCCAAGTCAGATCTGAGAATTTAGCTGCTAGGCTATTGAAACCTACTGGAAAATTTAAAAAGGCGGATTAAAAACTTGCCATTGTATGCAAGCCCACTAAATCAGACTAGGGACAGCCGGCATGTAGGTCTTGTGGACAACCAGCAAGTTGTGATGAGTGCTTGAATACTAAAACTGAGGAGGAAGGAAAGGAGGTGGGAAGAGTGCAAGTAGACTGTGCAAAATTAATTTGAAAGAAAAGGATTTGTCAGACTGCATGTTGGCTTATATAATTAACTACGGTGCCCCCAGGCCAGCAGGCATACCGTGCTGATGTATGCTACTGAGAGAACCAGCAGTTTATCAGGTAGTGTTAGGCCTCGTACACACGGCCGATTTTCTCGTCCAAAACAGTCAAGAAAAGTGCCGTGAGAGTTTTTTTGTCTAGAAAAACGTTCGTGTGTATGGTTTTACGACGAGAAACTTGACGAGAATCTCGACGAGAAAATAGAGAACCTGCTCTCTATTTTCTCGTCAGGATTCCAGATTTCCTCGTCGTGTTTCTCGTCGGCCTGTTTTGTGACGAGAAAATGGTTCGTGTGTATGCTTTTACGACTCTTCAAAAAGCGTGCATGCTCAGAATCAAGTATGAGACGGGAGCGCATCTTCTGGTAAAACAAGCCTTCGTAATGGAAATAGCACATTCGTCACGCTAAAACGAACTGAAAGCACGAAGACTGAAAAGCGCGAATCGTCTCTTCCCAAACTTTTACTTCACACGCGGTAACACGAGATCAGCAAAAGCAGCCCAAGGGGTGGCGCCAAGAAAAAAGATCTTCCCCTTTATAGTGCCGTCGTACGTGCTGGACGTGAGCGCAGAGAACCACGAGGAAATTGGAAAATGACAGTGTGTACGCATAGAAAGCTTGACGAGAAAATCGACAAGCTTAACAAGAATCTCGTCGAAAAAAACGACGTATTTTTTACGACGAGAAAATCGTCGTGTGTACGAGGCCTTTGAGATCTAGTTAGTTTGTGCAGGGATCAGAGACCCAGGTAGTCCACTGTCTGTTAAATCAATATGCTCATCACAAGCAAGGCAAATGATCACAATCAACAGTGAATGGTGCATTTGCAATATGGTCCAGTAATTGCCCTTAAGTATATTTTTTTAGATAAGCTCGCAATGCAGGGGTTGGTTTACATAAAACCAGTTATATAATTTTGGGGGGTATGTCTGCTACTCCTCCTTAAGGCTGATCCACCTTAAAAAAGCTTGTTGCGTGCAGCCTAGCAGCCATGCAACCTGCAAAGTGAATTGTCCAGTCAGAGAGAGGAGGCAGACATCCCTGTCGCCCTGTACTTAGGGTCAAAGTTCTACCAAGCTGGGTCACAGGTTGACAATTATGAGGGGACAAGTAAGTAGCAGTTTAATGCTTAATTTTGCATACCTGCGTGCAGGCCTTTTTACCGTTCACCCGCTGTTTACACAGTTCGCTTCTCATCAGCATTACCTTGCTCACTTTGCGGGTTTGCCGTCAGATGAGGAGCTCTCACCCAGTCCTTCACGCGGGGTCCTACGATTTCTGCGCTGTTGGATTGTTAAGGCTAAATGCCGCTGGTCCAGGGGAGGCTTCGGGTGGGAAGGCGGGGGGGTCGGTGGTGTGGTGTTCAAACCTCCAACCTTCGTCTGTGCTCCGGCGTCCTATTGGCTGTAAACGCTGGGTGGCTTGTTGTCTGGACTGAGGCCAACGGGGGCTTCATCTATGGCATCGCAGCCTCTCACGCTGCGGTGTAGCCATGGCTCATCCCGGGACGCTCCTCACACCTCCTTCAGCAGCACGATCAGGCCCCTCCCTCAGGATGTGAGCATCACGTCTTCACGTCCATGGTCCCAGTTCTAACTAATAATGGCATCATCAGTTGATAAGGAGGATGTCAGTCGCCTGCATAGCATCCTTGCTTGACCCTCCCCTGCCTCTCTCCATGAGCTATGGGGTCTCATTAACTAAGTGATGGAGAAAAACTGAGGGAGAAGAGAAATGGAATACTAGTCGGTACCATTTTGCTAAATTGTATTTGCTTTGGAAGAATAAATCACCTCTAATGTTGGGTGTCCTACTTGGACTTGTGGATGTTGCTGCATTAAGTAAAACTATTAGAATAGTTTTTACATTTTGGAATGGGCTGCCTCAAGACTGTCCATCATTTTTAAGGGCTCGGTTCACACTAGAGTTGAAGGAGTTAAAGTGCACGGGTGGGTAAGTGCAGCGGGGCGATGGCAGTAAGGACACAGAGTCCAGTTGCAGACAAAACTCTGAAACTGTATTGCAGAGAATGCCAACTACAAACAACCCCAGCAAGAGAGCGCTGCTAGGGTAACACTCAGAGTTCAGTTCAAGGCAGAGAGGCAGAAGATAAAGATGCATTGACAGCATCTGTCTTCAGTGAGAGGAATGCAGCCTGTCCGGTCCAGTCCCAAAGGGAGGCTACAGTACAGTACTGTGAGTCCCTAGCCTGTCCCTACTTATCAGGAACCTTTTCCTGCCACTATCACTTTCCCTGACAGGCGGGTGCTTTTTCACTAGCCACTTCGCAAAATGCACACCAAACATAGGGCCGGGGTCTTAAACAGACTCTGCCACACCCAAGATGGCCACCAGAGTCACATCGGCGGCCAGCATCCAATTGGATCACTGCCCCAGTGACTCAGGAAACCATAGAGCAACTTTGTTCCTCATGACTTCTTCTCCCTCTGCATTGTCGCTGCGTTTAACCACCCCTTGTAGTGGAGACAGCAGACTGCACCTACCTACACACGCATGAGGTTCCTGCTTAGTGCACAAGGGGGTACTTTCTGTCACTGGGATTGAGAACGCAGAGGAAGGCTGGACTGGTGGAGTGGGACACAAGCTCAGCAATGTCACCCTCTGAATGCTACATTCTGGAAGATAGGGTGTGCAGCAAAATGTGACAGAGTATTTCTCAGAAGGGATCTATATGTTTCTACACAGCTGCACACAGTGTATGGCTCACCTCTAAGCCATGGTTCCACCTTAATGTTGCCTTACTCCCAGCACTCAGTAAAACTGACAGTTGTAAATAAAAGAGATAAGTCCAGGAGGTGGCATACATTTAGTTGGACTAACATATCCAGGCACATTTTTGAAAGTGGTTGAATTTCTGGAGTTACGGTTTAATTTACCATTCCTCACCCCAGATGTATACTTATTTGGATGGCCACAGCCTGCAGCAGTTCTCACATCCAGAATCTTTTTTGCTGCTGACGAAATATACGCAGTTGATTCCCAAATACAAGTATGTGGCTGTCTCCTGAGTTTCTCTAGTCCACAGCCCAGTAGAAGTCACTGTGTACCATACCTGTCAGTATTATAACTGGAGAACAAGGGGCACACAATTGCAATGATTTTTAGGTTGGGTGAAAGTTTTTATAGTAGTTATAAAATAATTTTTTTCATAGAGATCTATACATCAGACCAAAAAATGGCACAATTATTGAGGAGGAATGAGCATTGCAGGGATTTGGATCTAAATAAAGGACAGTTGGGAACTATGGTGTATGTTGCACCCAGGTGGGGTGTTTCCTCAGGTAAAGGTTTCATGCCGCGTACACACGATCATTTTTCCCGTCGGGAAAAATTACATTTTTTTTTTTTTCGCCGAGAAAAACGATCGTCTGTGGGCTTTATGCCGTTTTTCTCGTTGAGAAAAACGGCAGGAAAAACGACGAGAAAAATTAGAACATGTTCTAAATTTTCTCATCGTTTTTTCCATCATTTTTT
Source organism: Rana muscosa (assembly GCA_029206835.1). Lineage (NCBI taxonomy): Eukaryota > Metazoa > Chordata > Amphibia > Anura > Ranidae > Rana > Rana muscosa. The sequence continues at coordinate 790,919,065 of CM055118.1, read as the reverse complement.
TCCGCGGCAGTTTTCCCATAGGGAGACACTGCCGCGGAGCCCACAGACGGTCGTTTTTCTCGTCCAAAAAAAAAAATGACGGGAAAAACGGTCGTGTGTGGGGGAACATGCCGTTCCCTCGTTTTTCATTTTTTTTCATGCCGTGATTCACGGCGATGTTTTCACCGCCGTGAATCACGATCGTGTGTACGCGGCATCAGTCTAGATGTTTATGCTGACAGGTGGCTAATAAATGAGAGGAGTCCTGCTGGGTGGGAAGTTTCTGTTATGTGGCTGCATAAAAATGTTTGGAGCTGTTGGCCAGAAGGCTGAAATTCTCTATTGTGTTTGCTGTACCCCTGTGAGGTAAGACTTTCGTGTTACTAATTTGAAGAATAAATGTCAGTAAAAAAAAGCCAGACTGCCTGGACTGTTGTGCTGAGACTCCTGCCTCTTTGCTTTGCCATTTGATCCTAATTAGGGATGAGCTTCGTGTTCGAGTCGAACATACGTTCGACTCGAACATCGGCTGTTCGATCGTTCGACGAAGATCGAACGATTTGGGCCGTTCGCGCCAAATTCGAGTGACGCGAACGGCCCACAATGCACTACGCCATCGCAGTGTTATCCAGGCGCTGTGATTGGCCAAGCATGCACTGTGACCCCGCATGCTTGGCCAATCACAGCGCCGGCAGCGAGGAGAGCAATGATTGGCCACAGGCAGGATGCCTGTGGCCAATTATTGCTGAGGGTGTTTAGTACACGCCCCACACTATAAAAGGCCGCCAGCACGGCGGCCTAGTGTAGTGTGTTCCGGAGCAGGGATAGAGCAGCATAGGCAGGGACAGTGACTTTTATTTCTTTCTTGCTTAACCTGGATTCCTTTAGTTTAGGGAAAGAGAAGGATAGGTAGGGAGAGTGTCAGTGTGTTTTGTGCTTGTGCTATATTGTGCTTAAAAAAAACATTTTTTCTAGGGACAGAAAACTGTAGGTAGGGAGAGTGTCAGTTTCTTTCACTGTCAAAGTCCTTGTTTCCAGGGACCTGGAAGGACAGTGAGTGAATTCTCCTTGTGCTAAATTGTGCTTAAAAAAAACATTTTTTCTAGGGACAGAAAACTGTAGGTAGGGAGAGTGTGTCAGTTTCTTTCACTGTCAAAGTCCTTGTTTCCAGGGACCTGGAAGGACAGTGAGTGAATTCTCCTTGTGCTAAATTGTGCTTAAAAAAAACATTTTTTCTAGGGACAGAAAACTGTAGGTAGGGAGAGTGTGTCAGTTTCTTTCACTGTCAAAGTCCTTGTTTCCAGGGACCTGGAAGGACAGTGAGTGAATTCTCCTTGTGCTAAATTGTGCTTAAAAAAAACATTTTTTCTAGGGACAGAAAACTGTAGGTAGGGAGAGTGTGTCAGTTTCTTTCACTGTCAAAGTCCTTGTTTCCAGGGACCTGGAAGGACAGTGAGTGAATTCTCCTTGTGCTAAATTGTGCTTAAAAAAAACATTTTTTCTAGGGACAGAAAACTGTAGGTAGGGAGAGTGTGTCAGTTTCTTTCACTGTCAAAGTCCTTGTTTCCAGGGACCTGGAAGGACAGTGAGTGAATTCTCCTTGTGCTAAATTGTGCTTAAAAAAAACATTTTTTCTAGGGACAGAAAACTGTAGGTAGGGAGAGTGTGTCAGTTTCTTTCACTGTCAAAGTCCTTGTTTCCAGGGACCTGGAAGGACAGTGAGTGAATTCTCCTTGTGCTAAATTGTGTTTAAAAAAAACATTTTTTCTAGGGACAGAAAACTGTAGGTAGGGAGAGTGTGTCAGTTTCTTTCACTGTCAAAGTCCTTGTTTCCAGGGACCTGGAAGGACAGTGAGTGAATTCTCCTTGTGCTAAATTGTGCTTAAAAAAAACATTTTTTCTAGGGACAGAAAACTGTAGGTAGGGAGAGTGTGTCAGTTTCTTTCACTGTCAAAGTCCTTGTTTCCAGGGACCTGGAAGGACAGTGAGTGAATTCTCCTTGTGCTAAATTGTGCTTAAAAAAAACATTTTTTCTAGGGACAGAAAACTGTAGGTAGGGAGAGTGTGTCAGTTTCTTTCACTGTCAAAGTCCTTGTTTCCAGGGACCTGGAAGGACAGTGAGTGAATTCTCCTTGTGCTAAATTGTGCTTAAAAAAAACATTTTTTCTAGGGACAGAAAACTGTAGGTAGGGAGAGTGTGTCAGTTTCTTTCACTGTCAAAGTCCTTGTTTCCAGGGACCTGGAAGGACAGTGAGTGAATTCTCCTTGTGCTAAATTGTGTTTAAAAAAAACATTTTTTCTAGGGACAGAAAACTGTAGGTAGGGAGAGTGTGTCAGTTTCTTTCACTGTCAAAGTCCTTGTTTCCAGGGACCTGGAAGGACAGTGAGTGAATTCTCCTTGTGCTAAATTGTGCTTAAAAAAAACATTTTTTCTAGGGACAGAAAACTGTAGGTAGGGAGAGTGTGTCAGTTTCTTTCACTGTCAAAGTCCTTGTTTCCAGGGACCTGGAAGGACAGTGAGTGAATTCTCCTTGTGCTAAATTGTGCTTAAAAAAAACATTTTTTCTAGGGACAGAAAACTGTAGGTAGGGAGAGTGTGTCAGTTTCTTTCACTGTCAAAGTCCTTGTTTCCAGGGACCTGGAAGGACAGTGAGTGAATTCTCCTTGTGCTAAATTGTGCTTAAAAAAAACATTTTTTCTAGGGACAGAAAACTGTAGGTAGGGAGAGTGTGTCAGTTTCTTTCACTGTCAAAGTCCTTGTTTCCAGGGACCTGGAAGGACAGTGAGTGAATTCTCCTTGTGCTAAATTGTGCTTAAAAAAAACATTTTTTCTAGGGACAGAAAACTGTAGGTAGGGAGAGTGTGTCAGTTTCTTTCACTGTCAAAGTCCTTGTTTCCAGGGACCTGGAAGGACAGTGAGTGAATTCTCCTTGTGCTAAATTGTGCTTAAAAAAAACATTTTTTCTAGGGACAGAAAACTGTAGGTAGGGAGAGTGTGTCAGTTTCTTTCACTGTCAAAGTCCTTGTTTCCAGGGACCTGGAAGGACAGTGAGTGAATTCTCCTTGTGCTAAATTGTGCTTAAAAAAAACATTTTTTCTAGGGACAGAAAACTGTAGGTAGGGAGAGTGTGTCAGTTTCTTTCACTGTCAAAGTCCTTGTTTCCAGGGACCTGGAAGGACAGTGAGTGAATTCTCCTTGTGCTAAATTGTGCTTAAAAAAAACATTTTTTCTAGGGACAGAAAACTGTAGGTAGGGAGAGTGTGTCAGTTTCTTTCACTGTCAAAGTCCTTGTTTCCAGGGACCTGGAAGGACAGTGAGTGAATTCTCCTTGTGCTAAATTGTGCTTAAAAAAAACATTTTTTCTAGGGACAGAAAACTGTAGGTAGGGAGAGTGTGTCAGTTTCTTTCACTGTCAAAGTCCTTGTTTCCAGGGACCTGGAAGGACAGTGAGTGAATTCTCCTTGTGCTAAATTGTGCTTAAAAAAAACATTTTTTCTAGGGACAGAAAACTGTAGGTAGGGAGAGTGTGTCAGTTTCTTTCACTGTCAAAGTCCTTGTTTCCAGGGACCTGGAAGGACAGTGAGTGAATTCTCCTTGTGCTAAATTGTGCTTAAAAAAAACATTTTTTCTAGGGACAGAAAACTGTAGGTAGGGAGAGTGTGTCAGTTTCTTTCACTGTCAAAGTCCTTGTTTCCAGGGACCTGGAAGGACAGTGAGTGAATTCTCCTTGTGCTAAATTGTGCTTAAAAAAAAACATTTTTTCTAGGGACAGAAAACTGTAGGTAGGGAGAGTGTGTCAGTTTCTTTCACTGTCAAAGTCCTTGTTTCCAGGGACCTGGAAGGACAGTGAGTGAATTCTCCTTGTGCTAAATTGTGCTTAAAAAAAACATTTTTTCTAGGGACAGAAAACTGTAGGTAGGGAGAGTGTGTCAGTTTCTTTCACTGTCAAAGTCCTTGTTTCCAGGGACCTGGAAGGACAGTGAGTGAATTCTCCTTGTGCTAAATTGTGCTTAAAAAAAACATTTTTTCTAGGGACAGAAAACTGTAGGTAGGGAGAGTGTGTCAGTTTCTTTCACTGTCAAAGTCCTTGTTTCCAGGGACCTGGAAGGACAGTGAGTGAATTCTCCTTGTGCTAAATTGTGCTTAAAAAAACATTTTTTCTAGGGACAGAAAACTGTAGGTAGGGAGAGTGTGTCAGTTTCTTTCACTGTCAAAGTCCTTGTTTCCAGGGACCTGGAAGGACAGTGAGTGAATTCTCCTTGTGCTAAATTGTGCTTAAAAAAAACATTTTTTCTAGGGACAGAAAACTGTAGGTAGGGAGAGTGTGTCAGTTTCTTTCACTGTCAAAGTCCTTGTTTCCAGGGACCTGGAAGGACAGTGAGTGAATTCTCCTTGTGCTAAATTGTGCTTAAAAAAAACATTTTTTCTAGGGACAGAAAACTGTAGGTAGGGAGAGTGTGTCAGTTTCTTTCACTGTCAAAGTCCTTGTTTCCAGGGACCTGGAAGGACAGTGAGTGAATTCTCCTTGTGCTAAATTGTGCTTAAAAAAAACATTTTTTCTAGGGACAGAAAACTGTAGGTAGGGAGAGTGTGTCAGTTTCTTTCACTGTCAAAGTCCTTGTTTCCAGGGACCTGGAAGGACAGTGAGTGAATTCTCCTTGTGCTAAATTGTGCTTAAAAAAAACATTTTTTCTAGGGACAGAAAACTGTAGGTAGGGAGAGTGTGTCAGTTTCTTTCACTGTCAAAGTCCTTGTTTCAAGGGACAGAGAAGGACACCTGAAGGTAGCCCTTATTGCTTTTTTCCCATCTCCCTGCAGGCCATCTATTAGAATGTCTGGAAGGCAAACAAGGAGAGGCAGACAGTCAGGAGGCAATAAAAGAGGGCAAGCAGGCTCTGTGTCTGGGGGCAACAGTGCTGGTCGTGGACGCGGTGCATTGTCATCAGCACATGGCCATGGGACACGCTTGTCCTTCTTTTCGGCAGCTGGACATGTTGAGCCACATCATGCCGAAGACTTGGTAGAGTGGATGACCAAGCCCTCCTCCTCCTCCTCATCCTCTCTCACCCAGGCTCAGGGTACTGGAAAAGCAGCTGCCAAAGCGTCCTCTTCCCTGGTATCAATGTCAGACTCATCATCAGTCACTCCTTCCCTAGACCCACCATGTCCTCCTCCTGAGGAGTCCCCCGAACTGTTTCAGCACAGTGTTGGGTACATGCTCCAGGAGGATGCCCAGCGTTTCGAAGGGTCTGATGATGAAACCCAGCTAGAGGAAGGCAGTAGCGTGAGAGCAGACAGAGGGGATGCTCAAGAAGGACACCAATCTGGCAGTCATGTTCCAGCAGCTGCAGCATACTGCCAGATTGGCTCCAGTGATGAGGAGGGAGGTGATGATGAGGTCACTGACTCCACGTGGGTGCCTAATAGGAGAGAGGAGGAGGAGGAGGATGAGGAGGAGGCACATCTCCAACGAGGCAGGATGCCCTTTGGTGGCCAGCGTAAGGGCAGTACACCGACGGAATCACACCGCAGAGCTCCGCCTGTGCAGGGCGCTGCCTCTGCCCGTCATTCAAAAAGTTCTTTGGTGTGGGCCTTTTTTGAGGCTAGTGCATCAGATCGCACAGCTGCTGTTTGCAACATATGTCTCAAGCGTATATCGCGTGGCCAAAACATCAGCCGCTTGGGTACCACATGCCTGACCAGACATATGTTGACCTGCCATGCAGCTCGTTGGCAAGCCTACCTCAAAGACCCACACCAAAGAACAAAGCGGACCTCTCCTTGCACCGCATCAGCTGGGATCTCCAACCCCACTATAACTTCAGTCCTCTCTGAAACATGCACTGAGAGGAATGAAGGTGTAGAATTAGGTGTGTCACAGCCAAGTACTTGCGGCCACTCTGCTAGCAGTACACCGACGTCCGATTCTAGCAGGCAAATTTCCCTGCCCCAGCTGCTGGACCGTCGAAAGAAGTTCACTCCCAGCCATCCACATGCCCAGCGGTTGAATGCTAGCTTGGCTAAATTGCTAGCGCTTCAACTGCTGCCTTTTCAGTTGGTAGACTCGGCCCCCTTCCGTGAGTTTGTGCAATGTGCGGTTCCTCAGTGGCAGGTTCCCAAACGCCACTTTTTCTCACGGAAGGCTATTCCGGCTCTCTACCGGCATGTGGAAGGCAATGTCTTGGCCTCGCTGGACAGGGCGGTCAGCGGTAAGGTGCATATTACCGCTGACTCATGGTCCAGCAGGCATGGACAGGGACGTTACCTTTCTTTCACGGCCCATTGGGTCACTCTTTTGGCAGCTGGGAAGGATGCAGGACAAGGTGCAGTAGTGTTGGAGGTTGTCCCACCGCCACGCCTCCAAAATGCTACTACTGGTTGTGACACACCTCTCTCCTCCACCCCCTCCTCTTCTTCTTCCTCCATGGCCTCTTCCTGTGGTTTGTCCTATGAACCAGCGGTGCTCCGTAGCCGTTCACGGGGCTACGCAAGTACGCAGGCAAAAAGATGCCATGCCGTGCTTGCGCTGGTGTGTTTGGGGGACAGAAGCCACACTGGGGCAGAGGTCCTGTCTGCTCTGCAGGGCCAGGCCGAGAGGTGGTTGACGCCACGCCAGCTTAAGCCAGGAATGGTGGTTTGCGACAATGGCACCAACCTCCTCTCCGCCCTCCGACAGGGACAACTGACCCATGTGCCCTGTGTGGCTCACGTCCTTAACCTGGTGGTGCAGCGGTTCTTGGGCAGGTACCCGGGCTTACAGGATGTCCTGAGGCAGGCCAGGAAAGTCTGTGTGCATTTCCGCAGATCTTATAATGCCAGTGCTCGCCTGGCTGAGCTGCAAAAGGAGTTGAACCTGCCCAAGAACCGCCTTATATGTGACATGCCCACCAGGTGGAACTCAACGTTGGCCATGCTGCAGCGGCTGCACACGCAGCAGAGGGCCATCAATGAGTACCTGTGCGACTACGGCACCAGGACAGGGTCAGGGGAGCTTGGTTTTTTTTCTCCACGCCAGTGGGGCATGATCAGGGATGCATGCACTGTCCTGGCACCATTTGAGGAGGCCACGAGGATGGTGAGCAGTGACAGTGCATGCATCAGTGACACTGTACCTCTTGTCCACCTGTTGGAGCACACGCTGCGTGGAATAATGGACAGGGCACTTGAGGCAGAACAGAGGCAGGAAGAGGAGGACTTCCTTGCCTCTCAAGGCCCCCTTTACCCAGACAGTGTTCCTTCTGTCCCACCCATCACACAGGAAGAGGAGGAGGAGGAGGAGGAGGAGGAGGAGGAGGATTGTGTCAGCATGGAGGTGGAGGCTGGCACTCAGCATCATCAGCAGCAGTCTTTTAGGGATGATTTACAGTCCCAAGAAACCAGTGGACTTGTACGTGGCTGGGAGGAGGTGGCTGCGGATCATGTCGTCCTTAGTGACCCAGAGGACTCCGGAGCGAATGCCTCAGCAAACCTACGCTGCATGGCCTCCCTGATCCTGCAAAGTCTGCGGAAGGATCCTCGTATTCTTCGGATCAAGGAGAGGGACCATTACTGGCTGGCCACTCTCCTTGATCCACGGTACAAGGGTAAGGTTGCGGACCTTATGTTACCGTCGCAGAGGGAGCAGAGGATGAGACAACTCCGGGAGGCCTTGCAGAAAGGTCTGTGCAACGCGTTCCCAGAGACTGGGAGGTTACAAACTCCTGGTCCTGGACAACGAGTTGCTGAGGCTTCGGCCAGTCAAAGAAGGAGCGGTGGGGAAGGTGGCCGTCTGACCGATGCGTTCAGACAATTCTGTAGTCCGCAGCCCCAAAGTATGATCGGTTCCAGCAACCATCGCCAGCGTCTGATAAACATGGTGCAGGAATATCTAGGGGCAAGGTCAGACTTGGACACCTTCCCCACCGAAAATCCTCTGGCTTACTGGGTCTTGAGGATGGATCACTGGCCAGAGCTTGCACAGTATGCAATTGAGCTACTGGCCTGTCCTGCATCCAGCGTTCTTTCGGAACGCACATTCAGTGCTGCTGGAGGATTTGTCACGGATCACAGGGTGCGCCTGTCCACCGACTCGGTTGATCGACTGACTTTCATCAAGATGAACCAGTCTTGGATCACCACCAGCTACCACACACCTGATGCTGATATAACAGACTAATTGATTTTAACATGTCACATCCCTTCAAGACTGATGCTGATGCTGAGTGCCTGTGCTGTTATGTTGACTGGCTATCCTCCTCCTCCGAGTCCTCAATGATACGATTGATGATGATAGCTTGGAAGATCATTTTTGTTTATGGGTGCCGCCACCAGTGGCTAAGGCCCAATTTTTCAGCCCCTGTTTTACAGGGGCGTGTAATTACAATTTTTTTAGCAATAATTTGCCATAGGGCTCATTGCTGTGCTCCAAGTACAGTATCTGTGAGGGGTTGGAGTGTTGTGGCACCAGTGCCTAAGGCCCAATTTTTCAGCCCCTGTTTAACAGGGGCGTGTCATTACAATTTTTGAAGCAATACTTTGCAACAGGGCTCATTGCTGTGCTCCAAGTACAGTATCTGTGAGGGGTTGTAGTGTTGTGCCACCAGTGCCTAAGGCCCAATTTTTCAGCCCCTGTTCAACAGGGGCATGCAATTACAATTCTTGATCTAATAATTCACAGCAGGGTCCATTGCTGCACCCACCAAGAGTAACTCTGAGGGCTTACAGTCTTGTGGCAACGCCACCACCACCACGAAAGGCCCAATTTTTCAGCCCCTGTTCAAAAGGGGCATGTAATTACAATTCTTGATCTAATAATTCACAGCAGGGCCCATTGCTGCACCCACCAAGAGTAACTGTCAGGGCTTACAGTGTTGTGGCACCAGCACCACCATCAAAGCCCCAATTTTTACTACCACTGTTCAACAATTATATGTAATTAAAATTCCTGATATAATAGTTGACAGCAGGGCGTTCCAGCACCAACCAAGAGTAACTGAGTGCTTACAGTGTTGTGCCAACACCAACAACTAAGGGGCCTATTTCTGCAGAGTATATACGGCAGGTCCCTACTTTCAAACATCCAACTTACAAACGACTCCTACTTGCAAACGAAAGAAGACAACAGGAAGTGAGAGGAAATCTACCCCTAGAAAGGAAAATTTTCTCCTGTAAGAATAAATATGGGAGAAAGGGGTCTCATCTGTACTGATGCTTTATCAGCAATCCTTGTTTCAAGAAAAACACCACATTTCAAAAACAGTTGTCATTGGGACGGAAAGTGAGGTGAAATGTTCTGAACAGGGGCACAGACAGCAAAACAAATGTTACAGGGGTGATAACCCTTACCTATGTTTCCCAAAAAGTTTAAAAATAGATTTTTGGGCTGGAGCTACACTTCAACAATGTACCTGTTCAAAATTACAAACAGATTCTACATAAGAACAAACCTACAGTCCCTGTCTTGTATGCACCGCCTGTATACGGCTGTTCAGAGTATATAGGGCCTTTTTTATTTTATGTGCGGGGTTCCCCTTAATATCCATACAAGACCCAAAGGGGCTGGTAATGGGCTGGGGTAGGGGGGGGGGGGGGGTCATGGGGTAGCTATGCCATTTTTCTTAAAGAATTTCATCCATATTACCGGGACCAGACATTACATTAAAGCCGCAAGCAGTTTTAAATGGCTTTTTTTTCCTTTAGAAGTGTCATTTTGTGCAGGGACAGTTCTAAACACGGGAAACACGTGGCACTTCACAGGCATACTTTAGACACCCCCCAGGTACGATATTTAAAGGAATATTTGACTTTTTTTTTTTCACTTTATGCATCATTAAAATGACTGCTCCCGAAAAACGACCGTTTTTAAAACTTCTTTTTGCATTGATACATGTCCCCTGGTGCAGAACCCGGGTTCCCAAACCCTATTTATGACAATAACATGCATAATAGTTGTTATAATTAGCACTTTAGAATTCGAACGTTCGCATCCATTGTATTTAATAGGGTTCTAATGTTCGTTCGAACTTTCGGTCCGTTCGCGGGTTCTGGTGCGAACCGAACCCGGGGGTGTTCGGCTCATCACTAATCCTAATCCCCAACAGCATACGTACATTTAGGAGAATAAACCAATTACCAGCTTGCCTGGATTTCACTCTGATGTACTTATTACGAGTATTGATGACACTAAATTACATATTATGCCAACAGTCAGTATACAATAATTGCTAATAATAAGAACTGAATTAGTAGGTCTCATGTTTCAAGATAGTTCAGATTTGCATTGGGTTCCCATTCCTTAGAACAGGGGCCTCCAAAGTATTTAGTACATGTCCTGTCGTATATTTTACAAATATTTGTAGATAAGTTTTATAAATGAATTAATAAAATGTAAATGAATGTAATTCACATGATATGATTCAGAACAACAGAGAAAGAACTCCAGTAAAACAAAGCAAAGAAAATCCAAATAAACTTTAATAACGCAGAATGTTGCTGATCTGAAATGAGACCAGTGTGAAAAGCACGGGGCGCTCACATTGAGGATATACCACTGACCCTAGCTGCAGGCTGGATAATATCTTGCAGCAGGCCGAATTTGGCCCACAGGCTGTAGTTTGGACCCCCCCCCCCCCTCCTGCCTTAGAGCTACAGTCATCATGCAAAGCCTATCAAGCCTTTTCAGTATCTGAGTGTATAGCATAGCCTTTTTCAACCAGGGTGCCTTGCGGTTTCTTCAAGGGGGGCCTTAGCAAAATGCCTACAAATTGTCCAAAAATGTATACAAGCCAGCGTGTGGATGAAGGCTGCCTTTTAGTTACACTAAGTTACAACATTACAACCTTCTAGTTGCTGGCGTTCTAACGACCAATGGCATCATCAGTTGATAAGGAGGATATCAGTCGCCTGCATAGCATCCTTGCTTGACCCTCCCTTGCCTCTCTCCATCAACTTTGGGGTCTCATTAACTAAGTGATGGAGAAAAACTGAGCGAGAAGAGAAATGGAATACTAGTCGGTACCATTTTGCGAAATTGTATTTGCTTTGGAAGAATAAATCACCTCTAATGTTGGGTGTCCAACTTGGACTTGTGGATGTTGCTGCATTATGTAAAACTATTAGAATAGTTTTTACATTTTGGAATGGGCTGCCTCGAGACTGTCCATCATTTTTGAGGCTCGGTTCACACTATCGCCGCATCCATCGCACAGCAGGGGTCCGGTGCATGCTGGTTCACCGTTTCAGGTCCGATTTCAGCCCGAATTATGGGCTGAATTCTGACCTGAAACGCACCTAAAAAGGCACATGTTTTTCCAGCAATTCGCACCGGACCTCCTGCGGCGATATGTGAACCGGCTCCATAGAGAGCCAGTCACATTCTCCTGCTATGGGAATTTGATGCGGAGAAACCCTCATCCAATTCGCATAGGTGTGAACCGAGCCTAAAGGATGCCTTGACTGAGAAACACTGGTAAAGCGCAATGAGAATGTGCTAATAGCAGTAGCAACTATTTTTTAGTTGGCTGTAGTTTAATTATAAGCTACACACATGAAGTTTAAGGCTACATTCAGAAAAAGATTCAATAGATCCCTATATCTTGTTATTGATATAATGTTGCCGATGCTTATTCATCCTATGTACAATTCTTTCTCTGAATCTAATGTTCTAAAATGCTCTGTAGTTTCAGCAAACTACCTTTAAATGCATCTGTCTATGTTTTTGCTATGTTATTACTATATACCTTTGTTCCATTTGTCTTCCACTCAATAAAGATATTGAAAAAAAAAATGTAATCAATAAATCCTTGCTACTGCCTGCACACACTAGGTGTGCAAACAACTGCAACTGTCAGTAGCAGCTGTCAGATTCGTACTTTGCACAAATCTATGCTACATGTAACCACTTATCTACAGGTACATGCAAGTATGGCCTCCGATAGAGCCTCTAAGGTCGGTGTTTCTGGAGACTTTTGGCGGCGCACAAACTGGCACAGCTAATTGGCCAGTTTGAATGTGGCCATAACACATGGTGAGGGATTTACTAAAACTGGAGAGTGCACAATCTTGTGCAGCTCTGCATAGAAACCAATCAGCTTCCAGGTTTTATTGTCAAAGCTTAACTGAACAATCTGAAGTTAGACACTGGTTACCATGCACAGCTGCACTAAATTTCGTTGTTCACCAGTGTGGAGCTGCTGGTTTAGGTTCGGGCCTGCACCCTGCCTATCAACCCATGTAAGTTTGGCTCAATTCCCCTTGGCACAACTGGACAACACAATGATTGGGGAACCCACTGGCAGTTGGGAACCACAATGATACCATGCAGTAATACAAATACAGTTAAATGCTGTTACCTTGTGCTGGCCACCTTTCCAATGGTAACAGATAAGACTCCACACCAGATGCAGTTTAACCAAGAAATTCGTGTTTACTTGGTAAAGAAAAATAGGCAGAGTTAAACATCAACAGTTCACTTCAAACACGGCCCTGTAAGAGTCAATGATATGTGAGTAGGTAACAAGTTAAACAATGCAAGGTGAAGTCAGACCTGAGTAAGTACACAGTGGAGGGATTTCCCCAATGTAATACGTCAGCACTGGAGTACCTCTCCACCAGGCCTCACCCAGCTCTAATAAATAATACTGGCTGTATAAACAAGTTCTATTATACATGTGAGTCTATATGCTCTTTGGTTCCCTCTAGCAGGCAATTCCCATGCACATGTCCTACGGCAATAGCTCAGACAGACAAGCTGAATCCTGTAATTGTCCCTTCCAGTTAACAGTAGTCTTCGCTAGCTTTAGTTGGTGCACATTAATAATTTGTAATCCAGGGAACAGGTGAAGGAAGATTGAACAGTTAACATGTGTGGTGAAAGGGACAAATGGAATGCTGATCCTTCCCAAAGCACTGACTCAATCTTGAATATGGCGTGACTCTGCTTGCGGTACTGCAATTACCAGCAAGCATAAGCAAATAAGTAAAGTTGTGGAAGTCACCTTCCTGCAACACAGTTAGTTGTGTTTGTGGGCAGGTGCCCTCTCACCACATTAGGCCTTGCCTCGCTGGTATCCTCCGACAGGGCTTTCTTGGTTCGCAGCCTCCGGGTGAGTCGTTGTCCCTGGTCCTCTGCTTAGCCGGTCACCAGGCTTTGGTGGATAGGTGACTCTGGATGCTCAGGAGTGTGGAGTTGTCCCTCTCCCAGGTCCGATCAGCTGGGATGTAGCTAGGATCCCTCCGACAAGCGGTCCGGCCTCCGTCACTTTGGGCCCAGGCTTTTCCGGCCTAAGCACCCTTGCTGAAGACCTCTTGCCGCTTGCAAGATGGCATCCCAAAAGAACGAACACAAGCCTCGCCTCCCCTTTTAAAAGGTCCTCCCAGTAGGCAGTGCGGGCGCCACGCTCCTTCACAGCAAGTGGCGTTGTGGGCCTTGTAGTCTATTTCTGACCCATAGCAATAGAGTCTCTGTCTCTCTGCACCACAAGGTCCGTCATGCATTGTCCTACCATAGCTGAACCCAACAACTTGCAGCAGTATGGGGCAAACGAATAATGAAAAGAGCTGAGTTCTTATAAGCACAAACTGTAGTCCATAAGCTACGTGCAAAAGTAACACCTTACTACACACTCCCCCCACTTCAAATCTTTGGTCACCAAAGACAGCAGCAGTTTGTGACCTGTTACATGCTTTGTTTAGATGCACGAGGAGAAAAAGGACCAGTTAGTGTGTGCATGAAATAAGGCAATTCACATTTTCATAACAGCTAGGCAGAGGAACCCCCCACCAGGCTTTGGAAAGGAGGTGGTTCTGCCTATAGGCCACTTAACAGGAATGGCCCAAACAGATGTGCCAGGGGGCGGTAGTGGAGGAACCAGGCATTTCAGTTGTTCTTTTAGAGGTGAGCACAGCCTCCTCAGAGCATTCACCCAATTGATTATAAGTCAGTCTCTTGGGTGGGTGAATAGCTCTTCTTTCTCTCTGCTCCTTGGGTGCCAAATTCTCAGGTACACTAGGCTCTTGTTCCTCCACAACTTCCTCTCCTTGTTCAGACAAATTTGGCATTGTCTCTTCCAAATCTTCCAGTGCTTCTTCTATAAGAGGTGGGATCTCTTCAGGGTCTTCCAGCTCTCCTTCTAAAAGGGGTAGAACTTCTTCAGATTCTTCCAATGTCTGAGAGACCTGATCATCCTCCAGCTCCTCAGAAAACATACTTTAAGGCACAAACTCAGGAGCCTCTGCCCTTAGAGTCCCAATATCATACACTTCAGGTGGGGATGATGAGGAAATTGTAGTTTCTTCTAACAGTTGAGATGAACACAACCAATATGATTCCGCCTCCTCATTTTCAGTGTCCTCCTCCTCCATATCTTGAGGTACAGATTGTGACCTAGTGACAGGCCGAGATCTCTGGGAGGTTGAGGGGGTTTCCTGCGAATCTGACATCGGTGGTAGGCGAACCGCCTCTGAGAGGGGCAGCAGGTGGTTCCGATGCCATGTCTTTAGTGGTCCTTCAGTCCCCTCAGGTCTAATTTGGTATACTGGGAGTCCTGGTAGCTGCTTGTAGATTACATAAGGCTGTGACCTCCAGCGATCAGCCAATTTATGTTTGCCAGGGACACCCATTTCTCAGCAGTACTCTATTACCTGGCTGTACGTCCTGCACTCGGACTTTAAGATCAAAGTTCCTTTTGTTCCTCAACCTCCTCCTGTCCGAGGTAGCTTGAGCCTGGTCATAGGCGGCCTTTAGACTTCTCTGCAGTCGATCAACATATCCTCTGTGGTAGGTTGCTGAGGTGTGATCCAAAGATATGCCAAAGGCCAAGTCTACTGGTAATCGAGCCTCTCTTCCGAACATCAATCGATAAGGAGAGTATCCTGTAGCATCATTTGCAGTATTATTGTATGCATGAACAATGGCAGCTACATGTTTGCTCCAGTGTTGCTTTTTTTCCGAGCTTAAAGTGCCAAGCATATTAAGAAGGATTCGGTTAAACCTTTCAGGTTGAGCTTCCCCTTGAGGGTGATAAGGAGTAGTTCTGGACTTTTTGATGCCTAATAGATCTAAAAGTCTTTTAATAAGGTCACTTTCAAAGTCTCTTCCTTGATCCGAATGGATACGCTGGGGCAGACCATAGTGAACGAAGAACTTCTCTACCAGGACCTTGGCCACTGTTGATGCTTGCTGATCCTTTGTTGGGAAAGCTTGGGCATACCTTGTAAAGTGATCCGTCACCACCAGGATGTTTCCCTGTCCACTCAGATTCGGCTTCAGGCTAAGAAAATCAATGCACACCAGCTCCATGGGTCCCTGACTCTGAAGATGGCCCACTGGGGCAGCTCGGGAAGGTAGGGTTTTCTTTTGAATACATTGGATACAAGAGCGGCAGTAATCTTCGACTTCAACGCGCATGCAGTGCCAGTAGAATATATCTCTCACTAGATGGAATGTTCTTTCAGGCCCCAGATGACCATGACTGTCATGGAGAGCAGTCAGGACCGTCTCTCTGTGCTTCCTGGGCAGGAACAGTTGCCATTTCTCTTCCAGACCATCAGAGGGGCCCCTTCGGTAGACCACCCCTTGATGTAACTGCAACCGGTCCCACTCTCGGTGTAACAGTCGAGCCTCTTTTGGAGAGTCTGCGAGAAGCATATCAGGGCATTTGTCCTCCAGGGCCTTCAATACCAGTCTTCCAAGGGGGTCTTCCAATTGATCCTTCCTCAGATCTTTCTTCGACAGCTTGGGTAGGCCCACATCCCCCACTTGGGTCACATTACAATAACACTTGGGTACTCCTGCAGCAGGAACTCCAATCTCTTCGGCCCTGAATCCTCCTCCAGCCTGGCGTTCAGATCCTTGGTATAGGGCTCGCACCCCTTCTGGTGTCAGCTGAGTCCACTCTTCAGGGGGGTCATTGTGGCCATGAGGTCTTCTTGATAGGGCGTCCGTGTCCCTGTTCCCCACTCCAGGTCGATATTTCAGACTAAAGTTGAAACCCGAGAGGGCGGCCAACCACCTATGTCCTGTGGCATCCAGCTTGGCTGTAGTGAGGAGGTAGGTTAGTGGATTGTTGTCTGTCTTTACCACAAACTCAGCCCCGTAGTCTCTCAACTTATCCACTACAGCCCACTTTAAGGCCAGAAACTCAAGCTTATGTGTGGGATAGTTCCTTTCGGCGGGAATCAAACTCCTGCTCACATAGGCTACAGGCCGCAAGTGTCCATCATGTTTCTGATATAGCACTCTGCCCAGCCCATCTCGACTGGCATCAACATGTAGTTCGTATGGTTTGGTGGTATTAGCATAGGCCAAGACTGGGGCAGTGGTCAGGCTCCTCTTCAGCTGAGTGAAAGCCTCCTCACACTTTGAAGTCCACTAATCCTGGATGGATTCTTTGGGTCTTCTAGGCCCTAACGTGGGCCTCACAGGCTTTATTGGCTCTGGGACATCTTCCTCTCCTTCACTCCTTAATAGTTCATTGAGTGGGCAGGCTATCTTAGCAAACCCTTCTACAAATCTTCTGTAGTAAGAGCAGAATCCCAGAAATGACCGCAGTTCAGTCACATTAGTAGGCCTTGGCCAAGAGGCGTCGGCATCCAGCTTTTCTGGGTCAGTGGCTATCCCTTCAGCAGACACAATATGACCAAGGTAATGAACTGAGGGCTTGTAGAACTGGCACTTTTCTATGGAGAGTTTTAGGCCTTCTTCATGAAGTCTCTTCAGGACTTTCTCCAACCTCTCTTCATGCTCTTCCAGTGTTCTACTTAACACTATGATGTCATCAAGGTATACCAGTACTTCTATCAAGTTCATATCGCCCACTGTTTTCTCCATCAGCCTTTGGAAAGTGGCTGGGGCTCCTGATAACCCTTGTGGCATGCGGGCAAACTCGAAGAACCCCACTGGGGTAATGAAGGCAGTTTTATCTTTATCCTCCGGATGCATGGGGATCTGATAGTATCCACTCATGAGGTCCATCACACTAAACCACTTGGCTCCTGACAGGCTCTGTAGGGCATCCACTATCCGGGGGTGGTATACTGGTCAGGTATGGTTCTCCTGTTTAGTGTTCGGTAGTCAATACACAGCCTCAATGAACCATTTTTTTTTTCGTACCACCACTATTGGGGAAGCGTAAGGACTCCTGGATTCTTTGATGATCCCCGCTCTTTTGAGTTCCGCCAGTTGTTCCCGCAGGTCCTCCAAGTCTCCCAGAGGAACCGGTCGGACCCTTTCCCTGAATGGTTTATCTTCCTGCAAGCGGATCTTGTGGGTGGCACTCTTAGCACATCCTACATCAAATTCATTCTTGGAGAATGCAGCCTGCCATCGGGCGATCTGAGCCCTAGCCCTCCCTCTCCATTCTGGTGGGAGGGTGCCGTCTTCCGGGTAGAACCCCTCCACTGGGATCTCACCCTTCTCTTCATCTTTCAAGTCAGATGGTGAGACTGGGGTTACGGTCTTTACTTGGCCCAACAGCATCCTAGCTGGTACTTTCACTGGTAAAGTGGTTGTGTTGCGAATACTCAACGAGACCATCCCATGATTTCTCTTAAGGGTCTTAAATAGGACCACTTCGGGGATTATCTCTGTTCCCCTTTTTTCCTTCTGATGGTCCGTTTCAAGGACAATAAAGGGGCCTGGTTGTTTCCAAGTGAGCTTCACAGACGCTCTCAGACAGGTCACTTCCCTGGGCTGTACTATTCGTTCTCCTCTGTCCAAACGCCAGATCTTGCCCACCCCTTCTGTGGGAGCTCTCTGTTCCAATACTAGGCGCCGGTAGGCTTGTTTCAGTAGGGGATGCATTCCTGCAGTTGAAGTACTTTGCTCTTGGGCTAGAGGTGTCAACAGTCTCCTGACTAAGTCAGTGTTGGTCCCTATGATTAGGGAACTCTTACCAGCCCCTGGCGGGCGAGGGTAAACTACTGCCAAAGTGTCTCTGTTTCTCCAGCCACTGAGGGATCAAAGGTTAGCTTGATGGGTACATAACCATCATAGGGAATGTTTTGGGTTCCAATGCCCCATATCTCCAGTGAACAAAGAATGGTCTTTTGCGCTACTAAAGAGTAGGTGAAATGTGAATAAAGTGTTGTGTGCAAAAAGCTGCCAAAACTGGATGTGTTCACCTTACACAATGATAAATATAACAAAAGGGGGTGTTTTCGCGCTAAAAGCCGGCATAAAAACTACATAAAGTGAAGAAATGGAAATGCAATGTATATATAAATAGTAACATATATATATAAACACTCAAATATACCAATGTTCAAAATGGCATAACTATTATAAATACAGTGCTGTGTCTTCTAAAGTAAATAATAGACCATTCAATTAAGCTGTGCAAAGTGACAAAAATATATAAAGTGCACAAGTGCTAAATATATATGTAGCGGCCTCACCCCTCTCTCCCCTTATCTTTCTCAGCTTGTCTTTCTTCGTCTAGGGGTGTTAGTGCTGGGGGGAAGGATGAGACACACCACGGCCCATGTCCTCCATAGTGAAGAGGTGAAGGCCAGAAAGATCGGGCTTTGTGTAGGTGTCCAAGAGTCAAGTCCTGTCCTTCGTCCTTGACTCCTTTGCTCCTAGTAACCAGAGTTCCACACAGTGAATAGGTCCAACACAGTTTTATTCTTCTCAGCGAATAAACATACAGCACGGTTAAGTTGGATTCTTTTTCAACAACTTAGTAGTAATGGGAATAGGTCGAGGCACAATCCTTTCCCTTCTTTTGTCAACCACTGTGGTATCACCAGTGGCGAATAGTCACTGCCACTGACTATGTGAAGTGGAACGTGAATTACCTTCGCTAGCACGGCCCCTGTCAGGGGAAGGATATCCATCCAAGGGAGATACTGGAGGCCTCTCTGTCACCAGCGATGCTGCGCCGGACTCTCCAGAGAAGTTCTGCTCACCAGACCTCACAAACTCAGACACGGGCACCCAAGGAGTTAGGGCCCCCTCAGTTTCCTCCACCCTCGCGGAACTCAGTCGAAGGTACTGAGCCCCAGGCATCCGCCATAGTACCTCACCCCAGGTTAAAGGTGCCTGAGATGGACTCCATCTCCGCTCCGGCCAGGTCAAAGGCACCTGGGCCCGGAACACCGGAACGCCAGCACCCAAGCTGAAGGTGCCTGTGTGCGGCTGCGTCCTCCCGACTCTGAACCTCCACACCAACCAACCAACCAACCCCCATGGTAAAGGCGTCCAACCCTTTTATCCCCTCTCCCTTTGCGTCACAGCGGGTTCCCCGCCCCGCTGTACCAGCTCCAGGGGAGGACAAAAAGGCACAGTCTTGTGGTGTGAGTTCACCTCCGGCCCCCGGCAACAACGCCACCTGTAGGCCGCAGGCCTGGATTTGTGCAGTGCTTACACCGGTCAGTTTTTCGGGAGAGAACACTAGTTCCCCTTTCCCACCGGGGGAGCGGCTAGTATTTCCCGAATGTAATTAGGTGGGAGTGATGGGAGTAGTGGTTGAGCCTTCTGGCATGGGCTCTCCCCAATCTCTCTGAACTCCATACCTTCCTGGCTGGGATGGGTGCGGCACGGTCTGGGCTGTTGGTCAGGGTTGAGAGAAAAGCCCGTGGTGATTGTGCCCCTGGAGTGGCAGTCCAGGGGTGCCATACTTGCACTGTGTCGAAGGGCACTTTTTGAGTGTTGGCACCATGGTCACGTCACCACACACACTTTTTTCACACCTGCCTCCTGGGCTGGGCCTTTTGGCTGGGACCGGAGGAATTTTTTATTCCTGGCCGGAGGGCCTGGCCATTGTATTGCACAATGGCCACTTTTCACTCTCCCACCTTCCTTCTCCCCACTTTCTTTTTATTTATCCCCGTGTGTGTCACTTTTTTGTATTTTTTTGTTGGTTGTGTACACATTTTGTCACTGTGTGTTTAGTAGGGTGTAGGTCCTCGGGCCTGCCCTGAACGACTTGGGAGTCAGTGGACATGGCCTTCTGGCTTAGTTCGCCTGCTCTCATGGGGTCTCCCTTTGGGGGAGCCCCACCTAGTACTTGGGTGGGTCTGTTTCGGCAGACCCTCCAGAGAAAGGGGTCCGTCTGGTTTCGGCCAGATGGACTGCGTGATGTACCTCAGTCCCTGTCTGGAGCCTAACGCCCCGGGGGATCAGGGTAAGGTCCTTCCATGTGGAGGACAAGTGTTACACCCATTGCACGTTTTGTGTTTCACTCTTTATGTGTGTGCACTTTTTTTGGCACCGGGTGGAGTTTTTGGGTGTGTTTCACACGCCATGGGCTTTTTAAAAAAAAAAAACCTGTAGCCCGCAGGGAACCTCACACCACCAGAGTCCTCCAATAACCATAAAAGGGTCTCAAATTCCCTAGCAATCAGTGCATATGGGTTACACTACCACCCAGATTCTTCCCCTAAATTCAAATACCCGCTACATATATATGGCTCAAATGTAAGCCTGAAAGTCCTGGAAAAATGTGCCAAAAAAAGTTATAGATAAGGAACGAATGAAAAATAAAATAAAAATGGGGTGATATGTGCACAAAGTTTCTTGATGGGACTCCCTTGATGTGAATAATCAAAAAATAAATAAATAAAATGGAAGTGAACTTGTGCTAATATAAATCCTCTGGTGGTGAAAGGGTCACTGATGTAATGCAATAGTCTCACAGAACTCTCACCTCCATGTTGACAAAATAAGGCATGATCAGATAAATCTCCCTCCTCTATCCTGTGTGTAGTTTCTGATCTCCTCCACGTCTCCTCTGCTTGCAATGATTTTGCAGCTCCTAGGGGGGGGGGGGGAGCAGCTCCAATAGGAATGTCAGATAAGGGATGGGAAGAGAAGAGCCTTCGATAGTGTAGTAGTAGTGAACCAAACTGAGTTTATTATTAAAAGATAATAGTTGCTCGTACATCAAACTGAAAATAAAAATGCACATAGATAACCACAGCGGCGCGGTGCGCCGTCTTACTAGTCCTCCGGGTACTTCCGGTCTGCGGTACCTCGCAATCTCCCTACGGCGTTACGTCACGCACCGCGTGACTTAGCACGAGTTCACTTCCATTTTATTTATTTATTTTTTGAATATTTACATCAAGGGGAGTCCCATCAAGAGACTTTGTGCACATATCACCCCATTTTTATTTTATTTTTAATTCGTTCCTTATCTATAACTTTTTTTGGCACATTTTTCCAGGACTTTCAGGCTTACATTTGAGCCATATTTATATTTAGCACTTGTGCACTTTATATATTTTTGTCACTTTGTACAGCTTAATTGAATGGTCTATTATTTACTTTAGAAGACACAGCACTGTATTTATAATAGTTATGCCATTTTGAACATTGGTATATTTGAGTGTTTATATACAGGTCCTTCTCAAAAAATTAGCATATTGTGATAAAGTTCATTATTTTCTGTAATGTACTGATAAACATTAGACTTTCATATATTTTAGATTCATTACACACAACTGAAGTAGTTCAAGCCTTTTCTTGTTTTAATATTGATGATTTTGGCATACAGCTCATGAAAACCCCAAAATCCTATCTCAAAAAATTAGCATATTTCATCCGACCAATAAAAGAAAAGTGTTTTTAATACAAAAAAAGTCAACCTTCAAATAATTATGTTCAGTTATGCACTCAATACTTGGTCGGGAATCCTTTTGCAAAAATGACTGCTTCAATGCGGCGTGGCATGGAGGCAACCAGCCTGTGGCACTGCTGAGGTGTTATGGAGGCCCAGGATGCTTCGATAGCGGCCTTAAGCTCATCCAGAGTGTTGGGTCTTGCGTCTCTCAACTTTCTCTTCCCAATATCCCACAGATTCTCTATGGGGTTCAGGTCAGGAGAGTTGGCAGGCCAATTGAGCACAGTAATACCATGGTCAGTAAACCATTTACCAGTGGTTTTGGCACTGTGAGCAGGTGCCAGGTCGTGCTGAAAAATGAAATCTTCATCTCCATAAAGCTTTTCAGCAGATGGAAGCATGAAGTGCTCCAAAATCTCCTGATAGCTAGCTGCATTGACCCTGCCCTTGATAAAACACAGTGGACCAACACCAGCAGCTGACATGGCACCCCAGACCATCACTGACTGTGGGTACTTGACACTGGACTTCAGGCATTTTGGCATTTCTCTCTCCCCAGTCTTCCTCCAGACTCTGGCACCTTGATTTCCGAATGACATGCAAAATTTGCTTTCATCCGAAAAAAGTACTTTGGACCACTGAGCAACAGTCCAGTGCTGCTTCTCTGTAGCCCAGGTCAGGCGCTTCTGCCGCTGTTTCTGGTTCAAAAGTGGCTTGACCTGGGGAATGCGGCACCTGTAGCCCATTTCCTGCACACGCCTGTTCACGGTGGCTCTGGATGTTTCTACTCCAGACTCAGTCCACTGCTTCCGCAGGTCCTCCAAGGTCTGGAATCGGTCCTTCTCCACAATCTTCTTCAGGGTCCGGTCACCTCTTCTCGTTGTGCAGCGTTTTCTGCCACACTTTTTCCTTCCCACAGACTTCCCACTGAGGTGCCTTGATACAGCACTCTGGGTACAGCCTATTCGTTCAGAAATTTCTTTCTGTGTCTTACCCTCTTGCTTGAGGGTGTCAATGATGGCCTTCTGGACAGCAGTCAGGTCGGCAGTCTTACCCATGATTGCGGTTTTGAGTAATGAACCAGGCTGGGAGTTTTTAAAAGCCTCAGGAATCTTTTGCAGGTGTTTAGAGTTAATTAGTTGATTCAGATGATTAGGTTAATAGCTCGTTTAGAGAACCTTTTCATGATATGCTAATTTTTTGAGATAGGAATTTTGGGTTGTCATGAGCTGTATGCCAAAATCATCAATATTAAAACAAGAAAAGGCTTGAACTACTTCAGTTGTGTGTAATGAATCTAAAATATATGAAAGTCTAATGTTTATCAGTACATTACAGAAAATAATGAACTTTATCACAATATGCTAATTTTTTGAGAAGGACCTGTATATGTTACTATTTATACTGTATATACATTGCATTTCCATTTCTTCACTTTATGTAGTTTTTATGCCGGCTTTTAGCGCGAAAACACCCCCTTTTGCCATATCTCCAGTATTTCCAACTTCTGCAAGGGCAAGTGTTTGAGATGCTTATTGTAGAAGTCTCTATACAGGAGGGTCACCTGAGCCCCAGTGTCCAGGAGGGCCTTTGTGTAAATTCCTTCTACTTGAATTGAGACTACTGGGGAGGGTCCCACTAACTTGACAGGAAACTTTCTGAGTGTGGCCTGCTTGGCCAGTTCAGTGATTTGCACCCTTACTTCCCTTTTCTTGGAGCTTTGGCTGTAACTCGATCCTTGTTGGGTCTGGTGTGCATTGACTCCCCGTCGCCGAGTAGGCCGGGTCGAGGAGCGGGAGGCATCAGCTCGCTCGGAGGCAACAACGGAAGCCCTGGTTAGGGGTCGGGACTCCCGGTGTTGTCTTATTGCGTCGTTAAATTTCATGGAGTTAGCTGAAACTGGTGGGCACCCGGTTGACTCCTTCACCAGGGCCCTCTGTTTTTTTCCGCCGGCTTGCGGTACTGAGCTGCAGCTTTCTCTGGGCTTGGACATACTTCCCGATAATGCCCGACTCCTCCACAGTTGAAACAGGTCATCAGCTTTCTTGATCTCTGTACTTGGGCAACATTAGAGCAGAGAGACTTCTTGGGCTCCCCTGGAGAGTTTTCACTGGGCAGCCCAGTTGGCTGATTGGTCAATATGGACATCATTTCTATTAGTTGAGATACTTGAGTCTTTAGAAGCTTGACCTGAGGGTCACCATCATCAGCATTGATCACTCTGACTTTGGCAGCAGATTCAGCTTTCTGACTCTTCTTCTTGCTATCTAACATAACTTCTTCTTCCCTAACAATTCGGATCAAGTCTGGATATTTCAAAATACCACCATCTTGCCGGGTCCTTAACAGGAGGGTAATGGGGTCTAAAGGCTGAGCCCCTCTTAACACTTGTTTTGCTCGGATCTTGTCCACATCCCGAGGGTCCAACCCCTTTTTCAGCAGGATCTGATGTATGATCCAGGCGCCTCATGTATTCTGACAATTTCTCTGCTTCTCTCTGATAAGAGTGCTCCATTTGGTAGATAAGATCGGTGGCTTTCTCAGTGCGGTCGAATACATCCTGCAAGATACTCAGGTAGTCTTGGGCAGTACAGTCCTTCTTGCTAAGCTTCAAGTTTCTGATGGCTTCCAAGGCAGGTCCCTTTAGACTCTCTGTGATCCTCTGTTTCTTTTGAGGCTCCAGTATGTCCCATTCATCCAGAGCTTGGGTAGCCTGGTCCAGCCATTCCTCAAAACTGTCTTCAGATGAAGGTACCGGCTGTCTTCCTGAGAAGATTCTAAGCTTCCTGTAGCCTGCAGCCGAGAAGGCTTGGGGATCCTTTTGGCACTTCTTGACAAATTCCCCAAGAACAGCAAAAAGTTCAGGCCCAATGGTGGCCAGAGGTGACTTGGCGGAGACTTCTGGTTTGCTAGAGTCAGCTGGACTGGATGAGGAAGGACCTTGTTTGGGTACCCCTGGGTGTATCACATTAAGTTCTCTCTTGCTGGCCAGCTTTACACTTGGACCCTTGAAGTACTCAGGAATTTCTTGCTTCCATTCAATCAGTGCATATGTATTTGGTGTCCCGGGGTCTGTCTTTACAGCAATCACCCATGCTTTCTTGTCTGGGGACAGAGTCTTCATGGCTTGACTTAACCGTTCTTCATCCCATCCTCTCCTGGAATTTCAAGGACTATGCTGAGCTCTGAGTGGGCATTTTCTTCCTTGCACCACGCTATAGCAGCGGCAGAATCCATTGTTAGTGCCTATAGGGGTTCTGTCTGGGGGGGGGTGGGTTAGGTTGCAGAGTCACAGGAATCCCGGATGAGCCCCCACGTGTAGCACTACCCCCGTAGGAGCTGCTGGTTTAAGTTTTGAGCCTGCACCCTGCCTATCAACCCCTGTAAGTTTGGCTCAATTCCCCTTGGCACAACTGGACAACACAATGATTGGGGAACCCACTGGCAGTTGGGAACCACAATGATACCATGCAGTAGGGATGAGCTTCGTGTTCGAGTCGAACATACGTTCGACTCGAACATTGGCTGTTCGATCGTTCGACGAAGATCGAACGATTTGGGCCGTTCGCGCCAAATTCGAGTGACGCGAACGGCCCACAATGCACTACGCCATCGCAGTGTCATCCAGGCGCTGTGATTGGCCAAGCATGCACTGTGACCCCGCATGCTTGGCCAATCACAGCGCCGGCAGCGAGGAGAGCAATGATTGGCCACAGGCAGGATGCCTGTGGCCAATTATTGCTGAGGGTGTTTAGTACACGCCCCACACTATAAAAGGCCGCCAGCACGGCGGCCTAGTGTAGTGTGTTCCGGAGCAGGGATAGAGTAGCATAGGCAGGGACAGTGACTGTTATTTCTTTCTTGCTTAACCTGGATTCCTTTAGTTTAGGGAAAGAGAAGGATAGGTAGGGAGAGTGTCAGTGTGTTTTGTGCTTCTGCTATAGTGTGCTTAAAAAAAAACATTTATTCTAGGGACAGAAAACTCTAGGTAGGGACAGTGTCAGTTTCTTTCACTCTGCAAGTCCTTGTTTCCAGGGACCTGGAAGGACAGTGAGTGAATTGTCCTTTTGCTATATTGTGATTAAAAAAAACATTTATTCTAGGGACAGAAAACTCTAGGTAGGGACAGTGTCAGTTTCTTTCACTCTGCAAGTCCTTGTTTCCAGGGACCTGGAAGGACAGTGAGTGAATTGTCCTTTTGCTATATTGTGATTAAAAAAAACATTTATTCTAGGGACAGAAAACTCTAGGTAGGGACAGTGTCAGTTTCTTTCACTCTGCAAGTCCTTGTTTCCAGGGACCTGGAAGGACAGTGAGTGAATTGTCCTTTTGCTATATTGTGATTAAAAAAAACATTTATTCTAGGGACAGAAAACTCTAGGTAGGGACAGTGTCAGTTTCTTTCACTCTGCAAGTCCTTGTTTCCAGGGACCTGGAAGGACAGTGAGTGAATTGTCCTTTTGCTATATTGTGATTAAAAAAAACATTTTTTTCTAGGGACAGAAAACTGTAGGTAGGGAGAGTATTTTTTTTCTTTCACTCTGCAAGTCCTTGTTTCCAGGGACCTGTAAGGACAGTGAGTTAATTGTCCTTGTGCTATATTGTGCTGAAAAAAACATTTATTCCAGGGACAGAAAACTCTAGGTAGGGACAGTGTCAGTTTCTTTCACTCTGCAAGTCCTTGTTTCCAGGGACCTGGAAGGACAGTGAGTGAATTGTCCTTTTGCTATATTGTGATTAAAAAAAACATTTTTTTCTAGGGACAGAAAACTGTAGGTAGGGAGAGTGTTTTTTTTCTTTCACTCTGCAAGTCCTTGTTTCCAGGGACCTGTAAGGACAGTGAGTTAATTTTCCTTGTGCTATATTGTGATTAAAAAAAACATTTATTCTAGGGACAGAAAACTCTAGGTAGGGACAGTGTCAGTTTCTTTCACTCTGCAAGTCCTTGTTTCCAGGGACCTGGAAGGACAGTGAGTGAATTGTCCTTTTGCTATATTGTGATTAAAAAAAACATTTATTCTAGGGACAGAAAACTCTAGGTAGGGACAGTGTCAGTTTCTTTCACTCTGCAAGTCCTTGTTTCCAGGGACCTGGAAGGACAGTGAGTGAATTGTCCTTTTGCTATATTGTGATTAAAAAAAACATTTTTTTCTAGGGACAGAAAACTGTAGGTAGGGAGAGTATTTTTTTTCTTTCACTCTGCAAGTCCTTGTTTCCAGGGACCTGTAAGGACAGTGAGTTAATTGTCCTTGTGCTATATTGTGCTGAAAAAAACATTTATTCCAGGGACAGAAAACTCTAGGTAGGGACAGTGTCAGTTTCTTTCACTCTGCAAGTCCTTGTTTCCAGGGACCTGGAAGGACAGTGAGTGAATTGTCCTTTTGCTATATTGTGATTAAAAAAAACATTTTTTTCTAGGGACAGAAAACTGTAGGTAGGGAGAGTATTTTTTTTCTTTCACTCTGCAAGTCCTTGTTTCCAGGGACCTGTAAGGACAGTGAGTTAATTTTCCTTGTGCTATATTGTGATTAAAAAAAACATTTATTCTAGGGACAGAAAACTCTAGGTAGGGACAGTGTCAGTTTCTTTCACTCTGCAAGTCCTTGTTTCCAGGGACCTGGAAGGACAGTGAGTGAATTGTCCTTTTGCTATATTGTGATTAAAAAAAACATTTTTTTCTAGGGACAGAAAACTGTAGGTAGGGAGAGTATTTTTTTTCTTTCACTCTGCAAGTCCTTGTTTCCAGGGACCTGTAAGGACAGTGAGTTAATTGTCCTTGTGCTATATTGTGCTGAAAAAAACATTTATTCCAGGGACAGAAAACTCTAGGTAGGGACAGTGTCAGTTTCTTTCACTCTGCAAGTCCTTGTTTCCAGGGACCTGGAAGGACAGTGAGTGAATTGTCCTTTTGCTATATTGTGATAAAAAAAAACATTTTTTTCTAGGGACAGAAAACTGTAGGTAGGGAGAGTGTTTTTTTTCTTTCACTCTGCAAGTCCTTGTTTCCAGGGACCTGTAAGGACAGTGAGTTAATTTTCCTTGTGCTATATTGTGATTAAAAAAAACATTTATTCTAGGGACAGAAAACTCTAGGTAGGGACAGTGTCAGTTTCTTTCACTCTGCAAGTCCTTGTTTCCAGGGACCTGGAAGGACAGTGAGTGAATTGTCCTTTTGCTATATTGTGATTAAAAAAAACATTTTTTTCTAGGGACAGAAAACTGTAGGTAGGGAGAGTGTTTTTTTTCTTTCACTCTGCAAGTCCTTGTTTCCAGGGACCTGTAAGGACAGTGAGTTAATTTTCCTTGTGCTATATTGTGATTAAAAAAAACATTTATTCTAGGGACAGAAAACTCTAGGTAGGGACAGTGTCAGTTTCTTTCACTCTGCAAGTCCTTGTTTCCAGGGACCTGGAAGGACAGTGAGTGAATTGTCCTTTTGCTATATTGTGATTAAAAAAAACATTTATTCTAGGGACAGAAAACTCTAGGTAGGGACAGTGTCAGTTTCTTTCACTCTGCAAGTCCTTGTTTCCAGGGACCTGGAAGGACAGTGAGTGAATTGTCCTTTTGCTATATTGTGATTAAAAAAAACATTTTTTTCTAGGGACAGAAAACTGTAGGTAGGGAGAGTATTTTTTTTCTTTCACTCTGCAAGTCCTTGTTTCCAGGGACCTGTAAGGACAGTGAGTTAATTGTCCTTGTGCTATATTGTGCTGAAAAAAACATTTATTCCAGGGACAGAAAACTCTAGGTAGGGACAGTGTCAGTTTCTTTCACTCTGCAAGTCCTTGTTTCCAGGGACCTGGAAGGACAGTGAGTGAATTGTCCTTTTGCTATATTGTGATTAAAAAAAACATTTTTTTCTAGGGACAGAAAACTGTAGGTAGGGAGAGTATTTTTTTTCTTTCACTCTGCAAGTCCTTGTTTCCAGGGACCTGTAAGGACAGTGAGTTAATTTTCCTTGTGCTATATTGTGATTAAAAAAAACATTTATTCTAGGGACAGAAAACTCTAGGTAGGGACAGTGTCAGTTTCTTTCACTCTGCAAGTCCTTGTTTCCAGGGACCTGGAAGGACAGTGAGTGAATTGTCCTTTTGCTATATTGTGATTAAAAAAAACATTTTTTTCTAGGGACAGAAAACTGTAGGTAGGGAGAGTATTTTTTTTCTTTCACTCTGCAAGTCCTTGTTTCCAGGGACCTGTAAGGACAGTGAGTTAATTGTCCTTGTGCTATATTGTGCTGAAAAAAACATTTATTCCAGGGACAGAAAACTCTAGGTAGGGACAGTGTCAGTTTCTTTCACTCTGCAAGTCCTTGTTTCCAGGGACCTGGAAGGACAGTGAGTGAATTGTCCTTTTGCTATATTGTGATAAAAAAAAACATTTTTTTCTAGGGACAGAAAACTGTAGGTAGGGAGAGTGTTTTTTTTCTTTCACTCTGCAAGTCCTTGTTTCCAGGGACCTGTAAGGACAGTGAGTTAATTTTCCTTGTGCTATATTGTGATTAAAAAAAACATTTATTCTAGGGACAGAAAACTCTAGGTAGGGACAGTGTCAGTTTCTTTCACTCTGCAAGTCCTTGTTTCCAGGGACCTGGAAGGACAGTGAGTGAATTGTCCTTTTGCTATATTGTGCTGAAAAAAACATTTATTCCAGGGACAGAAAACTCTAGGTAGGGACAGTGTCAGTTTCTTTCACTCTGCAAGTCCTTGTTTCCAGGGACCTGGAAGGACAGTGAGTGAATTGTCCTTTTGCTATATTGTGATTAAAAAAAACATTTTTTTCTAGGGACAGAAAACTGTAGGTAGGGAGAGTGTTTTTTTTCTTTCACTCTGCAAGTCCTTGTTTCCAGGGACCTGTAAGGACAGTGAGTTAATTTTCCTTGTGCTATATTGTGATTAAAAAAAACATTTTTTCTAGGGACAGAAAACTGTAGGTAGGGAGAGTGTTTTTTTTCTTTCACTCTGCAAGTCCTTGTTTCCAGGGACAGAGAAGGACACCTGAAGGTAGCCCTTATTGCTTTTTTCCCATCTCCCTGCAGGCCATCTATTAGAATGTCTGGAAGGCAAACAAGGAGAGGCAGACAGTCAGGAGGCAATAAAAGAGGGCAAGCAGGCTCTGTGTCTGGGGGCAACAGTGCTGGTCGTGGACGCGGTGCATTGTCATCAGCACATGGCCATGGGACACGCTTGTCCTTCTTTTCGGCAGCTGGACATGTTGAGCCACATCATGCCGAAGACTTGGTAGAGTGGATGACCAAGCCCTCCTCCTCCTCCTCATCCTCTCTCACCCAGGCTCAGGGTACTGGAAAAGCAGCTGCCAAAGCGTCGTCTTCCCTGGTATCAATGTCAGACAAATCATCAGTCACTCCTTCCCTAGACCCACCATGTCCTCCTCCTGAGGAGTCCCCCGAACTGTTTCAGCACAGTGTTGGGTACATGCTCCAGGAGGATGCCCAGCGTTTCGAAGGGTCTGATGATGAAACCCAGCTAGAGGAAGGCAGTAGCGTGAGAGCAGACAGAGGGGATGCTCAAGAAGGACACCAATCTGGCAGTCATGTTCCAGCAGCTGCAGCATACTGCCAGATTGGCTCCAGTGATGAGGAGGGAGGGGATGATGAGGTCAATGACTCCACGTGGGTGCCTAATAGGAGAGAGGAGGAGGAGGAGGATGAGGAGGAGGCACATCTCCAACGAGGCAGGATGCCCTTTGGTGGCCAGCGTAAGGGCAGTACACCGACGGAATCACACCGCAGAGCTCCGCCTGTGCAGGGCGCTGCCTCTGCCCGTCATTCAAAAAGTTCTTTGGTGTGGGCCTTTTTTGAGGCTAGTGCATCAGATCGCACAGCTGCTGTTTGCAACATATGTCTCAAGCGTATATCGCGTGGCCAAAACATCAGCCGCTTGGGTACCACATGCCTGACCAGACATATGTTGACCTGCCATGCAGCTCGTTGGCAAGCCTACCTCAAAGACCCACACCAAAGAACAAAGCGGACCTCTCCTTGCACCGCATCAGCTGGGATCTCCAACCCCACTATAACTTCAGTCCTCTCTGAAACATGCACTGAGAGGAATGAAGGTGTAGAATTAGGTGTGTCACAGCCAAGTACTTGCGCCCACTCTGCTAGCAGTACACCGACGTCCGATTCTAGCAGGCAAATTTCCCTGCCCCAGCTGCTGGACCGTCGAAAGAAGTTCACTCCCAGCCATCCACATGCCCAGCGGTTGAATGCTAGCTTGGCTAAATTGCTAGCGCTTCAACTGCTGCCTTTTCAGTTGGTAGACTCGGCCCCCTTCCGTGAGTTTGTGCAATGTGCGGTTCCTCAGTGGCAGGTTCCCAAACGCCACTTTTTCTCACGGAAGGCTATTCCGGCTCTCTACCGGCATGTGGAAGGCAATGTCTTGGCCTCGCTGGACAGGGCGGTCAGCGGTAAGGTGCATATTACCGCTGACTCATGGTCCAGCAGGCATGGACAGGGACGTTACCTTTCTTTCACGGCCCATTGGGTCACTCTTTTGGCAGCTGGGAAGGATTCAGGACAAGGTGCAGTAGTGTTGGAGGTTGTCCCACCGCCACGCCTCCAAAATGCTACTACTGGTTGTGACACACCTCTCTCCTCCACCCCCTCCTCTTCTTCTTCCTCCATGGCCTCTTCCTGTGGTTTGTCCTATGAACCAGCGGTGCTCCGTAGCCGTTCACGGGGCTACGCAAGTACGCAGGCAAAAAGATGCCATGCCGTGCTTGCGCTGGTGTGTTTGGGGGACAGAAGCCACACTGGGGCAGAGGTCCTGTCTGCTCTGCAGGGCCAGGCCGAGAGGTGGTTGACGCCACGCCAGCTTAAGCCAGGAATGGTGGTTTGCGACAATGGCACCAACCTCCTCTCCGCCCTCCGACAGGGACAACTGACCCATGTGCCCTGTGTGGCTCACGTCCTTAACCTGGTGGTGCAGCGGTTCTTGGGCAGGTACCCGGGCTTACAGGATGTCCTGAGGCAGGCCAGGAAAGTCTGTGTGCATTTCCGCAGATCTTATAATGCCAGTGCTCGCCTGGCTGAGCTGCAAAAGGAGTTGAACCTGCCCAAGAACCGCCTTATATGTGACATGCCCACCAGGTGGAACTCAACGTTGGCCATGCTGCAGCGGCTGCACACGCAGCAGAGGGCCATCAATGAGTACCTGTGCGACTACGGCACCAGGACAGGGTCAGGGGAGCTTGGTTTTTTTTCTCCACGCCAGTGGGGCATGATCAGGGATGCATGCACTGTCCTGGCACCATTTGAGGAGGCCACGAGGATGGTGAGCAGTGACAGTGCATGCATCAGTGACACTGTACCTCTTGTCCACCTGTTGGAGCACACGCTGCGTGGAATAATGGACAGGGCACTTGAGGCAGAACAGAGGCAGGAAGAGGAGGACTTCCTTGCCTCTCAAGGCCCCCTTTACCCAGACAGTGTTCCTTCTGTCCCACCCATCGCACAGGAAGAGGAGGAGGAGGAGGAGGAGGAGGAGGATTGTGTCAGCATGGAGGTGGAGGCTGGCACTCAGCATCATCAGCAGCAGTCTTTTAGGGATGATTTACAGTCCCAAGAAACCAGTGGACTTGTACGTGGCTGGGAGGAGGTGGCTGCGGATCATGTCGTCCTTAGTGACCCAGAGGACTCCGGAGCGAATGCCTCAGCAAACCTACGCTGCATGGCCTCCCTGATCCTGCAAAGTCTGCGGAAGGATCCTCGTATTCTTCGGATCAAGGAGAGGGACCATTACTGGCTGGCCACTCTCCTTGATCCACGGTACAAGGGTAAGGTTGCGGACCTTATGTTACCGTCGCAGAGGGAGCAGAGGATGAGACAACTCCGGGAGGCCTTGCAGAAAGGTCTGTGCAACGCGTTCCCAGAGACTGGGAGGTTGCAAACTCCTGGTCCTGGACAACGAGTTGCTGAGGCTTCGGCCAGTCAAAGAAGGAGCGGTGGGGAAGGTGGCCGTCTGACCGATGCGTTCAGACAATTCTTTAGTCCGCAGCCCCAAAGTATGATTGGTTCCAGCAACCATCGCCAGCGTCTGATAAACATGGTGCAGGAATATCTAGGGGCAAGGTCAGACTTGGACACCTTCCCCACCGAAAATCCTCTGGCTTACTGGGTCTTGAGGATGGATCACTGGCCAGAGCTTGCACAGTATGCAATTGAGCTACTGGCCTGTCCTGCATCCAGCGTTCTTTCGGAACGCACATTCAGTGCTGCTGGAGGATTTGTCACGGATCACAGGGTGCGCCTGTCCACCGACTCGGTTGATCGACTGACTTTCATCAAGATGAACCAGTCTTGGATCACCACCAGCTACCACACACCTGATGCTGATATAACAGACTAATTGATTTTAAAATGTCACATCCCTTCAAGACTGATGCTGATGCTGAGTGCCTGTGCTGTTATGTTGACTGCCTATCCTCCTCCTCCGAGTCCTCAATGATACGATTGATGATGATAGCTTGGAAGATCATTTTTGTTTATGGGTGCCGCCACCAGTGCCTAACGCCCAATTTTTCAGCCCCTGTTTAACAGGGGCGTGTAATTACAATTTTTGAAGCAATACTTTGCAACAGGGCTCATTGCTGTGCTCCAAGTACAGTATCTGTGAGGAGTTGCAGTGTTGTGCCACCAGTGCCTAAGGCCCAATTTTTCAGCCCCTGTTTAACAGGGGCGTGTCATTACAATTTTTGAAGCAATACTTTGCAACAGGGCTCATTGCTGTGCTCCAAGTACAGTATCTGTGAGGGGTTGCAGTGTTGTGCCACCAGTGCCTAAGGCCCAATTTTTCAGCCCCTGTTCAACAGGGGCATGTAATTACAATTCTTGATCTAATAATTCACAGCAGGGCCCATTGCTGCACCCACCAAGAGTAACTGTCAGGGCTTACAGTGTTGTGGCACCAGCACCACCATCAAAGGCCCAATTTTTACTACCACTGTTCAACAATTATATGTAATTAAAATTCCTGATATAATAGTTGACAGCAGGGCGTTCCAGCACCAACCAAGAGTAACTGTGAGTGCTTACAGTGTTGTGCCAACACCAACAACTAAGGGGCCTATTTCTGCAGAGTATATACGGCAGGTCCCTACTTTCAAACATCCAACTTACAAACGACTCCTACTTGCAAACGCAAGAAGACAACAGGAAGTGAGAGGAAATCTACCACTAGGAAGGAAAATTCTCTCCTGTAAGAATAAATATGGGAGAAAGGTGTCTCCTCTGTACTGATGCTTTA
Organism: Rana muscosa; assembly: GCA_029206835.1. Classification (NCBI taxonomy): domain Eukaryota; kingdom Metazoa; phylum Chordata; class Amphibia; order Anura; family Ranidae; genus Rana; species Rana muscosa. The sequence continues at coordinate 790,885,277 of CM055118.1, read as the reverse complement.
TCAGCAATCCTTGTTTCAAGAAAAACACCACATTTCAAAAACAGTTGTCATTGGGACGGAAAGTGAGGTGAAATGTTCTGAACAGGGGCACAGACAGCAAAACAAATGTTACAGGGGTGATAACCCTTACCTATGTTTTCCAAAAAGTTTAAAAATAGATTTTTGGGCTGGAGCTACACTTCAACAATGTACCTGTTCAAAATTACAAACAGATTCTACATAAGAACAAACCTACAGTCCCTGTCTTGTATGCACCGCCTGTATACGGCTGTTCAGAGTATATAGGGCCTTTTTTATTTTATGTGCGGGGTTCCCCTTAATATCCATACAAGACCCAAAGGGGCTGGTAATGGGCTGGGGTAGGGGGGGGGGGGTCATGGGGTAGCTATGCCATTTTTCTTAAAGAATTTCATCCATATTACCGGGACCAGACATTACATTAAAGCCGCAAGCAGTTTTAAATGGCTTTTTTTTCCTTTAGAAGTGTCATTTTGTGCAGGGACAGTTCTAAACACGGGAAACACGTGGCACTTCACAGGCATACTTTAGACACCCCCCAGGTACGATATTTAAAGGAATATTTGACTTTTTTTTTTTCACTTTATGCATCATTAAAATGACTGCTCCCGAAAAACGACCGTTTTTAAAACTTCTTTTTGCATTGATACATGTCCCCTGGTGCAGAACCCGGGTTCCCAAACCCTTTTTAGGACAATAACATGCATAATAGTTGTTATAATTAGCACTTTAGAATTCGAACGTTCGCATCCATTGTATTTAATAGGGTTCTAATGTTCGTTCGAACTTCCGGTCCGTTCGCGGGTTCTGGTGCGAACCGAACCCGGGGGTGTTCGGCTCATCACTACCATGCAGTAATACAACTACAGTTAAATGCTGTTACCTTGTGCTAGCCACCTTTCCAATGATAACAGATAAGACTCTGTAGCAAAATGCTTAAACTGAGAATATGGTTTGGATCACTTCAGAGGTGACAGCAAAGATTAATTCCAGGAAATGTAGAGACAGAATGTCTACTGATGTCTGAATAAGTAAATTGGGTTAATTGGGGGTCTGAGGAAGCGTTCCATTCATCTATTGTCAGTATGTTAATGACCATCTATTATCTGCTACGGGATGTAATTACACTCCTAGTAATGTGTCTGGCACGGTTTCATTGTTATGGGTAAATATGCAGAGACCAACGTCTCACACATCCCAGGTAATTAAATCACTGTCATCTGTTAATTGTTGAAGGGAATGCCCCTGTAAAATGAGTTAAGAAAACCCTTGCATGGGAAATGATATAAAAAGCCAGCCTGGGCAAAATAAAGCGTTGATTTACTCCCAGAACTGTGTGTCGTCCAGTTACTGGGGGGGTAACAGGTTGCCTTGGATAAGTCAGTACTTCCTCAGCATCAAGGATTTCCCAGCGGACTTTGGAGCTCCGCAACACTGGTTGGCAGCGGTGGGATTAAAGCCTTGCAGCAAGAGGAAGCAGCGTTCATGCAAATTCGGCTACACGAATGGAAGTGTGAATGGAGACAAACTATGCTGGATTAAAACGAGCGACGTTAAAGGATTTGCTGGAAGCAAGAGGGAAGAGCGCCAGCACTAAAACCAAAGCAGAGCTGATTGCAGAACTGACCGAGGGAGATCGGGCACACAGTATGGCTACAGAAGCCATGGAGACCGAGTTTAACCAAGAAGTGAAACGCAGGCTAGCGTTTTATGGAGAAAACCCCTCCACCGAGCTGGTACAGGCAACGTTAGCCCAAGTGGATGCCTTTATCACGGCGAGAGAAGAAAGGGAGACCCAACTCCGGCTGGCGGAACAGCATGCCTCTGAGAGACTGCTAACGACTACACCGGCACCAGAGACAAAACTAAAAGTACCCCATGATGCCTTTAAAAAGTTTATGGAAGCAGAGGAAGAGATCGATAGCTTCCTGCAAGATTTTGAACGGCAATGCAAGCTGTACCAGGTACCCCAGACAGACTGGGTACGGATCTTAGCTGGTAAGCTGTCAGGCCGTGCAGCAGAAGCCTACAGAGCCGTGCCAGAGGGGGAAATCGCAAGCTATAGCCGGGTAAAGGAAGTTATTTTGGCAAGGTATGCCATCACCCCAGAAGCATACAGGAGACGCTTCCGGGACACAAAGAAACAGGAGAAGGACTCCCACACCGAATGGGCTTGCCGAATGCAGAGGGCAGCCCTAGCTTGGCTGCAAGCCAGTCAGGCAACCACAGCAGACGCGATCACCCAGCTGATTTTACTGGAGCAATTCTTTAATGGACTAAACCCAGAGGTACAGGAGTGGGTAAGGGATCACAAACCTACCACTCTCTCGGAAGCGGCCAGGCAAGCTGATGAATATCAAGATGCCCGCCGGCCATCACAGACTAGCTTCCGACCAAGCACCAGACCACTGAACCATAACCCAGGGCCCCCAGCTACACAACGACCCGGGCTAATCCCTAACTCCCCTGCAAATCGATACCTCGGGCGCAAGGGAGTGCAGTGCTATTCATGCAAGCAATTTGGGCACTATCAGAGAGACTGCACTCAGAACCAGGACCAAGCTGCATGGATTCGACCAGGGCCACCCCCTCCAGCACGGGCTGCCGCTCATTGCTATCACACGGAAGCGGCCCCGGTCAACCGAGGAGCAGGAGAATTGGAGGAACACTGGAGTATCCTACACGAGGCTGACCCAGTACAGGCGGCTACCGACAACAGGCAACACCATCGCCAGTCAGTACAGCTGAACGGGAAGACTGCTCAAGGTCTACGAGATTCCGGCGCCACCCTCACACTGGTCAAACGTCACCTGGTTCCAGAGGCCGACCACACCGGGAGTTCCGTAGTTGTGCGGGTTGCAGGGGGAGCAGTACACAGGCTACCCACGGCAAGAGTACACCTGAACTGGGGTGCCGGCTCCGGATTAATTAAGGTGGGGTTGATCCAGGAACTTCCCGCTGATGTCCTGCTGGGGAACGATCTTGGTCAGTTGACTTCTGCTTTTGCATCAGCCCCGGTTACCAACGAGATCTACCCCGTTACCACCCGGTCCCAGGCCCCCACCACGGAAAACAGCGCATCCTCTGAGGCTCGGATGCTTCAATGTTTGGATTGGGCGCGGTATTGAGCCAGGTTGGAGCAGATGGCGGAGAACACCCCGTAGTTTACTTGAGCAGGAAGCTTCTCCCCAGGGAAGTGAGCTACGCCGCCATAGAAAAAGAATGCCTGGCTGTGGTGTGGGCCCTAAAGAAGCTTCAGCCCTACTTGTACGGACAACAGTTCACCCTACTCACAGACCACAACCCGTTGGTATGGCTAAATCGAGTGGCAGGGGACAATGCCCGGTTGTTGCACTGGAGTCTGGCGTTACAACCGTATGACTTTACTATCCACTACCGCCCCGGGAAACAGAACGGCAATGCTGACTGATTATCGCGGCAAACTGAACTGGAAAAGTGATCCGTGAGTACTCCCCGGACATCCCCAAGCCGATCCGTTAAGGATCAGACTGTGTATGCCGGCTTGTGGGTAAGGGGGAGCAGTGTAGCAAAATGCTTAAACTGAGAATATGGTTTGGATCACTTCAGAGGTGACAGCAAAGATTCATTCCAGGAAATGTAGAGACAGAATGTCTACTGATGTCTGAATAAGTAAATTGGGTTAATTGGGGGTCTGAGGTAGCGTTCCATTCATCTATTGTCAGTATGTTAATGACCATCTATTATCTGCTACGGGATGTAATTACACTCCTAGTAATGTGTCTGGCACGGTTTCATTGTTATGGGTAAATATGCAGAGACCAACGTCTCACACATCCCAGGTAATTAAATCACTGTCATCTGTTAATTGTTGAAGGGAATGCCCCTGTAAAATGAGTTAAGAAAACCCTTGCATGGGAAATTATATAAAAAGCCAGCCTGGGCAAAATAAAGCGTTGATTTACTCCCAGAACTGTGTGTCGTCCAGTTACTGGGGGGGGGTAACAGGTTGCCTTGGATAAGTCAGTACTTCCTCAGCTTCAAGGATTTCCCAGCGGACTTTGGAGCTCCGCAACAGACTCCACACCAGATGCAGTTTAACCAAGAAATTTGTGTTTACTTGGTAAAGAAAAATAGGCAGGGTTAAACAACAACAGTTGACTTCAAACAGGGCCCTGTAAGAGTCAATGATATGTGAGTAGATAACAAGTTAAACAATGCAAGGTGAAGTCAGACCTGAGTAAGTACACAGTGGAGGGATTTTCCCAATGCAATACGTCAGCACTGGAGTACCTCTCCACCAGGCCTCACCCAGCTCTCGGAAATAATACTAGCCGTATAAACAAGTTCTATTATACATGTGAGTCTATATGCTCTTTGGTTCCCTCTAGCGGGCAATTCCCATGCACGTGTCCTACGGCAATAGCTCAGACAGACAAGCTGAATCCTGTAATTGTCCCTTCCAGTTAACAGTAGTCTTCGCTAGCTTTAGTTGGTGCACATTAATAATTTGTAATCCAGGGAAAAGGTGAAGGAAGATTGAGCAGTTAACGTGTGGTGAAAGGGACAAATTGAATGCTGATCCTTCCCAAAGCACTGACTCAATCTTGAATATGGCGTGATTCTGCTTGCGGTACTGCAGTTACCAGCAAGCATAAGCAAATAAGTAAAGTTGTGGAAGTCACCTTCCTGCAACACAGTTAGTTGTGGGCAGGTGCCCTCTCACCACATTAGGCCTTGCCTCGCTGGTATCCTCCGACAGGGCCCTCTTGGTTCACAGCCTCCGGGCGAGTCGTTGTCCCTGTCCTCCTCTTAGCCAGTCGCCAGGCGTTGATGGATAGGTGACTCTGGATGCTCAGGAGTGTGGAGCTGTCCCTCTCCCGGGTCCGATCAGCTGGGATGTAGCTAGGATCCCTCCGACAAGCGGTCCGGCCTCCGTCACTTTGGGCCCAGGCTTTTGCGACCTAAGCACCATTGCTGCAGACCTCTTGCTGCTTGCAAGATGGCGTCCCAAGAGAACGAACACAAGCCCCACCTCCCCTTTTAAAAGGTCCTCCCAGCAGGCAGTGCGGGGCGCCACGCTCCTTCACAGCAAGTGGCTTTGTGGGCCTTGTAGTCTATTTCTGACCCATAGCAATAGAGTTTCTGTCTCTCCGCACCACAAGGTCCATCATGCATTGTCCTACCATAGCTGAACCCAACAACTTGCAGCAGTATGGGGCAAACGGATAATGAAAAGAGCTAAGTTCTTATAAGCACAAACTGTAGTCCATAAGCTACGTGCAAAAGTAACACCTTGCTACACCAGTTTAAGTAAATCTCCCCCAGAGTGTTGCTGCGTCTAGAGGCAGAGCTTAGTCATCTCTGAACGCAACAAACTATCCACTGCTATTCCGTCATCTGAACATAGCCTAAAGGTATGAAACCTTTATAAGCCGAAGATGAACATAGTTCAGATTATCACAGATGCTGTTCTTCCGATAGCAATATTGCAATTTCCCGCAATGCTCTTGTTCCTGTAATTCTATCTACAAGAATTAGCAGAATGGCAATGTTTGTTTTATTATATACTGCTTAGCGTGCACTATTTACACATGAACACCCACACCCATGTCAGACAGCAGGAAAAACTTGCCTAACCTGTTTACTCTTTGGATCTGTCTGTGTTATTAACAGCTGATCCAGCTTCAATGAGATAATATAACCACCCCGGGCGCTCACATTGTACCTGAATAACTGAGGCTTAAACAATGAACAATAACCTAAAAAGCACAAGGAAAATGTTTACTGTTCAATTTCCCACATCTACACCAACACATTTTTACATTTTGACCTATTCTAACTTGAAAATCTTTACCGTGTGTGTCATCGCATTTCTCAGCACACCACATGTTCCTTATTCTGAGGTGACCATACATAGAGTGTTTAGGAATAAATGTTCTGACCAAAAAGGAAAGGATTCTTTTTCAGCCATTCATATGATTTACTGCCTGCCAGGAGATTTGCCCGTCGCCGTTTCATATGCAGTAAAGGAGAGTGTTGTGTTACCTATCTCTGAAATATAAACCAAGATGAGTAAACAATCTGATCAAATCTTTCAACCTTGCAATCACTTTCTCAGATGAAAATATAATCCAATGTTATCGGAGATCATGGTTCACTCACCGTTAATGAACCAATATGGATTAAGGGGTGTTTCCTCAATAAACCAGTATAATATGTAGGGATAGGTACCATCATCCTATAATTAGGTAATGAAGAGGAGGGGGCATTGTCAAGGGCTACCAAGATAGTCCTTAACATCATTGGTATCTGAGGGCAACATTTGGAGTAGCCCTTGACAATCCCCCCCTCCTCTTCAATGAACCAATGTGCATAGCTATCTTAGGAGATAGCTTTCCTAACAAAAATCGAGGCTGCTACTACAGACTTCTCAGTATGCAAATTTTAGTTACCTGGCTGTCATGTTAAACCTTGAGCTTCAAAACAATAAAGCAACTCTGTCACTAAAGTAAAAATTAAACAAATTCATAGCAAATACTTACCCTTTCCGTCACCCAGGCCACTGGCGCAGATTTTTGCTATAATGAACAGGAACCACGACTTTGAGAACCACCAGAATCTGCCACACTTACAGGAGCATAACTGTGTCCTCTGGTTTGATCCACTAGCTCCACCATTACTACTATGGCCTGCAGTTATAGTGAAGTTGGCAGGAGGAACCATGGAGCATTGCAGGGGACACAGGTTTTTTGGTATTCTATAAGTGTTGACTTCTTTGGACAGCAGTTTCTAGATATTACAGCAGAGATCGATCAGTGATGCTGGTGGCAGCAGAGGTGAGTATTTTGTATCTTTTTTTTGCAGGGTATAGTTTAACTTACATTTTTAAGTTGCCAAAAACAGGCATGGAGCTCTGAACGTCTACTGACAGGCAATCAAAAATAATTTTGGGAACGGCTGCCCCATAGTTCTCTTTTGAGAGTTTTAGGACTGCTTTCATCTGGTTTTGCAATCAACTGTACCTGTGAAGGTACATTCTGTTGCTATTGTTGATAGTGATAATGTTGCTGTGTTTGTTACGTATCTGGTAATCTGAGTGTAGCGGGGTCCTCAAATTGATGGGATACACCTGGGGAATAGTGTGACCCAGGTGTATAATTGTGTTAGGGTTCAGACCCCTTTTTGTTTCGTGGAGGATTGGAGGATGTAGTATTCTCCTTTGCCTGTGGGTGGCGGGGTACCCACAGGCTTCAGGTAGAATCATCTCCTGCAGTGCTCCCTGTTTTGTCCCTTCCCGGAGATGGTATGGCTGGGGCGGGGAACCCGCCGGGCCGTTGATGGGAGGAGATAAAAGGGGGAGACGCCCGTACCACGAGGGCTTGCGGAGAAGGAGGTCCTCGGAGGAGGAGGGTTGCGGTCCGCACCCAGGCCCCTCAGGCCTGGGTGCTGGAGATCCAGGAGTCTGGTCCAGGTGCCCATGGCCTGGTCCGGAGTCATGTTGGCGTCCATCCCAGGCACCTTTAGCCTGGGGTGAGGTACTATCAAGGAGGCCTGGGGCCCAGTACCTTCGACTGGGTCCCGCTAGGGTGGACTGTCCGAGGGTCCCTGAGCGGAGGGACTCGTATCTGAGGTGAGGAGGCCAGAGAGGTTACCCACTGGAGACCCGGAGCAGCACCAACCCGGTGACAGTGGGCCTCTGGGAACTCTCTTGGGAGGACACATCCCCCTGATAGGGGCCACAGCGTATCGAAGAGGGCTCCATTGCTGTTCATAGGGGTTGCTGGAAGAGACCCCATCTTTCCTGTTCTGTAACAGCCGGATTGGCTTAGGCGCCGCTGGTCATAGTACAGTGGCATAGAACTTAAACTTTAGGAAGTGCCTCGATCTGCTCGCCACACCATTGGCAAGGTTATAGGTCCCAACCAGTTTGCTGCAAAAGAACTGTTTATTGTGCTTTGCTTATTGGAGTGTCAATTAAACAAGTGTTGGACCTTTCTCCGGTGTGTGAACTCCAGTTACTGGAAGCAAAGGGGAGGCTGGTGAGCTTGCAATTACAGACTCAGTGCATTCACAGAACACACCGGCCCGAGGAAACATCAGTAAGTGGCCTTCACCTCCCTACTACAATGGGGAGGACATGGGCCGTGGCGCATCTCACTCTCACAACCCAGGAACCCCTAGACATGAGTTGGTGTGCAACCGATAAAGATGGAGAGAGAGTGGGCCCGCTACACGTGGGGGCTCGTGAGTCCGGGATAGAGTGTGTTCTAAAGATGGACTTGAGAATGTCTACATTTGAACTTTGCTGCCCAGAGGAGTTCCGAGCAGATCGGCCATATTACTGGCCAAAGTGCGTCCCTGCTCGGAGTTGTGGAAATGACCCTAACACGGGAAAGGCCCATGCGGAGGAGCGGAAAAAGGGAGAGGTCCAGCCGTGTGACGTACTGCACGTGGGGACTGTTAACGCACTGCGCCACGAGGCACCCCATGGCGACATCGTTCGTGGGCGGAGTCAAGAGGAAGCCCGCGAAAATGTACAGCTCATGGGAGGAGTCTGGCCAAGTGTGGGGATACACGTGGAGACTCCGGCGCGGGGTCAGTGCATGATGGAGCAGCAGATAGTCGGGATGACCTCAAGTGCCCCGTGGATTATGGTTCCTCACCCCACGAGAATGACTTCCTTTGCTGCCCCCATCACAGACACGGGGATAAGACTTAGGCCCCAAAGGGCGGTTGGCTCTGTACACTTGCAGAGACACGGAGGCCCTCGGTGTGATCTGTCCCGGCTGCTCGGGACTGGTGGTCACCCTGAAGCCATTCGGGCGATGTGAGGAGTGCAGAGAATTCCTTTTCGAGGTCGAGTCGTCCACAGCAAGGCCCCGGGCCCTTCGCCTCAACCACCTCACGGGTACCGCTACTCCGGAAGGGGAGATCAAGGCCTTTTTTCGAGGTTCCCGTGCGCGCTGACCAGGGCGATGGACTGCCCAACAGAGAAAAATCCGAGGATGCTGCCTCGGTCGCCACAAGTTCTCTGCTCCCACCCCCGAAGAGGAAAGTTGGCCTAGTACAGGCATCCTATGGACGTGGTCGAGCTTCACCCCGCTGCTTGCCTGGCCTGGATGGCGCCGGTCGAGAAGGAAGTCCCGGACATCCCAGTCCTCTACAAGGGTCAGGTGAGCCAGGGGCTGGGACTGTGGTGGTGGTTGGAGGTGTCGGGGGCCCATTGGAGGTGGAGCCCCCCCAGGGAGGATGGTTCTGTGTCCACCGGAAGATATCTGCCTGCGGAGATGTATGACACCTCCGACCTAGAGTCGCTGTCTGACTGCGGAGATGATGGCGAGATAGACGAACTGTTCAGCCGCAAGGGCTGGGATAGAATGCCACTTCGGACTGCGCCCTGCTTTTGTTTTTATTTGGGCTTTTCTTTTTCTCATTGGAGACTTGGGGCTGTTGTGTTTTTTTTTTGTGTTCCCCCTTTTCTTCATGTGCCAAAGGCAAGGACATTTGGGAATAGTGGCAGAGTAGGGAAAAGCTGGAAGAACGAAGACTCGTTGAGTGTCATGACCGCGGCGTTGTCACCAGGTGGCAGTGTTGCGCAACAAATGTTTGAAAATGTTTCACACACACATCACCTTGCTTGTTGGAGTGAGTGGGTCTCTCGGCTGACGGGCCCACTCATGCCAAATGACAAGAAATTATGTTAGGATGTTGTTTTTTTTCTTTCCCCTGCAGGAGAATCGTCAATCAAGACCATTGAGAGTGGGTGGCTCTTAGACAGTGTGGGAGAGGGGTTGTGATTATGCAGATGTTTAAAGTGTTTTATGACATAAGTTGTTTTATATGTTCCCCATTCCCTGAGCAGGTCTTGGCACTTGGGAAAAAAATTTAGAGGAACTGCCTCAGGGGTTTCACTCCATGTCACCACTTTATGGGAGGCATGGGTGTGCACCTGACGCTGGGGACCAGCGTCCAATCACAGGGGGGAATGTGTAGCGGGGTCCTCAAATTGATGGGATACACCTGGGGAATAGTGTGACCCAGGTGTATAATTGTGTTAGGGTTCAGACCCCTTTTTGTTTCGTGGAGGATTGGAGGATGTAGTATTCTCCTTTGCCTGTGGGTGGCGGGGTACCCACAGGCTTCAGGTAGAATCATCTCCTGCAGTGCTCCCTGTTTTGTCCCTTCCCGGAGATGGTATGGCTGGGGCGGGGAACCCGCCGGGCCGTTGATGGGAGGAGATAAAAGGGGGAGACGCCCGTACCACGAGGGCTTGCGGAGAAGGAGGTTCTCGGAGGAGGAGGGTTGCGGTCCGCACCCAGGCCCCTCAGGCCTGGGTGCTGGAGATCCAGGAGTCTGGTCCAGGTGCCCATGGCCTGGTCCGGAGTCATGTTGGCGTCCATCCCAGGCACCTTTAGCCTGGGGTGAGGTACTATCAAGGAGGCCTGGGGCCCAGTACCTTCGACTGGGTCCCGCTAGGGTGGACTGTCCGAGGGTCCCTGAGCGGAGGGACTCGTATCTGAGGTGAGGAGGCCAGAGAGGTTACCCACTGGAGACCCGGAGCAGCACCAACCCGGTGACAGTGGGCCTCTGGGAACTCTCTTGGGAGGACACATCCCCCTGATAGGGGCCACAGCGTATCGAAGAGGGCTCCATTGCTGTTCATAGGGGTTGCTGGAAGAGACCCCATCTTTCCTGTTCTGTAACAGCCGGATTGGCTTAGGCGCCGCTGGTCATAGTACAGTGGCATAGAACTTAAACTTTAGGAAGTGCCTCGATCTGCTCGCCACACCATTGGCAAGGTTATAGGTCCCAACCAGTTTGCTGCAAAAGAACTGTTTATTGTGCTTTGCTTATTGGAGTGTCAATTAAACAAGTGTTGGACCTTTCTCCGGTGTGTGAACTCCAGTTACTGGAAGCAAAGGGGAGGCTGGTGAGCTTGCAATTACAGACTCAGTGCATTCACAGAACACACCGGCCCGAGGAAACATCAGTAAGTGGCCTTCACCTCCCTACTACAATGGGGAGGACATGGGCCGTGGCGCATCTCACTCTCACAACCCAGGAACCCCTAGACATGAGTTGGTGTGCAACCGATAAAGATGGAGAGAGAGTGGGCCCGCTACACGAGTTATGGGGAATACATTTTTACTAACACACATATCCATTAATCTATGAAAAAATGAATCTATGGTGTGCTACAAAAGTCATGCTTGCTTCTATTTGTTTTGGCCATCATACAGATATGTTCAACTACAATGCCAAATATACGATAAATAACATCAGGACAAGATTCCAAAATAAGTTGTGCTAAAAGGGTGAATAACCAAACCCAGATTTAGTTGACACTACAATTCACTGGAATAAGCTAACTTTGACAATAGAGTTCCCTTTGTTATGGTAAGCTTGTACATTTTAGAAACTGGGTTGTGGTGGTTTATGGTGGCCAGGACAAAAACAAAGCAAAGTTAAATACAGTAGGTATGTATTCACATAACATAGTCATTATTTATTACAGGTATTTACATAGCACCAACAATTTACACAGATCTTTACATATTGTACATTCACATCATTCCCTTCTTTCAAGAAACTTACAATCGAAGGTCCCCATTTCACATGCATACATGACACGTTAAGGCCAATTTCGACAGGAGACAATTAACCTGCCAACATGTATTCGGGGTGTGGGAGGAAACCCAAGTAAAGCACAGGAAGAACATGCAAACTCCATGCAGGCAGTGTCCTAGTTGGCTATACACTGGAACATTTTTTAATGAAACTTTATATGAAACTTTTCAATACATTCAATAATTTCACAATTGTAGTTAGAGAGTACATTGAAATATTGTTTGCTTTTAACATTTGATTTAGGAATAAATACGTTACCCCAACGAAAACTACATTTGCTGTTAAATTAGTTGAAATTGTTGAAATTTGTTTATTTGAAAAATTTTCAACCTGTTTCTTCAAATTAGAAAAACAAACAAACATTCCTAAAAAAAACTAAAAAATAATGAACAAAATGCTACTAATACAAGGGGTCTTCAAAAGGTTTTGCCACTTTTTATATTTAATAGTAAAAAAAAAGGGCGGAAACTTTTTGAAGAACCCTCGTATATGCCCAGTTTAAGGACCCTTAAATGTAGCTCTCAAGCATGAATCAGGTTGTGTCACACTTCCTGATTCTCACCTCTTTGAGCAGGGCTGCAGGACCTTTCCAGATCAGTTAAGAGTCGGGACTAGTCCAAAACCTAGAGGATGTTCATGTCCAGAACCACAGGACAGTAGAGACAATAGGACTGCAAGTCACTACTATTCCTACCCTCTCCACCATCTAATCAAACACCTGCACTGACACCAGGGGGCCCTTTCACCACGATGGGTAGGTTGGTAGCTGCTTTGAGGGATAACCAGGACAGATCTTGCTGATTCTTAGCCCTAAAAAATCATGTACTATGGTGGTGATTTGAATTTGTTGTCTGTTTATTATTGCAGTGACCACTGCACTTGGGGAGACTATTGAATCATAAGTCTTGGGACAGTTAATCATATTTCCCAAAGGTTTTCCCTCTTCCTCAGGAACTTTTAGTTTAACTGTTTTCCAGGGGCATCTCCGTTATCAGTTTGACTATAGCTTCTGGCCAGATGCCCAAACTGCCACCACTTCCACTTTTCATCAGAGTCTTTCAATAAGGGGTTCCTTTCCTGAGAGACTTGAGATAATTCCTACTTGATGGCAGTCATTTCTTGCTGCATGAAGGCAATGGATTGTGTCAACTCACGTATAGTTACTTAGAAGACCGAGATGGGCGAAGGGGCCAGGGCCTCCTTCCTGAGGAACAACTGCTCACTCTTTTCAGTCACCAGCACAGTGTCCTGCTCCTCCCTTGCAACCACTTCCACTACAATATTATTAAGGATTAGGGTGGGTTAGGGTTTCACCAGTTCCTGTAGGGTCCAACGTACATGACCCAAAACCGCTTTGCCAATGAACTGAACCCATAACAGCTTCGCCATAGCACCTTTATCAGCTCACCCCTGGTGGTCCATCTTTTCCAACCAATACCATAACTTCTAAGACCATCATGAAGTGAGTTAGGCTCTTTCCCCCTTGCTGTCGGCATATAAAGAACCAACGTCTTAAAGTGGTGTTTTCTTCCTCCAGTAATACCATAATAGCCTAGCAGGCATCTTCCTCTAAGGGATTTATGGCTAGCTTGGAAATTAGCTTCGTGGGCACCTGATAGAGGTGTACTGCACTCTCCAGGCTCTCCTCCCTATCTATTAAGAAAATATTGGAAACAGATTGATACATACTTGTGGGAAAGTAAAGAAATACTCTAACTTTTACATGCTAACTGTGAAATGGAAGCTGTGAATATCTAGATAAATGACAGAAAACAAAATGGATGCTTAGCATAACCTTTCATTTACTACCACTTTAACTTTCCCAGGATATATATACAGCTATAATATATATATATATATATAATTTTTTTAGGCTAACCAAATATACATACAGGTTTTCAATGCTGACACTTATAAACAATAGTCTGACAAATTATTGTCAAATGTCCTACAAGAAATTACTTCTGATTAAAGAGCAAACTTTCATTAACAGTGATGCTAGGAGTGTCACAGAAATTAAATGGATGCATTTTAACAGAATTGAATGGAAGGAAAAGCAGTAGAAACAATGGATCTGGGTGTGCTTGACATTGCTCAAGAGTTCCTGTATACGGGGCCAAATACAGAATTTCAGCTTTACTGCTGCTGTCTAACTCACATTACAATGATCTATTTGCAGCTTTTAGTTGGTGTTGTGACTTTGTACTTGAACAGTGGCCATTAATTATGAGCTGGAGGTACCCTTTGTTGTGCAGGGAAGGAAGGGTAGCCTAGTAAGGAAGTCTGGAGCCATTTTCTGGTACATTAACTGGAAACAAACATTGCCTGGTATTACTGTGTATAGTACTATTAGGATATAACAAGGTGACAAAGTACGTATGTTACGTTCCTGGCATTTTGTAACAGGATTTCTCTTTAACTACTTTACATGTGACAAAATGATACATTTCTTTAAAAAAAAAAATCCTGAGATACAACATTTATATTTGCTTGCCTTTTATTTTTAATAAACGTGTGTGTGTGTGGGGGGGGGGGGGGGTGTATAAGAAGTGTCCATCCCCAAACAGGATATTTCACTAAACCTCTAGGTAAATGAGAGAATCAGGTCCTGTGAACAGAGAGGGTTCCCTTCCTAAGAAATTACCAGCAATCTAATCAAAGAAATTGGGAGCAGAGGAACTACTGTAGCCTGCTTATAACACTAGCTATAAGCATATAAGATGCATGCCAGTATAAAAATAATTAAAGATTTATACAATAACAGATTAATAATAGTGACTTTGTAGGCACATCATGAGGCAGATTGTTTATAAAATGATGTACTTTATCACAAAATGATTAAAAAACATATAAACATTAGACAGCACCACATTTGTGACAAGGTCAACAGATAGCCATTACAGCAGACATAAAGGTTGGATCTTCTCGTATGTGAGTAAGTACTCGTGAAAAAGTATCTATAGATGATTTTATCTATATAGAAAGGTATGATCCAACATCGCCTTTACGCTTGCTTGTCAACGCGTTTTGTAATTTAATAGTGTAGCGGGTACTTGAATTATGTGAGGACTCTGGGGGTGTGAGGTTCCTTGGGGCCCCTGGGTGGCGCTGTTGCCTGGGGCCGGAGTTGAACTCACACCACGAACCGTGCCTTTCTGTTCTGTCCTCCCCTGGAGCTGGTACAGCGGGGCGGGGGTACCCGCTGGGACGCAAAGGGAGAGGTCATAAAAGGGGCGGACGCCCTTTTTTGGGAGGAGAGTTGGAGGACGCGGCCGCACCCAGGCACCTTCAGCTTGGGTGCTGGCGTTCCGGTGTTTCAGGCCTAGGCGCCCTTGGCCTAGCTGGAGCAGGGATGGAGTCCATTTCAGGCACCTTTAGCCTGGGATGAGGTACTATGGCGGATGCCTGGGGCTCAGTACCTTCGACTGAGTTCCGCGAGGGTGGAGGAATCCGAGGGGGCCCTAACTCCTTGGGTGCCCGTGTCTGAGTTTGTGAGGACTGGTGTGCAGTAACTTCTCTGAAGAGCCCGGCGCAGCATCGCTGGTGACGGAGAGGCCTCCATTTCTCCCTTGGACGGATTCCTTCCTCTGACAGGGGCAAAGTGAGCGAAGGTAAATTCACGTTCTATTACCTAGTCAGTGGCAGTGACTATTCACCACTGGTGACAGCACAGTGGGCAGCAGCAAAAAGGGAAAGGATTGTGCCTCGATCTGTCCCCCTCATTTTCCAAAGGAGAAAGATTGTTTTATTGCTTGGCAAGAAGAATAACACTGAGTTGTACCTATTCACTGTGTGGAACTTGGGTTACTCAAGCAAAGGAGTCAGGGACGAAGGACTGGACTTGACTCTAGGACACCTATACAAAAGTCCAATCTCTGGCCTTCACCCACCAGTTACGGAGGACATGGGCCGTGGTGTGTTTTCTCTCTCTCTCCCAGGTACCCCTAGACAAGAGCCATATAACCGATAAAGAAAGAGAGAGAGTAGAGGTCGCTACAATAGCTTCCTCAGGACATACTGGCTAGGTGCTGATATAAAATGTAAAAAAATAAACAATAAAATAAATAAATAAATAAATGAACATTTATATATGTACAACAGTATTCAATAGTTTGTATACATCTAGGAGAATTACATTTATAACATACAACATATATATGCTTACCTGAATCCAAACATGGGGGGACACCACATAACACAGACTACGATTAAGAAAAACAATCCTGCCAGTGACCAGATTCAAATAGTCAGTATGTGTACATGTGTATAAACAATTCCTTCATATAAGGAGATGGACAGAGAGGCGTATGCAGCCTCAAAGACCACAGTTGCACAGGGGTCTGAAATAGATATTTTATATATATATATATATATATATATATATATGTAGCGGGTATCAATATTTAGGGGGAGTGTTTGCGTGGTAGTATGGCCCAGATGCACTAATTACGAGGGTTTTATGGTTGTTTTTGTTCGTGGAAGATATCAATGGTGTCCAGTTCCCTGCGGCCCCTGGGTGGCGCTGTCACCTTGGGCTGGGGTTGAACCACCATTGTAGGCCCGTGCCCTTTTTGTCCTCTCGCGGCAGCAGTACAGCGGGGTGGGGAACCCGCTGTGCTTGCTTAGAGAGGGTATAAAGAGGGCGGACATCTTGCGCACGAGGCGTCCGAGCCCCAGGCACCTTCAGCCTGGGGACTGCTGTCCGTTTGTCCGTGTCCAGGTGCCTTTGGCCTGGGCACGTGGAGTCGAGTTCCATCCCAGGCACCTTAAGCCTGGGGTGAGGTACTTTGCAAGAAGGCCTGGGGCCCAGTACCTTCCACTGGGTCCCGCGAGGGATGAAGTATTCCTAGGGTGTCCCCGGAATTGGGTGCCCGAATCCAGGGCGTAAGGGACCAGAGATTTGATCCTCCCAAAGAGCTGGTACAGCATAATGCCGGTGACGGTGTGGGCCTCTGGAGACCGTCCGGATGGATGTCTTTCCCTGACAGGGGCTATTTATCCTAACGGAGGTATTCTATGTTCTTGTGGTCAGTGGCGGGGATCCAACTGAACCGGGTCAGTGGCAGAGACCTATCATCAAGGTCTGTGGCAGAGGCCTCTACTTTCACCAAGGTTTGTGGCAGAAACCAAATTCACGGTCGGTGGCAGCGACTGTGCGCCAAGCCTGTTTGCGCTATACGGAACAGGAGAGAACATTAATTCTTTGATTGTGCCTGGACCTTCTCCTTCCCACACCTGTCTGTTCTTAAAGTTCAACCAGTCTACTCTTCCAGGACTATTTGTTGCTCTAACAGAATAAATAAGTGTTGGACTTTATTTGGTGTGGAACTCCAGTTACTGGGAGCTAAGTGCCCCTGCCTGCAACAGTGGCAATCACCCTCCACAAGAGAAGCTGAAGCTCCGGATGTGAACACAGACCCGAAGGTAAAAGGTTTAGCTCACACCTCTGCATAACACACATCAGAGGGCACGAGCTGGTGGTGCGTCCCCCCCCCCCCATTCTTCTCCCTGTCAGCCAGCCGCAAAGAGAGAAAGAGGGAGAAGTGGGAAAAGGGGGTGCCGCTATATATATATATATATATATATATATATATATATAGTGTCAGTACAGAGTGTAAAGGGTCTGTATTGTATTTATTGTTCATATAGTCTTAAATAATAAGTGTTGCTTGTATAAACAATGTGTAAGGCACAAACCGGAAATGGAAGAGCCACAAAGTTATGACCGATAACCAGAGCTAGATGCCTAAAAATTTATAATATGTATCTCCATTATACACCGATGTATAAAAGCCAGATATACTGCTGTATTAGGAGTGGCTTCAATATAAGATGCTTACCCGAAGTGTAATATGTATCTCTTTAGGGTGATACTCATATAGTATATACCTCAAAGGGGGTTAGCAGGCCCAGATCCTACACCACAATAGTAATATGTGTATTCCAGAGTTTAACAATCAGCAGATAAAGATACTCCAAACATCTGGTGTTAGCGCTTCAATCATCACGGCACCATGGTTGTTATGGTGTCAGAATGGTGGAAGCGCATTATTTCTATTATTACATTGTAATATAAAATGAAATCATTCAATTTACCATAATTCAGAATCAGTGGGACCCCTCAGTGTGTCACTCGCCACGTCGCCTGCCACCAGATGCTATTAGGTGCCCCCAGCAGAGTTCGTCCTTATATCAGTGTCCCCAGCAGAGCCCGGTCCATACCTTAGTGTCCCCAGCAGAGCCCAGGCCTTACATCAGTGTCCCCAGCGGAGCCCGGTCCCTACATCAGTGTCCCCAGTGGAGCCCGGTCCATACCTCAGTGTCCCCGGCAGAGCTTGGTCCTTACATCAGTGTCCCCAGCAGAGCCCGTTCCTTACATCAGTGTCCCCAGCAGAGCAGAGCTGGGAACTTACATCAGTGTCCCCAGCAGAGCTCAGTCCTTACATCAGTGTCCCCAGCAGAGCCCTGTGCATACATCAGTGTCCCCAGCAGAGCCCTGTGCATACATCAGTGTCCCCAGCAGAGTCCTGTGCATACATCAATGTCCCCAGCAGAGACCCAGTCCTCAGTGTCCCCAGCAGAGACCCAGTCCTCAGTGTTCCCAGCAGAGACCCAGTCCTCAGTGTCCCCAGCAGAGCCCAGTCCTCAGTGTCCCCAGCAGAGCCCCAGCCCTCAGTGTCCCCGCTGGTCGGACACACAGAGGAGGAGGGTTGGCGGTGGATGATGTCTTCCTTGTGTTCAGTGGAGAGGGGAGGGGTCTCCAAACCGTGCAGCCAATAGGCTTCAGTGTACAAGAGAATTGTCTACTTGTACACTGAAGAGAGAAGCCAATTGGCTGCCCCTCCCCTCTCCACTGAACACATGGGGGAAACAGTACTCACGGTGGTGGCAGTGACCATCTTTGTGTAGCCCGCTGCCGTTTTTCACAAAAAACATTCCCGATTTTCCTGGGACAAAAGCAAAATACCGGGATTTTAATCGGGCTGCGTTGCGACCTCTTCCTCCTCCTCTGCCTTCGCCTTGTGCTTCCATTGTGCCCCCGCTGTCAGGTGGGAATGCCACCAGCAGCGCATCTACCAGCGCGCGCTTGTACTCGCGCATCTTATGATCACGCTCCATTGAGGTAATTAAGGACGGTACGTTGTCCTTGTGTTGGAGGAGCAAACATGGCTTAAGATCATAGTTCTGGACTTTACAGTCAAAGCTTTGTAGCATATTAGCATCTGCATGACAAAAGGGCTTGTCTCCACTCCAGCCCCCCTATGAGCTTCAAAGAGAGGAGAAGAAATAGCTCTGCATTATCTGATTGGACAGGAAGCAAGTGTGGGTGGTTTTGGGTGAGGGGAATGAATGTTAAAAGCACATACTCAAGAGTAAGAGTCCTCTTTGTCCACTTTTGGTTCCTGGCATGCATGTGAGCCTTTGGCCTCGTACACACGGCCGAGATTCTCGTTGAAAAAAACATGTTGTTTTTTTCGACGAGATTCTTGGACAAGAAACTTTTCCCGGCCGAGTGTACACACGCTCGTTTCAAAGAACCCGCGGTTCTTTGAAAGGAGTGTACGCGGTGACGTCATCGACTACGTCGAGCATGCGCTCCTCACATTCGATGCTGTCGCCGCCATCTTGGTCTACCCTACGTATGCCTAGGAAGCTACCGCGCATGCGTCGAATTCATTTCGAACATGCGCGGGCTTCCGGGAGGACAGGTAAGTGTACACACACTCACTTTTCTCGTCGAGAAACATGCCGAGGAGAATCTCGACGAGAAAATAGAGAGCAGGTTCTCTATTTTCTCGTCGAGGTTTCTTGTCGGTTTTCTCGACGAGAAACCCGATAGCAGCGTACACACGACCGATTTACTCGGCAAGACCTCTCTGCCAGCAAGTTTCTTGCTGGTTCTTGCCGAGAAAATCGGTCGTGTGTACGAGGCCTTTGGCTCGCTCCCTTCACCATGCAGAACCCAGCTGATGAAACCATGAGTATTAAGTATCTTTCATATTATTATTAGAGTTGTATCTGATATCTGTTGTTACAATATGTTTCCTATTTTTAAAGGAAGTAAATATGACTTGTTTTACTAAGCAACTGTGTCTATCTTATAATTATTAACATTGTATCATCAGGCCTAACATGCTCTGATAGGTTAGACTAGCAAATAAGGGACTATACAATTAATACATAGATGCAATAGTTATAGATTATAGATTAATAGATATATTATTGCATATTTTACAATATTTTGCACCCTACAAGAAGGCATGTTGAATGTATTTCAGCATAGAACCTGCAAACCCTAATGTATTTTTTGTTTTGAGTTTCCTTTTAAGCTAGGAAGGATCAAATAACTTAGGACTGGAGGCCGTCTTTACGATGGATAAAGATTTGCGCAAAATCTGGTGAAATTTTTGACTATTGTATATTTATATGTAACGTTTATGGTATTGGTAATGCAGATTGTTATAGGCCTGTGTAGCTGGGTAAGTGGCCTGGCGGGTAGAGGGCTGATCACCCGTGGTTAGAAATTTACAGGATAAACCACACATCTTTGCAGAAAAAGTGGGAGAAAATTATTATATTTTTCATTTTTTATTTTTTTATTATTTTTATTTTATTTTATTTTTTAAGTTTTTAATTTTTACCCACGTGCTGTTCCTAGAGAAGTTCAATGTGGCCTGCAATTTAAAAGGAGAGCACGGATGAAGAATGTGCTCTGTAGAACTACAAGTTACAAGCTAGTTTTAAATAGCATGATACAAGTTTTTTTTTTTTTTCTTCGTTTGTTTTTCTTTTCATTCAGGTGGAAAAAGTTCCAAAGGTTTGGGGTTTATCCACCTGAAAGGCGGAGTAGTGCATAGATCAGAAAGTACAGATAATGCGTGGTCATTTTGAATGCTTAAAATTTTGAATTTTGAGAAGCAACGTTCACGTTCATCTTTTATTTAAAAAAATGTTATTTTAGATTTTTGCTCATACCACGGGGATCCATTTTAGAGTGGGTTCATCCGAAAGGAATCATGGTTGTTTTGGTAATTTGTTCAGAAGTCAGGAATACTAAATTCCTGTGTTAGTAGATATTATGGATAAGAATTTGATTCTGCTCGTGTTCTTAACTTCCAGAATCTTGATGGAGCGAGATTGGAGAGGATTCTGGAACAGAGATGAAAGGTGTTCATCTGATTGGCAATTCGTCTGTGCCTATACCACACCGAAATGTTTTTCTTATAAACGTTCAGGAGAGAAAAGATTCAGACTAATACTTGAAATATAAGGTTTCTTTTTCTTATGGACAATTTTTGCGCTGATACTGAATCTGAAAAGACTTTGACAACAACGAGACTTGTGAAACATTTTGCCAAAGTCTCTCCTGTCACTTATGAATGCAAACGACTATGAATATAAATGCAATGGGTTGGAGGTTGGGGAAGGAATATAACCTATCCAATCTTTCAGAACAAGAGATGTAATATATGTTTTTTCCTTTTTATCATGGGAGGAGGAATCGAAAGAAGGAAATGTTTTTAATGTGTGACATATATTGACATAACTGAATATGGTGCAGGTACCTAGGAGGTTGACACTTATGCATAAAGGTGTCTGGTACCAGGTGACACATCAATGGGGTGAAAACTTCCTCGTAGGGGTGGTGTCTCAATCTTAGCAGTCCTATAGAGAAGCTCTCGGTTAGTAGGCATGTGGGACACCAGAACCGGACATGTGGGAGATACACCTAATTGATGTCTCACCTGAGAGGTTTGAAACCCTGCACAGGTGAATGCCGGTGACTACACCCAGGAGCATGCTCCATTGAACAAAGGGAATAAATACTGGCTACCAGGGTACAGTACACCTTCACCACATGGCGCTTCAGCATCTCATAGTGGTTGATAAAAACCTATTACCCTATATGTGCTGAATATACTCTGAATCAAGTGCGGTCAGTATATCAGTGGCTTGCCCCCAGAGATATGCGGAACGCTTATTTCTGAGCAGTAACCCGAAAGAGGAGGGATGTATTCAGCACTATATTGGGGGAATAGGAGCTGGGATGGGTGTTGTTAGTGGAGTGGACATCGATCTCCTAGGGGACACACTCTCATCCATAGCTTCAGACAGCAGGCGGGGCTTTGTCACTCAGAGAAATCGCCCCCCCCCCCTTTGATAACATTCAACAAAGTCACATAAATATCCAGTGTAAAATGGCTCAAGATTTTGTCAACCATGGTGAGAGTTGGTAGAGTGTGAGATGGTATGGGACAGATATATGTCATTGGCTCTGGCATGCACACAGGGGCAGGCGGAGTTATCGACCAGCATCAAGCTGATTGTACAGTATCTCTACATGAGGGGCAGTGGCCTGATGAGTTAGCATCACCGCTCAGTAAGACTTTGCCAAAACACGGCGCTTACACTAATCCAAAGTGGTGGTGGAATGCCTGGATGGGCTGTACTGGTTTGGATTGTGAAAGGTTTTGTGCTGTATGATCCCATATACAGAAGTGCAGACTTGGTCTGTATATTTTGTGGCATCAATGGGCTTACTGACTGGGGATTCTAGCTTGTTGCATTTGTGGCTAAGTGACCCACATGTGATCAGAGAATACGGAAGCTGGGGGCAGGTTGATATTTCCCTCTGTCGGAAGCAGGACCACGATGTCCTTTGCATACCAGGTCAATACACGGTACTCTGGGTTCTGGATGGAGAGATCATTGCTGGGAAGGAAGCACCTGGGTATTATTTAGGACATAGATGAGTTTGTTTCTTTGTCCTAGAGGATACCGATGTAGCGTTAGTCATGGAACTAGGGTATTTCTTGAACCTAACAGTAGGTAGGGGTGCATGAGATGCCCTGGGCATGGTCACTGAAATCCAGACACAGGGAGGACATTTTGTGGGTTTTGTTATTGTTTGAGATTTATATGTGTTGTTAGACTCAAAACTTATATGGGAAGCTCTCCTGCTTATCTATGCAAGTTGAGGGACAAATTGACGGTAGGGTCTCTTCGTACAAATTAGAGACTTTGTTGCCAATTTGTCTCCCTGAGGCACCGCAGACAGGCTAAGTTGCGGTAGGAAAGACCACTGTGGGCAAGCCTGCCCAAGCCCGACCTGTATCTACAATAAAGAGTTATAGGAGGTTGGGAGCGGGAGGCGTAATTGGATGGATCATATATATACATATATTATGATAATGGGTTGACTTTTGTCATGATATAGCGTGATAAAGGTATGTTCTAGGCTAGTAATATAGGCAAGTAAGGCCCTTCTCGAGACTCTGTAGTTGAAAGCTGGTTGATATGCTGCTCTGAGTGTGTGCTGGTGAATGGTGAGTGAATGGACACCCCTTGCCTGTACTGCACCCTGTCCTGAAGATGTCAGAAAGAAGAAGATACAGAATGGTGACAGGGAAGCTGTCACGGAAGAATGATGTTGGTGTGTCACCCAGTAGCAAAGCGGCACGTGTTGAGAAGCACAGCTCATTAGCACTATTATGGACTGTTCCATAGGAGCTGGTTTTGAAGCCTATGTTGAGAGGCACAACACGGTAAAATCATTAAGGGCTGTTCCATTGGTACTGGTCCGGAAACACAGGTTGGAAAGCCACACGCGTTAAGACATTTATGGACTGTTCCATAGGAGCTGTTTTTGAAGCCTACATTGAGAGGCGCAACACGGTAAAACCATTATGGACTGTTCCATAGGAGCTGTTTCACATGTTGAAAAATGCAACACGTTCCAGAGGTACTGGTTCAGAAAGACATGTTGGGCGTTAAGACCATATGGACTGTTCAATGGGAGCCATGTCTAAAGAAGGATGGTATGCACTCTTTAGGCGCAAAGCGGCATATGTTGAAGGAGCAAACATGGCTTAAGATAATAGTTCTGGACTTTACAGTCAAAGCTTCGTAGCATATTAGCATCTGCATGACAAAAGGGCTTGTCTCCACTCCAGCCCCCCCTGGTGTGGCTATGAGCTTCAAAGAGAGTAGAAGAAATAGCTCTGCATTATCTGATTGGACAGGAAGCAAGTGTGGGTGGTTTTGGGTGAGGGGAATGAATGTTAAAAGCACATACTCAAGAGTAAGAGTCCTTTTTGTCCACTTTTGGTTCTTGGCATGCATGTGAGCCTTTGGCTCGCTCCCTTCACCATGCAGAACCCAGCTGATGAAACCATGAGTATTAAGTATCTTTCATATTATTATTAGAGTTGTTATAGACTGTATCTGATATCTGTTGTTACGATATGTTTCCTATTTTTAAAGGAAGTAAATATGACTTGTTTTACTAAGCAACTGTGTCTATCTTATAATTAACATTGTATCATCAGGCCTAACATGCTCTGATAAGTTAGACTAGCAAATAAGGGACTATACAATTAATACATAGATGCAATAGTTATAGATTATAGATTAATAGATATAATATTGCATATTTTACAATACCTTGTAACGGAGATCCAGCAGCGTGGCCACCCAGTAATCAGCACCAGTTAGAATGTGGGCAACTCGGCGGTCGTTGCGGAGACACTGCAGCATGTGTGCCAGGCTGCCCAGAGGCAACGAAAAGCTGTCCTCTGTGGGAGGTGTATCGTCTGTGTCCTCTGTATCCCCCCAGCCACGCACCAGTGATGGCCATGAGCTGGTCTGGGTGCCACCCTGCTGTGAACATGGTTCCTCCTCCTCCATCTCCTCCTCCTCATCCTCCACCTCGTCATCCTCCAGAACTGTGCCCTTGCTGGACAATTGTGTACCTGGCGTTTGTTGGTGCAGGAACCCACCCTTGGAGCCACTTGTGAATGACTGCCCTGAAAGCCTTGGAAATGATCCCTCTTCCTCCTCCTCCTCCTCCTCCTCCTCCTGTGCCACATCCTCTTCCATCATCGCCCGAAGCGTTTTTTCACGGAGGCATAGAACTGGGATAATAACAATGAGAACGGCGTCATCAGCACTGGCCATGTTGGTGGAGTACTCGAAACAGCGCAAAAAGGCACACAGGTCTCGCATGGATGCCCAGTTAATGGTGGTGAAGTGGTGTTCCGCAGAGCGACTCATGCGTGTGTGCTGCAGCTGAAACTCCACTATCGCCTGCTGCTGCTCGCACAGTCTGGCCAGCATGTGCAAGGTGGAGTTCCACCTTGTGGGCACGTCACATATGAGGCGGTGAGCGGGAAGGTCGAAGTTACGCTGCAGCGCTGACAGGCAAGCAGCAGCAGGGTGAGAACGCCGAAAGTGCGCACAGACGGCCCGCACTTTCTGCAGCAGCTCTGGCATATCGGGGTAATTTTTAAGGAACCTCTGCACCACCAAATTCAGCACATGCGCCAGGCAAGGGATGTGCGTCAAACCGGCTAGGCCCAGAGCTGCTACGAGATTTCGCCCATTATCGCACACCACCAGGCCGGGGTTGAGGCTCACTGTCACCAACCACTCATCGGCCTGTTGTTCCATGTCCCTCCACAACTCCTGCGCGGTGTGGGGTTTTTCCCCCAAACAGGAAAGTTTTAAAACTGCCTGCTGTCGTTTAACCCTGGATGTGCTGAAGTTGGTGACGAAGGTGTTACACTGACCGGATGAGGAGGCGGTAGAGGATGAGGAAGCAGAGTAGGAGGAGTTAGCAACAGGAGGCAAACTGAAGCGCCCTGCAATCCTCGGTGGTGGAAGGACATGCGCCAAACTGCTATCCGCCTCAGGCCCAGCCGCCACTGCATTTTTTTTGAATAGCAGAATAAAACAACAGTATCTAAAGTGTGTATCTTACACGTACAGATATGCAGGAAACACTGCAAAATATATTTTTTTGTTTGCCCCCAATATATTTTTTTTTTTTAATACCAGAATAGAGCAACAGTATCTAAAGGGTGTACCTCACACGTACAGATACAGACTAGGCCGCAATTTAAGATTTTTTCCCCTAAATGTGTTTTTTTTTAATAGCAGAATAGAGCAACAGTATCTAAAGGGTGTATCTCACAGTTACAGATATGCAGAAAATGCGGCAAAAAATATTTTTTTGCCCTAAATTATTATTTTTTGAATAGCAGAATAAAACAACAGTATCTAAAGTGTGTATCTCACACGTACAGATATGCAGGAAACACTGCAAAATATATTTTTTTGCCCTAAATGGGTGTTTTTAGAATAGCAGAATAGAGCAACAGTATCTAAAGGGTGTATCTCACATGTACAGATATGCAGAAAACGCACCAAAAAATTTTTTTTTGCCCTAAATTTTTTTTTTTTTTAAAGGCAGAATAGGAGAACAGTATCGAACGTGTGTATCTCACTAAATACAGATATGCAGGAAACGCAGCAAAATATATATATTTTGCCCTAAATGGGTATTTTTAGAATAGCAGAATAGACCAACAGTATCTAAAGGGTGTATCTCAGTAACATATGCAGTGCTGGTGCACTGAGCTTGCATAAAATGCCCGCCGACGCCAACCTAACTAACAGATGGATAAAAGTTATCTTTTCTCTGGCACTGGGCTCAAGGCAGGGTAAAAAGATTGTGCACTGCACCCACACAACAAAATCAAGGTAGATCGCTGAGTAATTTGATTTCTGAATCAGGACTCCTATCTAATTCTCTCCCTCAAAGCAGCAGCAGCAACCTTTCCCTACACTATCTAAAGCAGAGTGACGTGCTGTGCTATGTGACTCTAGCTTATATAGAGGCTGGGTCACATGCTACACTGGCCAATCACAGCCATGCCATTAGTAGGCATGGCTGTGATGGCTTCTAAGGGCACATGAGTTAAACAAATGCTGATTGGCTGCCCTGCAGCTTTTTAAAATGCGCCATTACATTGCCAAACACCGAACTCGAACATACAGTAAATTGTTCGGGTTCGGGTCCGGGTACCAAAAACCCAAAAGTCCGGTATCGAACCTGAACTTTACAGTTCGGGTTTGTTCAACCCTAATTGCGAGCATTCTCCTGGAATGGATTATGCTCGTAAACCAAGGTTTGTACAGTGGAGTAAAACCTCACTGGTGTGGTTTAACTGAGCTAAGCAGGGGATTATATTAACCAGCCAACTGAGTCTCGGGTATGGGTGCAGTCACAGTGCCAGACATTACCTTTTATCAGAGCTTACTGTGACACAGATAGAGGCCAAGGACTAAACTCACCTCCAATGTGCCTGGTACTGCACTGGCTGCCTCCCACTTTGAATCCTTCCTGTGAGTAAAGTCACAGGATGTTTTGCTTCCACTGTGCCAACATTTTTTTAGCTCTGCCCAGCTGTACTATTAGAACCAATGCAAACTCCAAACATCAAGCAAAAATCTCCTAAATCTGCATTCCCCACAAAACTGAAGGGGAATTTTAGACCAAAGTTCTCGCTAATCTTCAGGTTACTTTAGATACAAATTAGCTATTAAACACAATTACATTTTTTGACATCCATGCAGCGCTCTGATTGCATTTGTCTGTTTAGAACAGAACTGTAACAATTAATTGGGACTACTGTATGTAGCTCCCAATAAAAATAAAGAAAGAAGGAAATGCTTACAGGTCCATTTAATTGCAAAGACATTCCACAACAGAATGCTGTGAAATATAAGCAGATAGCACAAGCTTCATATTTAAGCTGTACGCCTAAGCTGTAATTGCTTACTGGCATATTATGTGTACAATTGCAGAGCCATCTATAATAATTGGTCTGTGTAAACTAGTGGTTCATGTTTTTCAACTGTAATGTATATATACCAACAAAAACATCAAATTATGTTTCCCAAGTACTCGCGATGTATGTCAGCAAACTAAACACACCTAAATGTCTATGAATGTATTGTTAGTAGTCTCTAAGGGCTCCTTTACACAATCATTGCACTCTAAAAAGTTGTAGCACCCTCTAGTGTGCTAGGTGTGAAAATAGGCTTTTTATCAGTGTAGGCAAATTTATGAAAGCTTGGCTGGTAGCATGCTTGTTTTGTTACCTGGGTTGGCAGAAATCCAGGGAGAGCTGGATGACTCACAGGCAGCATCACTAAGACCTCCCACTTATTTCCAGAAGGTGCTGTAACCTTCTGGAAAGATAGGAGAGGTGAGGTGGAGCTGCCTGAAGTATTCTGAGGGCCCTGACCAATCCTGAACTTGGGTTGGCAGGGGACAGGCCTCCTTAAATACTCTGGGTCAGCCCAATTGGTGAGGAGTTGTTCGGGTGGAAGCTGGAGATGGAGTGTTATGCCCCGTACACACGATCGTTTTTAATGTCATTTTTTAAACCAACGTTTTTCTCCTCGTTTTTTTTCATGTTTCCTCTCAAGCCTGCCTTGCGTACACACCATCATTTAAAAAAATGATCAAGCAAAGTGCAGTGACGTTCAACACGTACGACGGCACTATAAAGGGGAAGTTCCGTTCGAATGGCGCCACCCTTCATGTTAGTAAAGTTTTTTGGGCGACGATTCGCGCTTTTCAGTCCGTTACTGTGTAATGAATGTGCTATCTCCATTACGAACGCTAGTTTTACCAGAACGAGCGTTCCCGTCTCATACTTGATTCTGAGCATGTGCGTTTTTTTTCACGTCGTTAAAGCATACACACTATCGTTTTTCACGTCGTTAAAAAAAACGACATGAAAAACGACGTGAAAAAAGAGAGCATGTCCGGAATTTTTAATGGCCGTTTTTCACGTCGTTAAAAATGCTCTGGAGCATACACACGATCATTTTTCAGGGCCATTTTTTAAAATGGCAGTTTTAACGGCATGAAAAACGATCGTGTGTACGGGGCATTAGGCTGTCGTGGCCTTTTAGGGAGCTCCCCAGTCTGTGGGGGGGGGGTGGTGACCGTGGGTCTGGGCTCGGGTGTGGACGGGACCTTCCTACAACCAACGGAAGTATCCTGGACAGGAGGCACGGGAGCAAGGAGAAGACAGCAGGAGAACACTGCCAGGCAAGTCTCCAGGAGGAAGAATAAGTTGCAGCCAAGAGGGCTGGGAGTGACACACAGTCAGGAGGACTGGGAGGCACGCCTGAGGGGACTGGGTGCAAGCTGTCTGGGATGGGTGCAGAGCCAGTAGGGAGGACTGTGGTGGCACGGGCAGTGGATAGAGGCAGCTGCAGCCAGGGGGACTGGCAGGGCCTGAAGAGGTGGTACTGGGATCAGTAGTCACATGGGGCAACTAGCATGAGGACTACCATTCTGCCTGCAAAGCGCATTTTGGCTTTGGGCCTTGCTGAGCCAGTGTCAGGCCCACAATTTAGTGCTAGCTGGTCCTGGGAGTTGTAGTTCTACAAGCAAGTTTGTGCTGGAGGTAGAAGAAGAGAAGAGTGTGTATATACCGGTGGTGTATATAGTTTCAGTCCCTAATTCCTATCTGCAATCAAGTGGGCATCCCATAAGTACCCCAACCCCATCCAAGTTAAATCCCCTAAATAAATAAAAAACAAGTACAAGGACCATTTCTTGATTGTTGGATAACTGGGAATTTGTGTGCCTGGCTGTGCAGGGTGAGAGACGGACCACAACTACCAACAGTCCCTACGGGGGTACCGCTACAAGGTGATCAGTGATGGATCACATTTCAGAGGGTGTTTGACAGGTGATATAAAGGCAAGATGTCACCTCCTCATTGCATGGTTTAAACTCTATAAGCCTGCATCACTGTACTGCAACCACGGTTATGGTGAGGTTGAATTCACTTGAATGGGTCATATTCGACAGGAGGTACTACTCACCGAATGTGACAGGGGGCATCATTTATGTTGTGTAACATCAAGGCCATGGCATGCATATACTGCCATATGGCTGCCTTTGCAGCTTAGTGGGGCAGTAAAAGTTTGGCTAAACGCCTGTTTTTACCCCCATTAAACCGTAAGTATCAACTTGGTCTAAATGTGTACACAAATTTCTAAGAGACCCCTTATATCTTTACATTTAAATGATCAAGTTATGCCTACTGGAGTTTGATCGATGTAAGATTATTAACTTTAAACAACTTTTCTCTTTTTAACTTAACAGGTAGAAGTAAGGTTTAACCACTTTAATATTGGGCACTCCCCCCTTCCTGCCCAGGCCATTTTTCAGCTTTCAGCGCTGTCACACTTTGAATGACAATTGCGCGGTCATGCAACACTGTACACAAATTACATTTTTAAATCATTGTCTTAACACAAATAGAGCTTTCTTTTGGTGGTTTTTAATCACTGCTGGGTTTTTTATTTTTTACAAAAAAAAGATTGAAATTTTGAGAAAAAAAAAAAGGTTTTCTTAGTTTCTGTCAGTAAATTTTGTAAAAAGGAATTTTTCTCCTTCACTGATGTGCGCTGATAAGGCTGCACTGATGGGCACTAATGAGGTGGCACTGATTCGCTGGCATTGATGAGGAGGCACTAATATGTCGCACTGATAGGCACTGATACGTGGCACTGATGAGCTGCACTGGTGAGCACTGATAGGTGGCACTGATAGGCAGCACTGGTGGACACTGATAGGTGGCATGGATGGGCACTGATGGGTGGCACTGATGGGCGGCGCTGATGGGCACTGATAGGTGGCACTGACTAGCGTCACTGGTGGACACGGACTAATGTCACTGATGGGCACGGATTGCTGTCACTGATGAGCACAAATTGGTGGCACTGATTTGTGGCACTGGGGAGAGCTTTACTGTTATCAGGGCACTGATGATTAGTGCTCAGCAGCCCCCCTAATACCTACCTGAGCTCTATCTCGATCCAGCAATGTGCACAAGAGCAGTGGGTCTCTTCCTCATCATTGGCTGCGACAGCAGTGGGAGCCAATGATGAGAGAGTGGGGGCAGGGCCTAGCCATACTTCGTGTGTGAATGGACACACAGAGCAGTGGCTCAGGAGCGAGCCTGCTTGGGTGTTCCCAAAGCAAGCTGCTTCTTATGGGAGGACTCAGCAGGAGGGAGGGGCCAGGAGCACTGGCAGGGGACCCAAGAGGAAGATCAGGGCTGCTCTGTGCAAAAACAGAGCAGGTAAGTTTAAAAAAAAAAGCTGCCTTTCATATCATTGTAATATACCACAAGCTTAGAAAATGTGCTGTAAAAAAACAGAACACAGTCTCAACCCACAAAGCTCACACACCGGGATAAGAATCCTTATTTTTTAAAAGTGACTTTTATTTTCAGTGAGTCTAGAAATACAAGAAATGTCTTAACTGTAAGTGAAGCTATCAATTAACCTCTCTTATTTGCTCTCTTTGGCTGTGTTAAATATACTGTTTTAAGTGTCTTGTTATAT
This sequence comes from Rana muscosa, assembly GCA_029206835.1. Taxonomy (NCBI): domain Eukaryota; kingdom Metazoa; phylum Chordata; class Amphibia; order Anura; family Ranidae; genus Rana; species Rana muscosa. Next base: position 790,854,428 of record CM055118.1, on the reverse strand, counting down.
CCGTTTGTTAAGTGTAGAAAATTTCCGTTGATCCTGCTAGAAATTGCTCTCATCAGTTAGCATTGGTTTCAGTTCTCTCCCTGTGGACTAGAGAACGCCTTACCTTATCGCATAGAGAAGAGTAGTAGGGATTGGGAAGGTGTTCTGCACCATAATTTACTTTATTGGATATGTAGCGCTACCCCCAGTTAAGAGAGCCGCTGGTTTGATTTCGGGCCCTGTATACAGCACCGCCAACCCCCGGCAATCTTACTCGACCCACTCTGGCACAGCTAGTCTAGGGATTATACTTATCACAATCAACAGTATTGCAGGGAGTAATCTCTTTGCAGTAAGACAACACACTGAGGCGAAAGATCAAATATAATAGTTTTACTTTTATATCAAAAGGCATAGGCAGAACAGAACACATGCAACTTGCTTACAGAGCCCTGTAGCAATAGGTGTAGCACACAACAATGGCCCAGCGCGGTAACCCACCGCGCGCAGCCATTATGGTGTACGCGCCTTGTGGCGCACTAAACAATATTCTATCTCCCCTCCCTGGTCAGGCCCGACATAGAAGAAATCTCAGTCTTTTCACTTAGTATTTCTTTGCATGCAAACTTTCGGTGGTGCACTTGATGAAACAGTATTTGTAATCCACAAGTAGGCAGTCCCAAGGAACACTATACTGGAGACCCTTTAACTCTGTCCTGCTACTGGTCTCCTAATGGAACAACAAACAAACGATAGGTGGGCCAAGGTACAGTCTATTGGCTTGAGCAAGTGCTCGCTCACCACTCCGGACGCGATCCCAGTCCGGGACTTCCACCTGCTGTGTCTCTGCACACAGCGTCTGCAACGATCGGGTCCCCGATCCACTGATGTCCTCACACGACAAGTCAGGCGCCACCCAGGCTCCGCAGTGGGGTGGAAGGCTCTTTGGAAGTTGCACAAGGCCCCAGGCTTCAGGCCTTGTACTCAAACAGATTCACACAGGAAGAGGCTGTTGCTTGCAGCGCGGTGTCCAAAGAGACCGAGCTCCGCCTCGCCTTCTCCTTAAATAGCTCCTCCCATGAGTCTCTGCGGTGGCCAACTGCACTCTGGGTGCCGAACGGGGTTCTGGGTAACGTAGTCCCGGGGCCTTAAAGGAGACCCCGCTACACACTCCCCCCACTTAAACTCTTTGGTCCCCAAAGATAACATAACATTAAATTACAGAACGTACAACATCAATCAAAGTTTCGTATGATGTTGGCAGAGGAAATTCCCACCAAAAACTAGGTAGTGAACGTCCCTGCCCACAGGTCACACTATCATTAGTGTCCTGCCTAACTGTGCCAGAGAGTGAGTTGGGGTTGCCTCCCACCAAATGAACAGTGGGAGGATCAGGGTCTTCCATACTCCTCCTGGCAGTAACCACAGTGTCTTCCGCACTCCTCCCCATCTGTGGGTAAGTTAATCTTCTGGGAGGCTTTATGGCTCTTCGCTTCCTCTGTCCTCTTGGGCTTTCTGTTAAAACAGGCTCCTCTTCTGGAACCGACTTAGGAATTTCCTCTGGTTCAGGAGCACTGGACTCTGGAGCAGGGAGGTACAGGGATTCCCTTGGATCTTCTTCTGGGAGTAAGTCACAGGCACTCTCCCAAGAATCTGACCAAGGACTGGACGGAATGAACTCAGTAGCTTCTGCATTCAGCGTTCGATCTATGGTGTCTTCTTCAGGTGGAAGATCAATAGCAGAAGTTCCTGGGGCCTGTGAAGGCCAAAGTCAATCAAGTTCTTCTTCTCCCTCATCTTCACTTATCTCCAAGGTCTCTGTATCCCCAATCTGAGGGGTCTGGGACCGAGTGTTTGGTCTGGGAGTATCCAGGATGGAAGTAGGCTCAGGGGGATCCATCACAGGGGGTATTCGAACTGCCTCAGCTAGTGGGAGTAGGTGGTTCCGATGCCAGGTCTTCAGAGGTCCCACCTTCCCTTCTGGTTTAAGTCTGTAAACGGACAGGCCCGGCAGCCTTTTGCAAACAACATAAGGTTCAGGTCTCCATCTGTCTGCAAGCTTGTGTTTTCCAGGGACCCCCAAGTTCCGTAGCAACTCTCTGTCTCTGGGTTGTAAATCTTGAATCCTAACTTCCAGATCAAAATTTTTCTTGTTGCGGGCCCCCCTTTGCTCCGAGGCCGCCTGGGCCTGTTCATAGGCCAATTTCAAATTGCGTCTGAGTCTATCGACATATCCCTTGTGGGAAGCAGCAGAACAATGGTCTATGGAAGTGCCAAAGGCCAGATCTACTGGTAGTCTTGCTTCTCTCCCGAACATAAGTCGATAGGGTGAGTACCCTGTAGCATCACTGGTGGTGCTGTTGTATGCATGCACAACTGCCGCTATGTGGTTGCTCCAATGCTGCTTCTTTTCACTGCTTAGGGTCCCCAGCATGTTGAGCAGGGTTCGGTTGAACCTCTCCGGCTGAGCATCACCTTGTGGATGATAGGGGGTAGTTCTTGTCTTCTTGATCCCCAAAGAATCCAGGAGCTTCCGGATCAACCGACTTTCAAAATCCCTTCCCTGATCTGAATGGAGCCATTGTGGTAGCCCATAGTGTACAAAGTATTTCTCCATCAGCACTTTGGCCACGGTGGAAGCCTTCTAGTCCTTGGTTGGGAAGGCCTGGGCATACCGGGTGAAATGGTTGGTTACTACCAGAACATTTCCTAGTCCACTCAGGTCGGGTTCGAGGCAGAGAAAATCAATGCATACCAGATCAAGTGGGCTTTGACTTTGCAGATGGCCCATTGGGGCAGCTTGATGAGGTAAAGTCTTTCTCTGGATGCATCGTGCACATGAGTGGCAGTATTCTTCAACTTCAGCCCTCATGCAGGGCCAATAGAAACGGTCCCTAACGAGTTGAAAGGTCCTTTCCGCCCCTAGGTGGCCATGGTTGTCGTGCAGAGCAACCAGGACAGTCTCTCAGTGTTTTTCGGGCAGGAACAATTGTCATTTGTCTTCCAGGTCATCAGAGGGGCCCCTTCGGTAGACCACTCCCTGATGCACCTGCAACTTGTCCCACTCCTTCCTCAACAGGCGAGCCTCTTTTGAAGGGTGACGTAAGAGTCTATTCGGATCCTGATTCTCTAGGGCCTCCAAGACCAATCTCCCCATGGGGTCTTCCAATTGGTCAGATCTCAACTCTTTTTTTGACAATTTTGGCAAGTTATCTTCCCCCAGTTGGGTTACCCCACAGTACTGCTTGGGGACTCCGACTATGGTAACCCCTATCTCTTCTGCTCTTGAGCCGCCACTGGCTTGGAGTTCAGCCCCTTGACAGAGGGCCCGCACCCCGTCGGGTGCCACTTGGGTCCAGTCTTCTGTACTGCAGGTGGGGACATGAGATCTTCTGGACAAGGCGTCCGCATCTCGATTTCCCGCCCCCGGCCTGTATTTCAGGCTGAAATTGAAGGCAGACAGCGCCGCCAGCCATCTATGTCCTGTGGCATCCAGCTTTGCTGTGGTGAAAAGATAGGTGAGGGGGTTGTTGTCCGTTTTCACAGTGAAGTCTGCTCCATACAGATAATCTCGGAGTTTGCCAACTACGGCCCACTTGAGGGCCAGGAACTCCAACTTATGAGTAGGATAGTTCTTTTCAGAGGGGGTCAGGCTTCTGCTCACATATGCAACGGGTCTCAGTTGCCCTTCATGCTCCTGGTAGAGCACTCCTCCCAGACCATCATGGCTGGCATCTACATGGAGTTCATAAGGCTTCTTTGGGTCTGCATAGGCCAGAACAGGGGCAGTGGTTAAGTTCTTTTTCAACATCTGGAAGGCATCTTCACACTTCTCATTCCACTGGTCCTTGACTGACTCCCCTAGCTTCCTAGGGCCCGAGTCATCCTCTTCCCCCTCCGTCTGGAGCAGCTCATTCAGAGGCCTGGCTATCCGAGCAAACCCCTCCACGAACCTCCTATAATAGGAACAGAATCCCAGGAAGGATCTGAGTTCTGTCACAGTGGTGGGCCTCGGCCAGGAGGTAACTGCCTCCAATTTTTTGGGGTCTGTGGCTACCCCATCTTCAGACACTATGTGTCCCAGATAGTTGACTGATGACTGATAGAATTGGAATTTTTCAGGTGAGAGCTTGAGTCCCTCCTCACTGAGTCTCCTCAAAACTTTCTCCAGCCTCTCTTCATGTTCTTTCAAGGTCCTTCCGAAGACAATGATGTCATCTAAGTAAACAAGGACTTCGATGAGGTTCCTATCTCCCACAGTCTTCTCCATGAGACGTTGGAAGGTGGCTGGAGCTCCAGACAGACCTTGAGGCATCCGGTCGAATTCGAAGAACCCTACCGGGGTTATGAAAGCCGTCTTCTCTTTGTCTTCTGGATGCATCGGGATCTGATAGTACCCGCTCTTGAGGTCCATAACACTGAACCACTTGGCTCCAGACAAGCTCTGTAGGGCATCCCCTATCCTCGGAGTGGTATACTGGTCTGGTATGGTTCTCCTGTTGAGGGTCCTATAGTCTATACACAGCCTCAATGACCCATTCTTCTTCCGGACCACCACTATGGGGGAGGCATAGGGACTTCTAGATTCTTGAATCACCCCCGTTCGCTTGAGCTCGGCGAGCTGCCCCCTCAAGTCTTCGAGGTCTGCCAACGGAACCCGCCTAACCCTCTCCCAGAAGGGCTTGTCTTCCTAGAGGCGGATTCGATGAGTGGCACTCCTAGCACACCCCACATCGAATTCATCTTGGGGAAAAGATCTTTTCCCACCTGGTCAACTGGGCCTTGGCTCTCTCTTTCCAAGCCCTGGGCAGGTTTGGGTTCTCCATGGAAAGTTTCTCCCACACAGTACTTTCTCCATCTGTCTTCCCCACATCTGATGAAGCAACTGGGGTAGCTGGGCTCACCCGGCCCAGCAACAGCCTGGCTGGGATTTCCATGGGACCATCCGTGGTATTCCTGACACTCACAGTCACTTTACAGTGTCCTTCTTCAGGGCCCTCACCGGGACCACTTCTGGGACTACTTCTAAGCCTGAATGTTCTTCCCTTGGGTCGGGTTCCAACATGACAAAGTGGCCAGGCTGCTCCCAAGTGAGTTTTACTGTGGCTTTCAAGCAGGCTATCTCACCAGGCTGCAGCACTATTCCCCTTCTTCCCAGCCTCCAGACCTTCCCTACCCCCCTCTTCCGGGGCCTTCTGTTCCAAGATCAGCCGTTGGTAGGCTGTCTTCAACATTGGGTGGATCTCAGTGGCTGTGGGGGTCTTTCCTTCTTGTCAAAGGAGCCAGGAGTCTTCGGACCAGATCCGTGTTGGTCCATATTATTAGGGAACTCTTGTTAGCTCCAGGCGGTCGAGGGCACACCACAGCTAAGGTGTCAAACGCTTCAGCCTTTCCGGCTATGGACGGGTCGAAAGTCAGTTTTATAGGCAGATAGCCATCATAAGGGAAACTCTCGGTCCTAATCCCCCATATCTCCAACTCTTCAATCTTCTGGATGGGTAAGTGACTTAGATACTTGTCATAAAAGTCCCTGTACAACAGGGTCACTTGTGCCCCAGTATCCAATATGGCTCTGGTGTAGACTCCCTCCACAGGTACTATCGGGGAGGGACCCACCAACTTTTCTGGATATCGCTTCGAAGGGGTCTCTTTCCTTTGATCTTTGCATTTTCCTTTTGGACTTTCTTTCTTCCATTTGTCTTTGGACTTAAGTCTCTCTTGGGCCTGGTATGCATTGATCTCCCTCCTTTTTATGGGTGTAACTACCCGCTGAGGGACACTACTCCCTTTCTTTGGGGTGCGTTCCCTCTGAGGAACCTTGTGTTTCTTCTGAGGGGTCTTGTCCACTCTTTTCATGTGCTTCTCATTCAGTTTGGAGCACACTGGAGATGATGGGCACCCGGGTGACTCTTTCACCGGGGCCCGATTTAAGTTTTCCGGCGGCTTGCGGTTATTCATCTTTTTTTTCTTTGGACTGGAACACACTTTGGCCGCATGGCCAACCCCTCCGCAGTTGAAACAAGTCATGTCCCCCCAATCTTGTAGGGATGCGGGTGCTGAGGTGTAAGGGAACAGTTCCTTCCTTGGTCCTTCCCTCTCTGGTATCTCTGGATCCTTTTCCATCAGGGAGGTCAGCATCTTCAATACCTGGGACATTTGTGACTTTAAGGGATCCACCTCTGAGTCTCTTTCCAGGGTCATGGCCGTCCTGACCATCACCGTAGGAGGATTTACCGACTCAACCGGTTGGCTCCTCTTCTTCTTCTTCTCCTCGAGCATAGTTTCTTCCTCTCTGACTACTCGGATCAAGTCAAGGTACTCCAGGCTCTTCCCGTCCTGTCTTGTGCGTAGCGCCAATGCGATGGGGTCCAAGGGCTGAGATCCTCTCATCACCTGCTGAACACGGGCCTCATCCACCTTCCGCGGATCAATCCCCTTCTTCAGGATCATCTTATGCAGGATCTTATCCAGGCGCCTCATGAACTCTTACAGTTTCTCTCCTGTCTTTTGGTAGCAGTGCTCTAGCTGGTAAGTGAGCTCAGTGATTTTCTCTGTTCCACCGAACACATTCTGCAGAATGTCCAGATAGTCCTGTCCTGTACATCACAGTCTGTCTTACTCATCTTGAGGTTGCGTATGGCCTCTAGCGCAGGCCCCTTCAAGCTTTCAGCAATTCTCTGCTTCTTTCTGTGGTCTGGGACTTCCCATTCTTCTAAGGCCTGAGTGGCACCGTCTAACCACTCCTCAAATCCCTCATCACCCGAAGGTACAGGTTTCCTTCCAGAGAATATTCTGAGTTTTCTGTATCCCGACATTTGGTAGTCTGTAGGATCCTTCTTACACTGGGCTACAATTTCCCCCAGGACTGCGCATTACTCTGCGCTGAGGGTGGCAGGTGGCGGTCCGGGACTTTCCTTTTTCTCCCGTTTTTCTGCTTTTGGGGTGGGTGATGGAGATAGTTTCGGTGTCTGAAACCGTCCTCCTGGCTTGAGCGGCAGAGCGTGTATTAGGCTATAAGTCTGATCATCTATTGCTTCTACACTTGGATTCTTGAAATGCTCTGGGACTCCATTCTTCCACTCTACTAGTGCGTGGGTCAGTGCAGAATTCGACCTGACATCCACCACCCATACCTTCTGATACGTGGACAGTGACATCACTAGCTGCTTCACCGCTTCTTCTTGCCAGATCCCTGGGAGTTCTATGACTACTACCCCGGCTGGATCTGTGCTGACCGCCTTGCACTACTGTCCTACTTCTAGTGGGTCCCTGCTGGTACTTTTGGCGCGTTACTTGCTGTATCAGGATCCTGGACTCGAGAGCCCCCACGTGTAGCGCTACCCCCAGTTAAGAGAGCCGCTGGTTTGATTTCGGGCCCTGTATATAGCACCGCCAACCCCCGGCAATCTTACTCGACCCACTCTGGCACAGCTAGTCTAGGGATTATACTTGTCACAATCAACAGTATTGCAGGGAGTAATCTCTTTGCAGTAAGACAACACTCTGAGGCGAGAGATCAAATATAATAGTTTTACTTTTATATCAAAAGGCATAGGCAGAACAGAACACATGCAACTTGCTTACAGAGCCCTGTAGCAATAGGTGTAGCACACAACAATCGCCCAGCCCGGTAACCCACCGCGCGCAGCCATTATGGTGTAAGCGCCTTGTGGCGCACTAAACAATATTCTATCTCCCCTCCCTGGTCAGGCCCGACATAGAAGAAAACTCAGTCTTTTCACTTAGTATTTTTTGCATGCAAACTTTCGGTGGTGCACTTGATGAAACAGTATTTGTAATCCACAAGTAGGCAGTCCCAAGGAACACTATACTGGAGACACTTTAACTCTGTCCTGCTACTGGTCTCCTAATGGAACAACAAACAAACGATAGGTTGGCCAAGGCAGTCTATAGGCCTAAACACGGTACAGTCTATTGGCTTGAGCAAGTGCTCGCTCACCACTCCGGACGCGATCCCAGTCCGGGACTTCCACCTGCTGTGTCTCCGCACACAGCGTCTGCAACGATCGGGTCCCCGATCCACTGATGTCCTCACTCGACAAGTCAGGTGCCACCCAGGCTCCGCAGTGGGGTGGAAGGCTCTTTGGAAGTTGCACAAGGCCCCAGGCTTCAGGCCTTGTACTCAAACAGATCCGCACAGGAAAAGGCTGTTGCTTGCAGCGCGGTGTCCAAAGAGGCCGAGCTCCGCCTCGCCTCCTCCTTAAATAGCCCCTCCCATTGGGCTATCTGGGTGCCGAACGGGGTTCTGGGTAACGTAGTCCCGGGGCCTTAAAGGAGACCCCGCTACAGATACACCTTGCTAGTACCGGATTGGACCTCCTTTTGTCTTCAGAACTGCCTTCATTCTTCGTAGCATAGATTCAACAAGGTGTTGGAAACATTCCTCAGAGATTTTGGTCCATATTGATGTAGCACACAGACCCTTTTTTCCTGCCTACCTTCACTTGCAGAGGTAAAGGCACACCATGCCACATGCCCGTATCCTCCTGGTATAAGAGGTTGAGCGGTATTCTTGCAATTTTGGGTCCTGCAGCGAGTTACCTCCCCTCTGTTGGTTCTTGTCCCTAGAATGTAGGGAAAAGTCTGTTCTTTTCCCCGAAAGAAGCCAATGTCCAGACAGTATTTAAACTCCAACAGATGAGTTTATTTACTTTGCTTGAAACAGATTTGAGAAAAAGGTTGAAGACAGCAATAGGATTAGGTAGGGAGATAGGTTCAGGCAAGTGGCATCCAGTCACCCTATTCTCCACTCAAGCCTGAGGTGGGTATTGCTCACCTGGATAGATCCCTCACACAGTTCTAGCAGCCGGAGTGAAGCACGAACATGACACTTTAGGTTTAGTCCCCTTCACGGACAAGTTCAGGAGATCCTCTGCCACAGAATCCTTTAGTTCCTGAATTTAGAACTTCCTAACTCCTGTAGATTATAGAGACCATAGGTGCCAATGGGGCATGCTACAGGAGCTATCTTGCAACTCACGAATCCTTCCCTCTGATAGGCAACCAGGCCTCCCCGAGACCGTGACTTCCTTCACCGAACCATCATACAGTTCCTCCCCCGGTTTCCTCTGTTTCAGAGCGGGCCACCCTCCCTCGGGTTCCCTGGGACTCCAGTGGCTGGTTGTAGACCCAGTTGAAGGTACTGGGCATACCTGGAACTCTGCAGCCTCAGGACAAAGGTGCCCGAGACTCCTCGACCAGTTCACGCACCCCCCGGCCAGCAGGGCCAAAGGGAACGACTTCGCCACCAGGGGTCCTCCTTGGAAACCCCCCGTCACACCACCCTCAGATCATGGCGTCTGCCCTTTATGTACCCTCTCCCGGCATGCACCGCAGGCAAAACCTGCCCAACGCACGGTAGCCAAAAGAGGACACCCAACCACACCGCAATGCCACCTGTGGTTCTCCTCAAGACCTGGGCAACAGCGCCACCCACAGGACAAGGGGAACTATACTCCAGGCAACATTACAGCAGAGCAGAGTCCAAATTAAGCAGAATTGGAGAACCTGAGCTTAACTATTGCTCAGGCTGCCCTTAAATTTAGAGCATAGCAACCCCAATTTTTGGGGTCCACTACATTGACATGATAGAATCACGCAGTTGCTGCAGATTTGGCAGCTGCACATCCATGATGCAAATCTCCCATTCTACCACATCCCAAAGTGTTCTATTGGATTGAGGTCTTGTGACTGTGGAGGCCATTGGAGTACAGAGATCTCATTGTCATGTTCAAGGAACCAGTGGTGAGATGATCTGAGCTTTGTGACATGGTGCATTATCCTGATGGAAGTAGTCATCAGAAGATGGGTACACTGTAGCCATAAAGGGATGGATATGGTCAGAAACAATACTCTGGTAGGCCATGGCATTTAAACAATTGCTCAATTGGTACTAAGGGGCCCAAAAGTGTGCCAAGAAAATATCCCCCACACCATTACACCACCAGCCTGAACAGTTGATACAAGGCAGGATAGATCCATGCTTTCATGTTGTTTACACCAGATTCTGACCCTACCATCTGAAGGTTGCATCTGAAATTGAGATTCATCAGACAAGGGTACGTTTTTCCAATCTTCTGTAGCACTACCCCCGTAGGAGCTGCTGGTTATTTTTGGTCCTGCCGTTACCCCACAGTTCAACGTATCAAACTTGCTTGGCTCTAAATTGGGCAATGTGCCCACAGATGCATGCACCAGTCACTTAGTCTTTTTTCTAATGCTTTTTATTAAACACAACTTGCAGCAGAAGAGGGATGGAGGGTTAGGGGAATTCAGATACCTTGTGCAGATCACTGAGGAACTTGAAATCCTGGAGACAAGTACTCTTGCTGTCAACAAGTCTTGCTCACCCGAATAGGCCTCTCTCACCGGCCTAGCAGCCAGAATAATGCACGGACAAAAGACTCTACCACAGACTTGATGATAATAGTAAACGGTTGAACAATCCTCTGCTACAGGATTTAGTAATAGGTAATTGACAAAGCGGACACAGCTACACAGTACCAAAGTCCTAAAGTCCTTTAAGCCATCCGGCAGTACTGTGAGGTAGATTGGAGGATGCATCCTAACCAATGGAGTCACCAGGCTCTTTTTGAGATACCAGCCTTTTACTCGGTCCTTTCCAAGAAGAGTCCTCCCCTGGATCTTCCAATTGCTCGGCTTCTTCCCACAGGCAAGACAGCACAGGACCATCCCCGAACCAGTAGGCCCCAGGCAAACTTCCGGGCCTACTTTCAGTAACGTAGCCTCGGGCCAGCAGGGCCCAGAGGCAGAAGAGGAGTTGTCACATACCTTAGGCCAGGCGGGCCATGAGGTCAGAGAGAGAGAAAAATGGCGTCTGCCCCTTAAGTATCCTCTCCCAGAATGCACAGCGGTAAACAACTCCCACTGGGCTGTTTCTGGGGAAGGGACACCCAATACACTCCAGCCTGTTGTATTTCCAACACTGGCCGGTGGTGACAACTACACCTACCAGCGACAGTGGGAAATGCTCCCAACACAGCCAAAGCTGGAACAGAGGCTAATTTAGCCATGAACATTACATTCTGAACTATGTACAATTCAGATAACCCACTAAATTTACACAATAGCGCCTGGTCAACAGGAGCAGGGCGCTACACTTCTATTGTCCAATTTTGGTGAGCCTGTGTGAATTGTAGCCTCAATTTCCTGTTCTTAGCTGACAGGAGTGGCACCCAGTGTGGTCTTCTCCTGTAGCCCATCTGCTTCAAGCTTCGATGTGTTGTGCATTCAGAGATGGTATTCTGCATACCTTGGTTGTAACGAGTGGTTATTTGAGTTACTGTTGCCTTTCTATCATTTCAAACCAGTCTGTCCATTCTCCTCTGGCCTTTGACATCAACAAGGCATTTTTGTCCACACAACTGCCGCTCACTGGATATTTTGTCTTTTTTCAGACCATTCTCTGTAAACCCTAGAGATGGTTGTGCGTGAAAATCCCAGTAGATCAGCAGTTTTTGAAATACTCAGACCAGTCCGTCTGGCACCAACAACCATGCCACTTTCAAAGTTACTTAAATCCCCTTTCCTCCCCATTCTAATGCTCGGTTTGAACTTCAGCAAGTCGTCTTTACCACGTCTAGATGCCTAAATGCATTGAGTTGCCTATTGGCTGATTAGCAATTTGTGTTACCAAGCAATTAAACAGGTGTATATTCCATATTTGTTCTTGGGTTCAGATACATTTTAATGTAAGAACACAATTACCATTTACATTCAAGTCTAGTCTAAAGTATGTGCAACTCGTAACTGTTACAACCTATTTTAGCAAGTCATTCTGTTCCTAAATTACTCCTGTGTTTTAGGTAATTGCATTTCTGCATCATTCAGCTTCTATAAAGCTTCAGGTGATAGACTGCTATCCTGACATTCTCCTGCAGAACTTCAGATTACTGTTTTGAACGTAATGTTCTCTTTTTAAGATCAGTCTTTACTGTCCCTTATGCCGTGTACACACGGCCGTTTTTCTCGTCGAGAAAAACGAAATGTTTTCCTTTTTGACGAGAAAAACGATTGTCTGCGGGCATTTTGACGTTTTTCTCTACGAGAAAAACGGCATTAAAAACGACGAGAAAAATTAGAACATGTTCTAATTTTTCTCGTCGTTTTTCCCGACATTTTTTCCGCGGCAGTTTTCCCACAGGGAAACACTGCCGCGGAGCCCACAGACGGTCGTTTTTCTCGACAAGAGAAAAAATGTCGTGAAAAACGTCCGTGTGTGGGGAACAAGCCGTTCCCTCGTTTTTAATGTCATAATGTCATAATGATCGTGTGTACGCGGCATAAGAATTAGGTTTACGAGTTGGACGTATATCTTTTTACTTTTTGCATTTCTGCTAAAGCGTAATTGTCTCATCTCCCCAGAAGACTGTGAAACAACCAAATACGCAAGCTTCAGATGTGCAGCAAAGTGGTATATTTTAGGGCCCATTCACACTATGGACAATTACCTGCATCTTCTGTATTTCAAGTTCAGACCAGAACGTGGTGTTTCACTGTGTTCCAGAGCTGGGCAGTATTATGCAACATATTTGATTAATATTGCACCGCTCTGGATGGTCCTGTATGCCGCCACACAGCAAGCGCAGCACACTTGATGTTGTGCAGTGACATGAATGAAATGTCATTTTGTACACAATAAAGTTCATTTAAAAAAAGGAAGCTGTGTGATGCAATCGCTGTGGGCTTGTGTGAACCATGACTAGGGTACCAAAGAGGCTTTGACCCCAGTGTCCAGGGCTGGATTAATATAGGGGCTATTAGAGCTGGAGCTCCAGGCCCCTTTCTCAAGATAGGCCCATTTACCCAAAAAAAAAACAAAACGAAAATGTGGGGCTGCTATCATTTATGGTTCCGGAGATATGGGGCTGCTTGCGCAGCCTGTCAGAAGCTACATACAGAGCGGCCAGTTTAAATACAAGCTGACACACTCTGCAGCAGACTGAGAGGATAAACTCACAGTGCTTATAATAATTATTTGTATATTACTTATGGTAATTAGCCCCTTGCCACCCAGGACAATTCTGACACTTCTCTATAATCTTTTTTTTTTGCTAGAAAATTACTCAGAACCCTCAAACATTATATATAGGGATGAGCCGAACACCCCCCGGTTCGCACCAGAACCTGCGAATGGACTGAAAGTTTGCGCAAACTTTAGAACCTGTTAAAGTCTATGGGACTCGAACGTTCGAAATCAAAAGTGCTAATTATAAAGGCTAATATGCAAGTTATTGTCCTAAAAAGGGTTTGGGGACCCGGGTCCTGCCCCAGGGGACATGTATCAATGCAAAAAAAAGTTTTAAAAATGGCAGTTTTTTCGGGAGCAGTGATTTTAACCACTTCCATACAGGGCTTTTTTTACCACTTCCATACCGGGCCTATTCTGGCACTTCTCTCCTACATGTACAAATCATCATTATTTTGCTAGAAAATTACTCAGTACCACCAAACATTATATATTTTTTTATAGCAGACACCCTAGGGAATAAAATGACGGTTGTTGCAACTTTTTATCTTGCACGGTATTTGCGCAATAATTTTTCAAACGCCTTTTTTTGGGGAAAAAAATGGTTTCATGAATTAAAAAATAACAAAACAGTAAAGTTAGCCAATTTTTTTTGTAAAATATGAAAGCTTATGTTACGCCGAGTAAAAAGATACCTAACATGTCACGCTTTAAAATTGCGCACACTCATGGAATGGTGCCAAACTTCGGTACCTAAAAATCTTCATAGGCGACGCTTTGAAAATTTTTACAGGTTACCAGGTTAGAGTTACAGAGGAGGTCTAGTGCTAGAATTGTTGCACGCGGCGATACCTCACATATGTGGTTTGAACGGCGTTTACATATGCGGGCGGGACTTACGTGTGTGTTTGATCACTTTTATTCCTATTACAAGGAATGTAAACATCCCTTGTAATAGGAATGTGTGTGACAGGTCCTCTTTATGGAGAGATGCGGGGTCAATAAGACCCCACATCTCTCCTCCAGGCTGGAAAGCATGAGATCGTGAAAAAAAAATTCACTGATCTCATACTTACAGCCGCAATGGCGGCTTTGTTTACATTTGAGGACCCTGCGTGACGTCATCACATCGCGTCCGGGCCTCCGACGATCATAGAGTCATGACCTTAAATCTGTCCAGCAAGGCAGAACTGATGGATACGTTTGGAAACATTGATAAAGACAAGTGAAGTGATTCTGTTAAACATCCAATACGACATTACGGATGTGTGCGGGGTGTCTGAAGATTAGAGCAGTCTTTTCAATCATTAGTGGACGGTTTTCCCCAAAGGCCCTGGCTGGGTTTGGCCACATGCTCAACAACCAAAGGCAACCAACCAAAGGCACCTGGTAAGCAGGTTTTCCCTGTGGTGGTGGTGGTGCACTGGTTGTTTTTCAGTCACGGGTAGGGATGAGCTTCGTGTTCGAGTCGAACATACGTTCGACTCGAACATCGGCTGTTCGATCGTTCGACGAAGATCGAACGATTTGGGCCGTTCGCGCCAAATTCGAGTGACGCGAACGGCCCACAATGCACTACGCCATCGCAGTGTCATCCAGGCGCTGTGATTGGCCAAGCATGCACTGTGACCCCGCATGCTTGGCCAATCACAGCGCCGGCAGCGAGGAGAGCAATGATTGGCCACAGGCAGGATGCCTGTGGCCAATTATTGCTGAGGGTGTTTAGTACACGCCCCACACTATAAAAGGCCGCCAGCACGGCGGCCTAGTGTAGTGTGTTCCGGAGCAGGGATAGAGCAGCATAGGCAGGGACAGTGACTGTTATTTCTTTCTTGCTTAACCTGGATTCCTTTAGTTTAGGGAAAGAGAAGGATAGGTAGGGAGAGTGTCAGTGTGTTTTGTGCTTGTGCTATAGTGTGCTTAAAAAAAACATTTATTCTAGGGACAGAAAACTGTAGGTAGGGACAGTGTCAGTTTCTTTCACTCTGCAAGTCCTTGTTTCCAGGGACCTGGAAGGACAGTGAGTGAATTGTCCTTGTGCTATATTGTGCTTAAAAAAACATTTATTCTAGGGACAGAAAACTGTAGGTAGGGAGAGTGTCAGTTTCTTTCACTCTGCAAGTCCTTGTTTCCAGGGACCTGGAAGGACAGTGAGTGAATTGTCCTTGTGCTATATTGTGATTAAAAAAAACATTTTTTCTAGGGACAGAAAACTGTAGGTAGGGAGAGTGTTTTTTTTCTTTCACTCTGCAAGTCCTTGTTTCCAGGGACCTGTAAGGACAGTGAGTGAATTGTTCTTGTGCTATATTGTGATTAAAAAAAACATTTTTTCTAGGGACAGAAAACTGTAGGTAGGGAGAGTGTTTTTTTTCTTTCACTCTGCAAGTCCTTGTTTCCAGGGACCTGGAAGGACAGTGAGTGAATTGTCCTTGTGCTATATTGTGCTTAAAAAAACATTTATTCTAGGGACAGAAAACTGTAGGTAGGGAGAGTGTCAGTTTATTTCACTCTGCAAGTCCTTGTTTCCAGGGACCTGTAAGGACAGTGAGTGAATTGTCCTTGTGCTATATTGTGATTAAAAAAAACATTTTTTCTAGGGACAGAAAACTGTAGGTAGGGAGAGTGTTTTTTTTCTTTCACTCTGCAAGTCCTTGTTTCCAGGGACCTGTAAGGACAGTGAGTGAATTTTTCTTGTGCTATATTGTGATTAAAAAAAACATTTTTTCTAGGGACAGAAAACTGTAGGTAGGGAGAGTGTTTTTTTTCTTTCACTCTGCAAGTCCTTGTTTCCAGGGACCTGGAAGGACAGTGAGTGAATTGTCCTTGTGCTATATTGTGCTTAAAAAAACATTTATTCTAGGGACAGAAAACTGTAGGTAGGGAGAGTGTCAGTTTATTTCACTCTGCAAGTCCTTGTTTCCAGGGACCTGTAAGGACAGTGAGTGAATTGTCCTTGTGCTATATTGTGATTAAAAAAAACATTTTTTCTAGGGACAGAAAACTGTAGGTAGGGAGAGTGTTTTTTTTCTTTCACTCTGCAAGTCCTTGTTTCCAGGGACCTGTAAGGACAGTGAGTGAATTTTTCTTGTGCTATATTGTGATTAAAAAAAACATTTTTTCTAGGGACAGAAAACTGTAGGTAGGGAGAGTGTTTTTTTTCTTTCACTCTGCAAGTCCTTGTTTCCAGGGACCTGTAAGGACAGTGAGTGAATTTTTCTTGTGCTATATTGTGATTAAAAAAAACATTTTTTCTAGGGACAGAAAACTGTAGGTAGGGAGAGTGTTTTTTTTCTTTCACTCTGCAAGTCCTTGTTTCCAGGGACCTGTAAGGACAGTGAGTGAATTTTTCTTGTGCTATATTGTGATTAAAAAAAACATTTTTTCTAGGGACAGAAAACTGTAGGTAGGGAGAGTGTTTTTTTTCTTTCACTCTGCAAGTCCTTGTTTCCAGGGACCTGTAAGGACAGTGAGTGAATTTTTCTTGTGCTATATTGTGATTAAAAAAAACATTTTTTCTAGGGACAGAAAACTGTAGGTAGGGAGAGTGTTTTTTTTCTTTCACTCTGCAAGTCCTTGTTTCCAGGGACCTGTAAGGACAGTGAGTGAATTTTTCTTGTGCTATATTGTGATTAAAAAAAACATTTTTTCTAGGGACAGAAAACTGTAGGTAGGGAGAGTGTTTTTTTTCTTTCACTCTGCAAGTCCTTGTTTCCAGGGACCTGTAAGGACAGTGAGTGAATTTTTCTTGTGCTATATTGTGATTAAAAAAAACATTTTTTCTAGGGACAGAAAACTGTAGGTAGGGAGAGTGTTTTTTTTCTTTCACTCTGCAAGTCCTTGTTTCCAGGGACCTGTAAGGACAGTGAGTGAATTTTTCTTGTGCTATATTGTGATTAAAAAAAACATTTTTTCTAGGGACAGAAAACTGTAGGTAGGGAGAGTGTTTTTTTTCTTTCACTCTGCAAGTCCTTGTTTCCAGGGACCTGTAAGGACAGTGAGTGAATTTTTCTTGTGCTATATTGTGATTAAAAAAAACATTTTTTCTAGGGACAGAAAACTGTAGGTAGGGAGAGTGTTTTTTTTCTTTCACTCTGCAAGTCCTTGTTTCCAGGGACCTGTAAGGACAGTGAGTGAATTTTTCTTGTGCTATATTGTGATTAAAAAAAACATTTTTTCTAGGGACAGAAAACTGTAGGTAGGGAGAGTGTTTTTTTCCTTTCACTCTGCAAGTCCTTGTTTCCAGGGACCTGTAAGGACAGTGAGTGAATTGTTCTTGTGCTATATTGTGATTAAAAAAAACATTTTTTCTAGGGACAGAAAACTGTAGGTAGGGAGAGTGTTTTTTTTCTTTCACTCTGCAAGTCCTTGTTTCCAGGGACCTGTAAGGACAGTGAGTGAATTGTTCTTGTGCTATATTGTGATTAAAAAAAACATTTTTTCTAGGGACAGAAAACTGTAGGTAGGGAGAGTGTTTTTTTTCTTTCACTCTGCAAGTCCTTGTTTCCAGGGACCTGTAAGGACAGTGAGTGAATTTTTCTTGTGCTATATTGTGATTAAAAAAAACATTTTTTCTAGGGACAGAAAACTGTAGGTAGGGAGAGTGTTTTTTTTCTTTCACTCTGCAAGTCCTTGTTTCCAGGGACCTGTAAGGACAGTGAGTGAATTTTTCTTGTGCTATATTGTGATTAAAAAAAACATTTTTTCTAGGGACAGAAAACTGTAGGTAGGGAGAGTGTTTTTTTTCTTTCACTCTGCAAGTCCTTGTTTCCAGGGACCTGTAAGGACAGTGAGTGAATTTTTCTTGTGCTATATTGTGATTAAAAAAAACATTTTTTCTAGGGACAGAAAACTGTAGGTAGGGAGAGTGTTTTTTTTCTTTCACTCTGCAAGTCCTTGTTTCCAGGGACCTGTAAGGACAGTGAGTGAATTTTTCTTGTGCTATATTGTGATTAAAAAAAACATTTTTTCTAGGGACAGAAAACTGTAGGTAGGGAGAGTGTTTTTTTTCTTTCACTCTGCAAGTCCTTGTTTCCAGGGACCTGTAAGGACAGTGAGTGAATTTTTCTTGTGCTATATTGTGATTAAAAAAAACATTTTTTCTAGGGACAGAAAACTGTAGGTAGGGAGAGTGTTTTTTTTCTTTCACTCTGCAAGTCCTTGTTTCCAGGGACCTGTAAGGACAGTGAGTGAATTTTTCTTGTGCTATATTGTGATTAAAAAAAACATTTTTTCTAGGGACAGAAAACTGTAGGTAGGGAGAGTGTTTTTTTTCTTTCACTCTGCAAGTCCTTGTTTCCAGGGACCTGTAAGGACAGTGAGTGAATTTTTCTTGTGCTATATTGTGATTAAAAAAAACATTTTTTCTAGGGACAGAAAACTGTAGGTAGGGAGAGTGTTTTTTTCCTTTCACTCTGCAAGTCCTTGTTTCCAGGGACCTGTAAGGACAGTGAGTGAATTGTTCTTGTGCTATATTGTGATTAAAAAAAACATTTTTTCTAGGGACAGAAAACTGTAGGTAGGGAGAGTGTTTTTTTTCTTTCACTCTGCAAGTCCTTGTTTCCAGGGACCTGTAAGGACAGTGAGTGAATTGTTCTTGTGCTATATTGTGATTAAAAAAAACATTTTTTCTAGGGACAGAAAACTGTAGGTAGGGAGAGTGTTTTTTTTCTTTCACTCTGCAAGTCCTTGTTTCCAGGGACCTGTAAGGACAGTGAGTGAATTTTTCTTGTGCTATATTGTGATTAAAAAAAACATTTTTTCTAGGGACAGAAAACTGTAGGTAGGGAGAGTGTTTTTTTTCTTTCACTCTGCAAGTCCTTGTTTCCAGGGACCTGTAAGGACAGTGAGTGAATTTTTCTTGTGCTATATTGTGATTAAAAAAAACATTTTTTCTAGGGACATAAAACTGTAGGTAGGGAGAGTGTTTTTTTTCTTTCACTCTGCAAGTCCTTGTTTCCAGGGACCTGTAAGGACAGTGAGTGAATTTTTCTTGTGCTATATTGTGATTAAAAAAAACATTTTTTCTAGGGACAGAAAACTGTAGGTAGGGAGAGTGTCAGTTTCTTTCACTGTGAAAGTCCTTGTTTCAAGGGACAGAGAAGGACACCTGAAGGTAGCCCTTATTGCTTTTTTCCCATCTCCGTGCAGGCCATCTATTAGAATGTCTGGAAGGCAAACAAGGAGAGGCAGACAGTCAGGAGGCAATAAAAGAGGGCAAGCAGGCTCTGTGTCTGGGGGCAACAGTGCTGGTCGTGGACGCGGTGCATTGTCATCAGCACATGGCCATGGGACACGCTTGTCCTTCTTTTCGGCAGCTGGACATGTTGAGCCACATCATGCCGAAGACTTGGTAGAGTGGATGACCAAGCCCTCCTCCTCCTCCTCATCCTCTCTCACCCAGGCTCAGGGTACTGGAAAAGCAGCTGCCAAAGCGTCGTCTTCCCTGGTATCAATGTCAGACAAATCATCAGTCACTCCTTCCCTAGACCCACCATGTCCTCCTCCTGAGGAGTCCCCCGAACTGTTTCAGCACAGTGTTGGGTACATGCTCCAGGAGGATGCCCAGCGTTTCGAAGGGTCTGATGATGAAACCCAGCTAGAGGAAGGCAGTAGCGTGAGAGCAGACAGAGGGGATGCTCAAGAAGGACACCAATCTGGCAGTCATGTTCCAGCAGCTGCAGCATACTGCCAGATTGGCTCCAGTGATGAGGAGGGAGGGGATGATGAGGTCACTGACTCCACGTGGGTGCCTAATAGGAGAGAGGAGGAGGAGGAGGATGAGGAGGAGGCACATCTCCAACGAGGCAGGATGCCCTTTGGTGGCCAGCGTAAGGGCAGTACACCGACGGAATCACACCGCAGAGCTCCGCCTGTGCAGGGCGCTGCCTCTGCCCGTCATTCAAAAAGTTCTTTGGTGTGGGCCTTTTTTGAGGCTAGTGCATCAGATCGCACAGCTGCTGTTTGCAACATATGTCTCAAGCGTATATCGCGTGGCCAAAACATCAGCCGCTTGGGTACCACATGCCTGACCAGACATATGTTGACCTGCCATGCAGCTCGTTGGCAAGCCTACCTCAAAGACCCACACCAAAGAACAAAGCGGACCTCTCCTTGCACCGCATCAGCTGGGATCTCCAACCCCACTATAACTTCAGTCCTCTCTGAAACATGCACTGAGAGGAATGAAGGTGTAGAATTAGGTGTGTCACAGCCAAGTACTTGCGCCCACTCTGCTAGCAGTACACCGACGTCCGATTCTAGCAGGCAAATTTCCCTGCCCCAGCTGCTGGACCGTCGAAAGAAGTTCACTCCCAGCCATCCACATGCCCAGCGGTTGAATGCTAGCTTGGCTAAATTGCTAGCGCTTCAACTGCTGCCTTTTCAGTTGGTAGACTCGGCCCCCTTCCGTGAGTTTGTGCAATGTGCGGTTCCTCAGTGGCAGGTTCCCAAACGCCACTTTTTCGCACGGAAGGCTATTCCGGCTCTCTACCGGCATGTGGAAGGCAATGTCTTGGCCTCGCTGGACAGGGCGGTCAGCGGTAAGGTGCATATTACCGCTGACTCATGGTCCAGCAGGCATGGACAGGGACGTTACCTTTCTTTCACGGCCCATTGGGTCACTCTTTTGGCAGCTGGGAAGGATTCAGGACAAGGTGCAGTAGTGTTGGAGGTTGTCCCACCGCCACGCCTCCAAAATGCTACTACTGGTTGTGACACACCTCTCTCCTCCACCCCCTCCTCTTCTTCTTCCTCCATGGCCTCTTCCTGTGGTTTGTCCTATGAACCAGCGGTGCTCCGTAGCCGTTCACGGGGCTACGCAAGTACGCAGGCAAAAAGATGCCATGCCGTGCTTGCGCTGGTGTGTTTGGGGGACAGAAGCCACACTGGGGCAGAGGTCCTGTCTGCTCTGCAGGGCCAGGCCGAGAGGTGGTTGACGCCACGCCAGCTTAAGCCAGGAATGGTGGTTTGCGACAATGGCACCAACCTCCTCTCCGCCCTCCGACAGGGACAACTGACCCATGTGCCCTGTGTGGCTCACGTCCTTAACCTGGTGGTGCAGCGGTTCTTGGGCAGGTACCCGGGCTTACAGGATGTCCTGAGGCAGGCCAGGAAAGTCTGTGTGCATTTCCGCAGATCTTATAATGCCAGTGCTCGCCTGGCTGAGCTGCAAAAGGAGTTGAACCTGCCCAAGAACCGCCTTATATGTGACATGCCCACCAGGTGGAACTCAACGTTGGCCATGCTGCAGCGGCTGCACACGCAGCAGAGGGCCATCAATGAGTACCTGTGCGACTACGGCACCAGGACAGGGTCAGGGGAGCTTGGTTTTTTTTCTCCACGCCAGTGGGGCATGATCAGGGATGCATGCACTGTCCTGGCACCATTTGAGGAGGCCACGAGGATGGTGAGCAGTGACAGTGCATGCATCAGTGACACTGTACCTCTTGTCCACCTGTTGGAGCACACGCTGCGTGGAATAATGGACAGGGCACTTGAGGCAGAACAGAGGCAGGAAGAGGAGGACTTCCTTGCCTCTCAAGGCCCCCTTTACCCAGACAGTGTTACTTCTGTCCCACCCATCGCACAGGAAGAGGAGGAGGAGGAGGAGGAGGAGGAGGATTGTGTCAGCATGGAGGTGGAGGCTGGCACTCAGCATCATCAGCAGCAGTCTTTTAGGGATGATTTACAGTCCCAAGAAACCAGTGGACTTGTACGTGGCTGGGAGGAGGTGGCTGCGGATCATGTCGTCCTTAGTGACCCAGAGGACTCCGGAGCGAATGCCTCAGCAAACCTACGCTGCATGGCCTCCCTGATCCTGCAAAGTCTGCGGAAGGATCCTCGTATTCTTCGGATCAAGGAGAGGGACCATTACTGGCTGGCCACTCTCCTTGATCCACGGTACAAGGGTAAGGTTGCGGACCTTATGTTACCGTCGCAGAGGGAGCAGAGGATGAGACAACTCCGGGAGGCCTTGCAGAAAGGTCTGTGCAACGCGTTCCCAGAGACTGGGAGGTTGCAAACTCCTGGTCCTGGACAACGAGTTGCTGAGGCTTCGGCCAGTCAAAGAAGGAGCGGTGGGGAAGGTGGCCGTCTGACCGATGCGTTCAGACAATTCTTTAGTCCGCAGCCCCAAAGTATGATCGGTTCCAGCAACCATCGCCAGCGTCTGATAAACATGGTGCAGGAATATCTAGGGGCAAGGTCAGACTTGGACACCTTCCCCACCGAAAATCCTCTGGCTTACTGGGTCTTGAGGATGGATCACTGGCCAGAGCTTGCACAGTATGCAATTGAGCTACTGGCCTGTCCTGCATCCAGCGTTCTTTCGGAACGCACATTCAGTGCTGCTGGAGGATTTGTCACGGATCACAGGGTGCGCCTGTCCACCGACTCGGTTGATCGACTGACTTTCATCAAGATGAACCAGTCTTGGATCACCACCAGCTACCACACACCTGATGCTGATATAACAGACTAATTGATTTTAACATGTCACATCCCTTCAAGACTGATGCTGATGCTGAGTGCCTGTGCTGTTATGTTGACTGGCTATCCTCCTCCTCCGAGTCCTCAATGATACGATTGATGATGATAGCTTGGAAGATCATTTTTGTTTATGGGTGCCGCCACCAGTGCCTAACGCCCAATTTTTCAGCCCCTGTTTAACAGGGGCGTGTAATTACAATTTTTGAAGCAATACTTTGCAACAGGGCTCATTGCTGTACTCCAAGTACAGTATCTGTGAGGAGTTGCAGTGTTGTGCCACCAGTGCCTAAGGCCCAATTTTTCAGCCCCTGTTTAACAGGGGCGTGTCATTACAATTTTTGAAGCAATACTTTGCAACAGGGCTCATTGCTGTGCTCCAAGTACAGTATCTGTGAGGGGTTGCAGTGTTGTGCCACCAGTGCCTAAGGCCCAATTTTTCAGCCCCTGTTCAACAGGGGCATGTAATTACAATTCTTGATCTAATAATTCACAGCAGGGCCCATTGCTGCACCCACCAAGAGTAACTGTCAGGGCTTACAGTGTTGTGGCACCAGCACCACCATCAAAGGCCCAATTTTTACTACCACTGTTCAACAATTATATGTAATTAAAATTCCTGATATAATAGTTGACAGCAGGGCGTTCCAGCACCAACCAAGAGTAACTGTGAGTGCTTACAGTGTTGTGCCAACACCAACAACTAAGGGGCCTATTTCTGCAGAGTATATACGGCAGGTCCCTACTTTCAAACATCCAACTTACAAACGACTCCTACTTGCAAACGCAAGAAGACAACAGGAAGTGAGAGGAAATCTACCACTAGGAAGGAAAATTCTCTCCTGTAAGAATAAATATGGGAGAAAGGTGTCTCCTCTGTACTGATGCTTTATCAGCAATCCTTGTTTCAAGAAAAACACCACATTTCAAAAACAGTTGTCATTGGGACGGAAAGTGAGGTGAAATGTTCTGAACAGGGGCACAGACAGCAAAACAAATGTTACAGGGGTGATAACCCTTACCTATGTTTTCCAAAAAGTTTAAAAATAGATTTTTGGTCTGGAGCTACACTTCAACAATGTACCTGTTCAAAATTACAAACAGATTCTACATAAGAACAAACCTACAGTCCCTGTCTTGTATGCACCGCCTGTATAGGGCTGTTCAGAGTATATAGGGCCTTTTTTATTTTATGTGCGGGGTTCCCCTTAATATCCATACAAGACCCAAAGGGGCTGGTAATGGGCTGGGGTAGGGGGGGGGGGGGGTCATGGGGTAGCTATGCCATTTTTCTTAAAGAATTTCATCCATATTACCGGGACCAGACATTACATTAAAGCCGCAAGCAGTTTTAAATGGCTTTTTTTTCCTTTAGAAGTGTCATTTTGTGCAGGGACAGTTCTAAACACGGGAAACACGTGGCACTTCACAGGCATACTTTAGACACCCCCCAGGTACGATATTTAAAGGAATATTTGACTTTTTTTTTTCACTTTATGCATCATTAAAATGACTGCTCCCGAAAAACGACCGTTTTTAAAACTTCTTTTTGCATTGATACATGTCCCCTGGTGCAGAACCCGGGTTCCCAAACCCTTTTTAGGACAATAACATGCATAATAGTTGTTATAATTAGCACTTTAGAATTCGAACGTTCGCATCCATTCTATTTAATAGGGTTCTAATGTTCGTTCGAACTTTCGGTCCGTTCGCGGGTTCTGGTGCGAACCGAACAGGGGGGTGTTCGGCTCATCACTAGTCACGGGTGTTGTCTAAGCAATTGGTGCCTATTGCTTTAAGATATAGGCACCTGGTGTGATCCATAACAGTATTACGCTATTGTTGTTTGTTTTTTCTGTCTAATCCTCTACTATGCCATGAAATTTATGCCACTATATGAAGCCCGTGGGATCTAGTAATCGATCATATCTGTGTCGTGAGAGTCATCATCATCCACAGAGGATTTCGTTATCTCCCACTGGGATAAAGGCCCTGGCTGGGTATAAGCCATCTGTGTTAAAAGGCTTTTGATCTGGTAAGCATTCATTGCACCTGTCAGCTGGCATTGTTTGAGATTCAAATTTCTGTGGAAGGAATATATGGACTTTCGTTGAGATTTTGAATTGATTTCTACAAATTGGACTTTTTTAGCGCAAAGTTTTACTCTCTACTGATCATAGAGATGACTGGTGACCATCTGGTCAACAGTCATCTCTATGCTCGTCACGTGACCCACCACCGGCGCCGACGATTCTCTCCGGGTCCCCGATGGCACGGGAGAGCCTGGAGAAGCACCGGATGGCGGCGGGAGGGGGGCGATGTCCCCTCCCGCCGCCTATAAGAACGATCAGGCGGCAGAACCGCCGCTATGACCATTCTTATGGTGCGCAGGATCGCCGGCTGAAAAAAAGGATATCTGAATGATGCCTCTAGCTGCAGGCATCATTCAGATATCCCCCCTCAAAACGGAGGACGTCATATGACGTCCACCCGGAGGGAGAGAGGGTTCCTGCCGGCGTCATTTTCCAATGGTCCGGTATGGAAGGGGTTAATGATGCTTAAAGTGAAAAAAAAAAGTGAAATATTCCTTTAAATATCATACCTGGTGGGTGTCTATAGTGTGCCTGTGAAGTGGCACGCGTTTCCCGTGTTTAGAACTGTCCCTGCACAAAATGACATTTCTAAAGGAAAAAAGGTAATTTAAAACTGCTTGCGGCTTTAATGTAATGTCTGGTCCCGGCAATACGGATGAAAATCATTGAGAAAAATGTCATTGGTACACCCCCCCCCCCCCCCAGCCCATTACCAGCCCCTTTGGGTCTTGTATGGATATTAAGGGGAACCCCGCACCCAAATTAAAAAAAGGAAAGGTGTGGGGCCCCCAGGCCCTATATACTCTGAACAGCATTATACAGGCAGTGTGAACAAGACAGGGACTGTAGGTTTGTTGTGAAGTAGAATCTGTTTGTAATTTTGAACTGGTATATTTTTAAAGTGTAGCTCCAGCCAAAAAAATCTATTTTTAAAGGGGTGTTCCAGGCAACCCCGGGCAAAAAATAATAATTAAAAGCCAGCAGCTACACATACTTCAGCTGCTGGCTTTTAATAAATGGAGACTTACCTGTGCTGGTGTCCCTCGATGTCGGCACCGCAGCTGATGTTTCACATCAGCTGTCGGTGCTTCCGTCGCCATTGCGGGTAAGGGAACCCGGCAGTGAAGACTTTCGGCTTCACGCCGGGAACCCTACTGCGCATGCGCGAGGCCCCGCTCCTCTCTCCTATTAGCCCAGCGGCCAGGGGAGGAGGAGGAGGGAGCCTCGCGTGACTTCACCGCCGCGGCCGGAATCCAGTACGTGGGTAAGGATACCTGTCTTTGACAGGTATCCTGTCCCCCCTCCCCCCGAAAGGTGCCAATTGTGGCACCGGAGGGGGGGGGAGGAATCCTATGAGCGGAAGTTCCACTTTAGGGTGGAGCTCCGCTTTAAGCTTTTTAGAAAACATAGGGAAGGGTTATCACCCCTGTAACATTTGTTTTGCTATCTGTGCACCTCTTCAGAACATTTCACCTTTCTGTCCCAATGACAATTTGTTTTTGAAAATTTGGGGTTTTTAGTGAACCAAGGATTGGTGATAAAGCATCAGTGGAGAGGAGACACCTCTTTCCCATATTAACTCTTACAGGAGAGAATTTGCCTTTCTAGGGGTAGATTTCCTCTCACTTCCTGTTGTCTCCTTCCGTTTGCAAGTAGGAGTCGTTTGTAAGTTGGATGTTTGAAAGTAGGGGCCTTCCGTATATACTCTGCAGAAATTTGGCCCTTAGGTGTTAGTGCTGCCACAACACTGTAAGCCCTCACAATAACTCTTGGTGGGCACTGGAACGGGCCCTGTTGTGAACTATTATATCAAGAATTGTAATTACATGCCACTGTTGAACAGTGGTAGAAAAATTGAGCCTTTGGTAGTGGCGGTGGTGCTGGTGCCACAACACTGTAAGCCCTCACAGTTACTCTTGGTGGGCGCAGGAATGGGCCCTGCTGTGAAATATTAGATCAAGAATTGTAATTACATGCCCCTGTTGAACAGGGGCAAAAAAATTGGGCCTTAGGCACTGGTGCCACAGCACTGCAACACCTCACAGATACTCTAGTTGGAGCGCAGGAATGAGCTCTGCTGCAAAGTATTGCATTAAAAATTGTAATTACACGCCCCTGTTAAACAGGGGCTGAAAAATTGGGCCTTAGCCACTGGTGGCGGTGCCCAGAATCAAAAATGTTTTTACAAGCTATCAGCATGATCATTGAGGAGGAAGACGATAGTCACTCAGCATAACAGGATAGTCACTCAGCATCAGCATAGGCAGTCTTGAAGGGATCTGACATTTCAAAAAAAATTACTCGGTTACATCAGCATCAGGTGCTTGGTTTCTGGTGGTGATCCAAGACTGATTAATTTTTATGAAGGTCAGTCGATCGACCGAATCGGTGGACAGGCGCACCCTGTGATCGGTTACAAAGCCTCCAGCAGCACTGAATGTGTGTTCCGAAATAACGCTGAATGCAGGACAGGTCAGTAACTCAATTGCATACTGTGCAAGCTCTGGCCAGTGATCCATCCTCAAGACCCAGTAATCCAGAGGATTTTTGGTGGGAAAGGTGTCCAAGTCTGAACTTGCCCCTAGGTATTCCTGCACCATGTAAAACAGACGGTGGCGATGGTTGCTGGAACCGATCATACCTTGGGGTTGCGGACTAAAAAATTGTCTGAACGCATCGGTCAGACAGCCACCTTCTCCACCGCTCCTTCTTTGACTTACCCGAAGCCTCAGCAACACGTTGTCCAGGACCTGGAATTCGTAACCTCCCAGTCTCTGGGAACGCATTGCACAGACCTTTATGCAAGGCCTCCCGAAGATGTTTCATCCTCTGCTCCCTCTGCAACGCCAAGATAAGGTCCGCAACCTTACCCTTGTAACGTGGATCAAGGAGGGCTGCCAGCCAGTAATGATTCCTCTCCTTGATAGCACGAATACGAGGATCCTTCTGCAGGCTTTGCAGGATCAGGGAGGCCATGCAGCGTAGGTTTGCTGAGGCATTCGGTCCGGAGTCCTCTGGGTCACTCAGGACGACATGATCTGCAGCCACCTCCTCCCAGCCACGTACAAGTCCATGGGTTTCTTGAGACTGTAATTGATCCCTTGAAGACTGCTGCTGATGCTGAGTGCTAGGCTTCACCTCCATGCTGACACAATCCTCCTCCTCCTCCTCCTCTTCCTGTGTGATAGGCAGGCCAGCAGGAACACTGTCTGGATAAAGGGGGCCTTGAGAGGTAAGGAAGTCCTCCTCTTCCTCTCTCTGTTCTGCCTCAAGTGCCCTGTCCATTATTCCACGCAGCGTGTACTCCAACAGGTGGACAAGAGGGACAGTGTCACTGATGCATGCACTGTCACTGCTCACCATCCTCGTGGCCTCCTCAAATGGTGACAGGACAGTGCATGCATCCATGATCATGGCCCACTGGCGTGGGGAAAAAAAACAAGCTCCCCTGACCCTGTCCTGGTGCCATATTGTAACAGATACTCATTGATAGCCCTCTGCTGCGTGTGCAGCCGCTGCAGCATGGCCAACGTAGAGTTCCACCTGGTGGGCATGTCACAGATTAGGCGGTTCTTGGGCAGGTTGTATTCCTTTTTGGAGGTCAGCCAGCCGAGCACTGGCATTATATGACCGGCGGAAATGCCCACAGAGTTTCCTGGCCCGCTTCAGGAAATCCTGTAAGCCCGGGTACCTGCCCAAGAACCACTGCACCACAAAGTTAAGGACGTGAGCCAAACCGGGCACATGGGTCAGTTGTCCCTGTTGGAGGGCGGAGAGGAGGTTTGTGCCATTGTCGCAAACCACCTTTCCTGGCTTAAGGTGGCATCAACCACCTCTGAGCCTGCAACTGCAGAGCTGACATAATCTCTGTCCCAGTGTGGCTCCTGTCCCCCAAGCACACCAGCTCAAGCACCGCATGGCATCTTTTGACCTGCGTACTTACGTAGCCCCTTGAACGCCTACGGAGCACCGCTGGTTCCGAGGACAAAGCACAGGAAGAGGCCATGGAGGAAGAAGAAGAGGAGGGGGTGGAGGAGAAAGGTGTGTCAGAATCACCAGTAGTAGCATTTTGGAGGCGTGGTTGTGGAACAACCTCCAACACTTCTGCACCTTGTACTGCATCCTTCCCAGCTGCCATCAGAGTCACCCAATGCGCCGTGAAAGATAGGTAACGTCCCTGTCCATGCCTGCTGGACCATGAGTCAGTGGTAATATGCACCTTACCTCTGACTGCCCTGTCCAGCGAGGCCAAGACATTGCCTTCCACATGCCGGTAGAGAGCCGGAATCGCCTTCCGTGAGAAAAAGTGGCCTTTGGGAACCTGCCACAGAGGAACCGCACATTCCACAAACTCACGGAAGGGGGCAGAGTCTACCAACTGAAAAGGCAGCAGTTGAAGTGCTAGCAATTTAGCCAAGCTAGCATTCAACCACTGGGCATGTGGATGGCTGAGAGAAAACTTATTTTGGCGGTGCAGCAGCTGGGGCAGGGAAATTTTCCTGGTACAATCTGACATCGGTGTACCGATAGCAGATTGCCCGCAAGTACTTGGCTGTAACACACCTAATTCTACACCTTCATTCCTCTCAGTGCGGGTTTCAGAGAGGACTGAAGGTATAGTGGGGTTGGAGATCCCAGCTGATGAGGAGCAAGGAGAGGTCCGCTTTGTTCTTTGGTGTGGGTCTTTTAGGTGTGCTTGCCAAGGAACTGCATGGCAGGTCGACATATGTCTGATCAAGCATGTGGTGCCCAAGCGGGTGATGTTTTGGCCACGCGTGATACGCCTGAGACATATGTTGCAAATAGCAGCGCTGCGATCTGATGCACTCGTCTCAAAAAAGGCCCACACCAAAGAACTTTTGGAATAACGCGCAGAGACAGCAGTGCCCTGCACATGCGGAGCTCTGCGGTGTGATGCAGTCAGTGTGCTGCCCTTAAGAGGGCATCCTGCCTCATTGGAGATGTGCCTCCTCCTCCTCCTCTCTCCTATCAGGCACCCATGTGGAGTCAGTGACCTCATCATCCCCACCCTCCACATCACTGGAGCAAACCTGGCAGTATGCTGCAGCTGGGGGAATATGACTGCCAGATTGCTGTCCTTGTTGGGAACCCCCTCTCTCTTGCCTCACGTTACTACCCCCTCTCTCTGGGCTCATGTTACTGCCTTCCTCTAGCTGGGTTCCATCATCGAAGCCTTCAAAATGCTGGGCATCCTCCTCGAGCATGTACCCAACACTGTGGTCAAACAGTTCGGGGGACTCCTCAGGAGGACATGGTGGGGCTAGGGAAGGAGTGAATGATGTCATTGAGCCGAGGGAAGAGGCCGCGCTGGCAGCTGCTTTGCCAGACAAAGTACCCTGAGCCTGGGTGAGAGAGGATGAGGAGGATGAGGACGGCTTGGTCAGCCACTCTACCAAGTCTTCGGCATGTTGCGGCTCAACATGGCCAGCTGCCGAAAAGAAGGACAAGCGTGTCCCACGGCCACGTGCTGATGAGGATGCACCGTGTCCACAACCAGCACTGTTGCCTCTAGACACAGAGCCTGCTTGCCCTCTTTTATTGGCTCGTGACTGTCTGCCTCTCCTTGTTTGCCTTCCAGACATACTAATGGCCTGCAGTGAGATGTAGCTGCACAAAGGTGGGATGTATATGTATATATATATATATATATATATATATATATTGTGACAGCAGGAAGGTAAAGTCACCTGGTTGCATCCAGGGGGGTAGATATATTTCGCCCAGATTCAGGCTTTACGCCGACTTATACAACTAGGTGGAGAGTTGTATAAGCCCAGCTAAGGCTAGTGGGCTCATGGATGACTCATATGTTTAGGGAGAGTGTGGGGCGTCGTGCAGACAGGGAGTTGATGAGACCAGCTGAAGCTTGTCAGCTCATTTAGGCCTCTATAAGAACTCCCAGCTTCATTAGATGTTAGCTCATGCCTAGAACCAGACCTGTGTGGACTGTCTAGGGAGAGTGAACCCCTGTGCGGTGAGACAAAGCCTGTGTGGCTATTTGCTTGGACATTTAAAACCAGGGACTTAGGGACTAGGACAGCACTAGGCTGATCCCAGTTGTTAGTTAGGAAACCTGTATGTTTAGTCAGAGGTCAAGTTGACCAGGATTTATTTTGTTTATGTTTCTTTTGGCTTTGCTGTGTTTTGTCACTGTAAATAGAAAATAAACCGCACCTTTTTTGATTTTGAAAACCACAACCTCCGTTTGCTGGGCCTGTTTTTGTGTGGGGAGCCCATCCCGGGGGTCACACACACCCGCTGCCGAGCTAACCCCCTCACAGTTGGTGGAGAACCAGTGGCAGTTTTTTTTAAGCCAGCATGGAGGAGATACTGAAGCAGCTGGCTCTAGCAAATGCCAATCAACAGCAGACAAATGCAGGTTTGCAAAAGAGCCTTGCAGCTCATCAACAGAGCCTTGCAGCTCAACAACAGAACTTTGCAGCCCAGCAGCAAGCTCATCAACAGAGCCTTGCAGCCCAGCAGCAAGCTCACCAACAGAGTCTGGAAGCTCAGCAACAAGCCCAGCAGCAATCTGAGGCCCGCTTCATAGACCTGTTACAGAAGCAAGAGCAGAGACTACAACAAATGGAAGCAGTAATGCAGCAACGTCCGCAGACCAGTGAGGAAAGCCGTCCCACTAATACCGCGTCCTTTGGGGTGAGTCGTTTATTGACAAAAATGACTGGAGAGGATGATCCAGAGGTATTTTTGACCACATTTGAAAGGACTGCTGAAAGAGAAAAGTGGCCTGAGGAGCAGTGGGCTGGACTGGTGGCTCCTCTGTTAACTGGTGAATCGCAGAAGGCTTACTATGACCTGGAGCCTGACCAAGCAAAAGACTATGTGATGCTAAAAGCTGAGATATTGGCAAGGCTGGGTGTCACCCAGGCTGTCCGGGCTCAGCGTGTGCATAACTGGACTTTCCAGCTTGGAAAACCCCCCAGGTCTCAAATGTATGATCTCATTCACCTGAGCAGAAAGTGGCTACAGCCAGAGACTTTGTCCGCACCAAAGATTGTGGAACGTGTTGTAATGGATCGGTTTTTGAGAGCTCTTCCTACTGCCATCCAAAAGTGGGTAAGCCATGGAGACCCAGAGACGGCCGATGGTCTTGTGGATCGTGTGGAGAAATACTTGGCTACAGAGAACCTGACGGCCTCTTCCAGAGACACTCGGACTTTCCACCCTAAGACCAGACCATCCCCAGGGGCGGATAAGAGGATTCCAAGGGGTAAGGGTGGAGAGAGTGAGAGGGTGGGAGCTCTACCCCAAGTTTGGCGAGAACAGCCTGGGAAATCAGCGGCTCAAGAGGCGGCAAGAAGGATCGTTTGCTACCGCTGCCGGCAAGCGGGACATATTGCAGCCAATTGCCCGGTTGTGGAGGAACCCATGCAGTGTGACTTTCTGACGGGCAGACGTCAGTCGCTGTGTGCGACAGTCGCATGCACTGCCATTCGAGGAACTGAGAAACATTTATGCAAAATGTGTGTTAATGGTAGAAATGTTGTGGTATTGCTGGATTCAGGTAGCCTTGTGACCCTGATAAAGGCTGAGTTAGTTAAAACAGAGGTCTCTGGGAATAGCAAGGTAGCTGTTATTTGTGTGCATGGGGACACCCGAGAGTATCCAGTGACTACAGTGTGTTTCGAGACCCCCAAAGGTACCCTCTCTCATCCAGTGGGCTTAGTATCTCAGTTACCGTATGACGCCATTGTGGGAAGGGATTTTCCGAAGTTCTGGGAACTGTGGGATGATCCTGAGCCCCCCACTGGTGCCCCTATGTACCAGGAATGTGATAGCCAGCACTCCCCTGAGAGTGGTGAGGACTCTCCGGAATTTCCCTTATCAGTATTGGCAGGGGAGACTCAAGAAACTGGAGAGGAGCCCACCTCCTCAGACGAAAACCTACCGTCTGTGGAGTTTTCTGATCTTGAGGTTCACAGGGAAAACTTTGCCACAGAACAGTTGAAAGACCCCGCCCTAATAAAGGCACGGGAAAACGTAGTGAAAATAGATGGCGAGTTAGTGAACCCAGATAATACCTGCACTTACCCATACTTCAGCGTAGAGAAGGACCTACTGTATCGGGTGGCAAAAAGGGCAGAAGAAACCGTTGAGCAGCTTGTGGTGCCCAAACCTTACAGGAAGTTGGTGTTGGAGTTGGCCCATGGGCACATTCTTGGAGGTCATCTGGGGACAGAGAAAACCCGAGAGAGGGTATTACAGAGATTCTATTGGCCGGGGGTGATGAAGGACATAGAAAATTATTGTTCCTCCTGCCCTGTGTGTCAGAGGTCGGCCCCGATGCCACATTTCCGTAGCCCGCTGGTCCCTCTACCCATCATTGAGGTCCCGTTTGAGAGGATCGCCATGGATTTGGTAGGTCCTATAATCAAGTCCGCTAGGGGGCACCAGTACATATTAGTCCATTATAACTATGCCACCCGTTATCCAGAAGCGATCCCTCTCCGAAATACCTCGGCCAAAACCATAGCCAAAGAGCTATCTCTTGTGTTTAGCCGGGTGGGTATTTGTAAAGAACTGCTTACGGACCAAGGTACACCCTTTATGTCCCGGGTTATGAAGGAGCTGTGTAAATTGTTCAAAGTGACGCAATTACGTACATCTGTGTATCACCCCCAAACCGATGGGCTGGTTGAAAGATTCAACAAAACCCTAAAACAAATGTTGAAGAAAGTGGTGGATAGAGATGGAAAGGATTGGGACTGTCTACTTCCTTATCTGATGTTTGCTATTAGGGAGGTGCCCCAATCCTCTACGGGATTCTCTCCCTTTGAGTTACTGTATGGGAGACACCCAAGAGGGCTGTTGGATATTGCCAAGGAAACTTGGGAAAGTGAGAGTTCTCCCCACAGGAGTGTGATTGAGCATGTCGCCCTGATGCAAGACCGAATTGCACAGGTAATGCCCATCGTGAAGGAACATTTGGCCCAAGCGCAGTTAGCACAGCAGAGAGTGTACAACCGTGGAGCCAAGACCCGTACCTTTTCCCCGGGGGATAGGATACTGGTACTTGTCCCTACGGTTGAAAGTAAATTCCTTGCCAAATGGCAAGGCCCCTACGAGATAATGGAAAAAGTGAGCGAAGTGAATTACAAGGTCAGACAACCAGGAAGGCGAAAGCCCGAACAGATCTATCACGTTAATCTGTTGAAAGCCTGGAGGGATAGAGAGTCCCTAGTCGCAGACACTTGGTCACCAGCTCAAACTGGTTGCGTGATTCCTGAGGTTGGAATAGCAGCCACCTTGTCACAACCCCAACAACAGGAGGTTAAGGAGTTTGTGCTTCGCAACAAGGAGGTATTCTCTGAGCTGCCGGGACAAACATTTGGGGTAGAGCATGACATCATTACCCCGCCCGGTGAAAGGGTGAAGTTAAAACCCTATCGGATCCCAGAGGCCCGACGGGAGGCAATACGGGAGGAAGTACAGAAAATGCTGAACTTAGGGGTGATAGAGGAGTCCCAAAGTGATTGGTCTAGTCCCATTGTGTTGGTGCCTAAACCGGATGGGAGCTGGCGATTTTGTAACGATTTTCGTCAGTTGAACAAAGTTACAAAATTTGACACCTACCCCATGCCACGTATAGATGAGTTGATCGACCGGCTGGGAACAGCCCGATACATGATGACTCTTGACCTCACAAAAGGGTATTGGCAAATCCCCCTGGCCAAATTGGCCAAAGAGAAAACCGCATTTGTAACCCCAGACGGGGCGTTCCAATATAAAAGAATGCCGTTCGGGTTACAGAATGCGCCGGCCACATTCCAGCGGAAAATGGACCAGATGCTGAGGCCCCATCGGAAGTATGCTGCGGCTTACCTGGATGACGTAATTGTCCATAGCACAGATTGGGCCTCACATCTGCCAAAAGTGCAAGCAGTCCTGGACTCTGTTCGGGAAGCGGGGTTTACGGCTAACCCCAAGAAGTGTACCATTGGGCAGGAGGAGGCCAAATATCTTGGGTACACCATTGGGAGGGGAGTAATAAAACCCCAACTCAACAAAGTCGAGGCCATCCAGAGTTGGCCACGTCCCAACAGCAAGAAGCAGGTACGAGCCTTTCTGGGAATCGCTGGGTATTATCGGCGATTCATTCCCCACTTTGCTTCTAAGGCTGTGCCCCTAACCAACCTAACGAAGGGGAAAGGGTCGGTCATGATTAAATGGACCCCCGAGGCTGAGGCAGCATTCCAATTCTTGAAACAAGCCTTATGTAGCCAGCCAGTGTTGTACTCACCCGACTTCTCTAAAGACTTTGTCGTACAAAGTGATGCGTCAGATGTGGGGTTAGGAGCAGTATTGTCCCAGGTCTGGAACGGGGAAGAGCACCCAGTCATTTACCTCAGCAGGAAGTTGAAGTCCCATGAGGTAAATTACGCCACCGTTGAAAAGGAGTGTTTAGCGGTGAAGTGGGCTCTAGATTCCCTTCGGTACTACCTGCTAGGTAGGCACTTTGACATGGTTACGGATCACGCTCCGTTAAAGTGGATGGCTCAAAACAAGGAAACAAATAGAAGAGTGAATAGGTGGTTCCTGGCCCTCCAGGAATTCAACTTCACAGTAAAGCATCGCCCTGGCGTTCAAATGGGGAATGTGGATGCTTTGTCTCGAGTACATGAATGCCTGATTGCTGGTGTTCCAACCCCGAGGTTAAAACAAGAGGGGGGGGTATGTGACAGCAGGAAGGTAAAGTCACCTGGTTGCATCCAGGGGGGTAGATATATTTCGCCCAGATTCAGGCTTTACGCCGACTTATACAACTAGGTGGAGAGTTGTATAAGCCCAGCTAAGGCTAGTGGGCTCATGGATGACTCATATGTTTAGGGAGAGTGTGGGGCGTCGTGCAGACAGGGAGTTGATGAGACCAGCTGAAGCTTGTCAGCTCATTTAGGCCTCTATAAGAACTCCCAGCTTCATTAGATGTTAGCTCATGCCTGGAACCAGACCTGTGTGGACTGTCTAGGGAGAGTGAACCCCTGTGCGGTGAGACAAAGCCTGTGTGGCTATTTGCTTGGACATTTAAAACCAGGGACTTAGGGACTAGGACAGCACTAGGCTGATCCCAGTTGTTAGTTAGGAAACCTGTATGTTTAGTCAGAGGTCAAGTTGACCAGGATTTATTTTGTTTATGTTTCTTTTGGCTTTGCTGTGTTTTGTCACTGTAAATAGAAAATAAACCGCACCTTTTTTGATTTTGAAAACCACAACCTCCGTTTGCTGGGCCTGTTTTTGTGTGGGGAGCCCATCCCGGGGGTCACACACACCCGCTGCCGAGCTAACCCCCTCACAATATATATATATATATATACTGATTATACTGCAGCTAGCAGAATCAACTGCCTGCTGTGGTATTAGTATGAGAACACCAGCAACTGTCTTCAGTTAGTTTTAGGTGCACACTGTGCAGAGGACACAGTACACTAACTGAAAATACTTGCAGCTCCCAGCCTGTGGTATTGGTATGAGAACACCACCAATTGTATTCAGGTACCTTTAGGTGCACGCTGTGCAAAGGACACAGTACACTTAGTGAAAATAATGCAGCTAGCACAATTGCCTGCCTGCCTGTCAGTATAGAGAATAACAGGAACGGATCTAGCTAAACTGAATACAGTGTGTAAATATATATACAACACCTAGGATGCATATATATCCTCTACACACTGTAACTGCAGCTAACTGACTCGCCTTCCTGCTCTATCTAACTCAAATCAAATTACACTGTCTCTCTCTCTCTCTCTCTTTCTTTTAACAATCGCCGCAACACACTACACAAGGCCGCCAAGTACCTACTCCTCTGAGCCATGATTGGCCAAAGCCACCCAGGCTTTGGCCAATTACGGCTCTCTGTACTTACGGCGCTGTGATTGGCCAAGCATGCGGGTCACAGTGCATGCTTGGCCAATCATCAGCCAGCAATGCACTGCGATGCCGCAGTGAATTATGGGCCGTGACGCGCCACTCGAATTTGGTGCGAACGGCCCATAATGTTCGAAATTCGGCGAATAGCTGAACAGGCGATGTTCGAGTCGAACATGGGTTTGACTCGAACTCGCAGCTCATCCCTAATTATATATATATTGTTATAGCAGACACCCTATGGAATAAAATGGTTGTCTTTGCAACTTTTTATGTTACACGGTATTTGCGCAGAAATTTTTCAAACGTGTTTTTTTTGGAAAGAAACTGTTTCATTCATAAAAAAAAAAACCCCACTAAAGTTAGCACAATTTTTTTGTATACTAAGCGATGCTTTACATTTTTTTACAGGTTACATGTTTAGAGTTACAGAGGGGGTCTAGTGCTAGAATTATTGCTCTCACTCTAACGATTGCGGCGTATGTAACCTGTGTGTATCTGGCTCTGATATTAGCCAGTGCCTACCCAACCACTGACTAGAATCTCTCCCCAGCCTGTCCCCACACATCCTCTCACCTGCTGACTTGTGGATGGGGGAAATCACTCCTGCAGTGTTATTGTGTTCTGCCAGTAAATACAATGATTAGTGTTGCTAACTATAGCTGGCAGCACTGATTGTTTTGGGAAAAACCTGACAGGCTGGTTGTACTCAAGTCAGTTAATAGATTGACTGTGTAAAACCAGCTAGCCCATACATAGATCGACTATGGCTGGTCTCTGCTTAATTGGCTTACAGTAATTTCAATCCATGTATGGCCCGCTTAACCACTACGCAGTCCCTAAACATCCTTCCACAAACCTTTAAATTTTTCCTTCCCAGATTCCTTCATCCTCCTCACCTGTACATAGTGCCCACTGTCATACTCTCCACACTTCTCTCCTGTACATACTGCTCACTGTCATACCCGTCATACACTTCTCTCCTGTACATAGTGCCAATGTCGTAGCATCCACACTTCTCTCCTGTACATATACTGCTCATTGTCATACCCTCCACACTCCTCTCCTATACATAGTGCCCACTGTCATACCCTCCACACCTCTCCTATACATAGTGCCCACTGTCATACCCTCCACACTCCTCTCCTGTACATACAGCTCACTGTCATACCCTCCACACTCCTCTCCTGTACATACTGCCCACTATCATACCATCCACACTCCTCTCCTGTACATACCACCCACTGTGATACCCTCCACACTCCTCTCCTGTAAATACAGCCCACTGTCATACCCTCCACACTCCTCTTTTGTACATAATGTAACCCAACCTTACCCTCCACACTCCTCTCCTGTACATACTGTAACCCAACCTTACCCTCCACACTCCTCTTCTTTACATACTGCCAACTATCTTTCTCTCCACATTCCTCTCCTGTACATACTGCCCCCATCATACCCTCCACCCTCCTCTCCTGTACATACTGCCCAATTTCATACCCTCCACACTCCTCTCCTGCACATACTGCCCACTGTCATACCCTCCACACTCCTCTCCGGTACATGCTACCCTCTGTCATACCCCCCACACTCCTCTCCTGTACATACTGCCCACTGGCATACCCTCCACACTCCTCTGCTGTCCATACTGCCCACTGTCATACCCTTCACACTCCTCTCCTGTACATAGCGCATTCTGCCATACCCTCCGCACTCCTCTTCTGTACATAGTGCCCACTGTTAGACCGTCCACATTCCTCTCCCTCACCTTCACATACTTCCCACTTTTAGACCATCCATACTCCTTCCCTATGCCTCTTACCCACCAAAACAGTTCTTTAAAACTTTATACTGAATATCCTCAATGTTACCAGCTCTAGAATGGGCACACTTTTGTTAGTTCAACTAAAGGAAATCTTCTCAATACTCATATTTGTTCTGCCCCATTATTAGTACTCATTTAATTTTGTGATTACTACTGTGATGTATAGAGGAACACAGGGGATCTCAGCTACTCTAAATATAGCACTTGTAAAAAAAAGTGTCCCTGAAAATATTTTTGAAATGTTGGCAACTATGCACTTAGGAACTGCCCAAGATCCACTGGGTCAGTAGGGGGCCCAATGAGAGGCTCCTGGGATCCTGTGATAT
Source organism: Rana muscosa (assembly GCA_029206835.1). Lineage (NCBI taxonomy): Eukaryota > Metazoa > Chordata > Amphibia > Anura > Ranidae > Rana > Rana muscosa. The sequence goes on along the minus strand of CM055118.1, from coordinate 790,815,809 downwards.
TAAAGCGGTAGTAAACTTCGCTAACATTACTACTTTTTAGAGGCCCTGAGGTAGGTTATGCCACAATGTAAAAGTATGCACAGCCTATTAGCACATTAGGGTACACGTAAATTGTCAGACTGAGCCCTCCAGTGCTGCGCTGTGATCAATCCGGCGGGGCCCGGGCGCTTCCATCTTCACCCGGTCTTCCTTCTGGGTTCTGGGCCTTCGGTCACTTGCCTTGGCCGGGCTGCGTTGATGTTATTCCCACGCATGCTCATGCACATCCTCTCTCTCTCATCCCCACTTTCTCTCTCATCCTCCCTCCCTTACCCCTCACCCCTCAATCTTTCTCTCTCTCTCTCTCTCTCATCCTCCCTCTCTCTCTTTAATTTAATTTGTTATAAAATTGTTTGCATTGTTATTTATTTATTTATTTATTTATAATTTATAAAAGGCCCCACCAAAATCCTCAGCACCAGGCCCATGATGTTCTTAATCTGGCCCTGACAGTGCCTGACCACCACTCCACCGACCACTTATAATAAAATTGACCAGACGTGACCCAAACTGGAGTTTAATGTCAATAGCAGCCTTTTATTAACCAAATATATAAATAACATATTAAACATATTCACATATTAACTTATGAACATCAGACAGTATTCCAGAGGCCCCAAGGTCCTTGTGGGCATGCACTTCAAGTACCTGCGTAACCACCATATTGGAATTGCAGGCGGAATCGCAGAGATTCTGCCCACGATTCCATAATTGCGGCAAAACGCGGGACGCCATTACTTGTTAATGGCACCCAAATCGCGGTGCAATTGGCGGGCGATAAATCGCGCGGCAAAATCACAACGAGCAAAGCTTGTCACACAAAAAGGAGCATGAGCTGCTCTTGGGCAACAGCGTAGCAACTTGCGATTTTCCCGCGATTGCAGTGGGCAGAATTTCGGCGAGTCCAACCGCGATTCCAAACGCCTAGGTGTGAATGGAGCCTTACTGTTTTCAAGTTAGTAATTTTCAAGTTAGTTAAAAAATATATATATTTTTTTTTTTCAACACATTGAGCACAATAAAATAAACATTCCACAGTAAACTGTTTAAACCCTTACCCAGGCATTTGCTGCTTGCAACTCTCAATGTTGCAGGAGTCAGCTCTTTGAATGCTGCTTCCCTGAACATCTGGTCCTCACAAGAAAGAGTTAAAGTATAACTAAAGGTAAGACTGATTTTTTTTTTCGTTTTGGAGTGGAGAGGGATTAGAACACCTATTAGGTTTTTATTACTGTACATGCCCCCGTGAAGCAAAGTGAAAGAAAATCCCACATTTTGTGTTGTCCCAAGAACCTAAATAGAGGGGAACTCTTCCAATGGAGACATTAGTTTTGGTAACCTGGGGTTATGCAAATGGGATCCAAATGGGTTCCCTAAATTTGCGAAACTTCCTGTTTTGACTATGGGACAGGAAGTAAAGGGAAATTTCCCTTAAGCCCTGTACACACGATCGGATTTCCGATGGAATCAAATTCAATGGATTTTTCCATCGGAATTCCGATGAAGCTGACTTCCATCAGTCTTGCCTACACACCATCAGACAAAATCCCGACCGTCCCAAACGCCGTGACGTACAACACGTACGACGGCACTATAAATGGGAAGTTCAAATCCAATGGCGCCACCCTTTGGGCTGCATTTGCTGATTTCGTGTTACCGCGCGTTAGTAAAAGTTTGGTGAGAGCCGATTCGCGCTTTTCAGTCTCTGTGCTTTTCAGTCCGTTACAGCATAACGAATGTGCTATCTCCATTACGAACGCTAGTTTTACCAGAATGAGCGCTCCCGTCTCCTAATTCAGTCTGAGCATGCGTGGGTTTTTTCTCCGATGGAGTTCCACACAGACGATCGGAATTTGCAATCGTTTTTTTTTTCCATCGGAAAAATTTAAAACATGTTCTATTTTTTTTCACCGATGGAAAAAAGTCCGATGGGGCCCACACACGATCGGTTTGTCCAATGAAAACAGTCCATCGGACGGTTTTCATCGGTTTGTCCAATGAAAACAGTCATTTGGACTGTTTTCATCGGTAAAACCGATCATGTGTACAGGGCTTGACTCTATCCAAAAGGGAAAAAAAAAACTTTTACCCATAGTTCTATATGGGATGCGCAAACCAATCTATATACGCTGATTGGACATTTTTTTACAAAAATATGTAGCAGAATACATATTGGCCTAAATTGATAAAGACATTTTATTTTTAAAAAATTTTTTTGATGGATGTGTTTTATAGCACAAAGTAAAAAATATTGTGTTTTTTTTCCAAAATTATCTCTTTTTTTTTTGTTTATAGCGCAAAAAATATAAACTGCAGAGGTGATCAAATACCACCAAAAGAAAGCTCTATTTGTGGGAAAAAAGGACATAAATTTTACTTGTGTGCATAGCCACACAAATGTCAGTTAAAATAACGCAGTGCCGTATCGCAAAAAATGGCTTGGTCATGGGGTGGGGGGGGGGGACCTTTCGGGGCTGAAGTGGTAAATGATAATATAACAATATAAATTGTTAGAACAAAAGGAGGGGATGTGGGATTATAGCGGTACCAATTAGAGAAATCACAAAAAAGTTAGAATTTTATATATTTATTTGATTATCAAAAAAACGTCTTTTAATAAATATGAAAAATAATGGTTTACAGACATTGGTTACATACAATTAATCATCATAGCCCATATAAATTGTTGTTCAATAAGTAATTTTTTTTTATACAGTTGTGGCTCAGCTAGAGATCAGATGACATTGTGGGAGGCAGTCATGCAGAAATCTAGGTCATTGGGAACTTTTCCTGTAACCATAGTTTTGTGTTTCCTGGAATCAGAACCCCCTGGTATGTACCTGTGATATAAGCCGAGCTGGAGATGATGGATAATCATAAAGTTATAGCTCAGTATAATGCCACTGGCGTTGTTCTATAGTGAAATATTTTCATGGCGTCTGGTTTGATTTCATACACCTCAGCAAAATGTTCCGTACAGGACCATTAAGGAATAAATGATGTGATTAGCCGTGTACTTTACAGCTGGCTGTAACCTGAGCGCCCGCTCCACTGTGCGCACATCTTGTTATGACATGGGAGATGTGTATTTTCCATGCCGATGACTTCGAATGTCTTCATTCTGACCTTCTCAGAATTGCACAACCGTTATAAAACATGGCATAGAAAATGTTTTACCCGCTAAGCATTTAGACAGATGACCTTTCCACAAAGAATATACAAAGCTTTGATTACATATTAGTTCATATCATACTGCATCTTAGTACACTGCTTTATAATTAAATGTTTTCTTACGTTATGCGTCTGCGTGTATCATTCCATTTACAGAGGCTGTATGAGGAGAGCAGCTTTTTTTTATGTTCAAGTAGATAGGGATGAAACTGGATGCTTGACTGGTCTCTGACGTCTCATTTGGTTCATTTAAAAACCCAAATGGCCTGCTTTCTCGTTGTCGGTGGAAAAGCAGACATTGCTGCAGCCACTTTAACACTTTAATTTTGGTCTGTCTTATCCAATTACTCACACAAAATAGACTTTACTTAGAAATACCAGAGCAAGGAAAAGTATCTGTGTTGCCCTAGCAACCAATCAGCTGTTGACTTTCATTTGTGATGATGCAGTAGACAAGCAAAGTTGACCGTGACTAGGGTTGCAACCTTCATCCCTTTAAATCCAAACACATATGATTTACACAGGTTCTGTGACTAATTAAGGGGGGTAATTAAACTCACTTGGTGCCTTATCTGTATTAAATCAGCCTCAGAACCTGTTAAATTAATATGTGTCCTGGATTAAAGGGATGATGTGGCAACTAGGCTTGTGCACAACGGAAAAATTCGTTCCGTTTCGGTTCGTTTCTTTCCGGTCCTGTTGATTCGTAATCATTCGGAATTTTGCTAGACGGGATTTTTCGTGTTCGGACTCATTCGTATTTTTGCAAGCGACATTTTTCGTTGAATTTTTTGTTGCTTTATAATTCGTACTTTCGGTAGAGTACGTTGTTTTTCGTTGATTCTGGACACAACTCCTACTTTCGTAACTTTTTTTGGGTTCGTTGATTCGTAATTTTCCGTGTCTCTCTCACAACGACGCTGGATTTGTACTTTTCTAAATACATAGCGGTTATTTGTAACGATTCGAAATCTCGTATTTTACTTTCGTTTTTTACATGCGGCTATAGGCTCCGCCCCTGTACACCATTTTGAGAGGGTTCAGCACGGTGAGGGAGAAGCAGAGAGCAGAGCAGAGTGAGTGTTATTGTGCTTCGAATGGATTCGAAATCTCGTATTTTACTTTCGTTTTTTCATGCGGCTATAGCCTCCGCCCCCTGTACACCATTTTGAGAGGGAGTTCAGCATGGTGAGGGAGAAGCAGAGAGCAGAGTGAGTGTTATTGTGCTTCGAATGGATTCGTACATTCGTAACTTTTTTCATAACGAATTATGCCGAAGACCTTCGGGCATTCGCTATTTTGCGGTATAATTTATTTCGGATTCGGTTTTATTCGTAATTGCTCTGTTCGGAAATTCGAATGCTTCCGAATGTCCGAAAGTTGCTAAATTCGGACGAATTTCGATTCGTTACGAAACGAATTGCACAAGCCTAGTGGCAACCCTTCGCGGTACACGCTCACCAATGCCTGGGACAAGGCAGACTTGCATTAGGGTTGCCACCTCAAAAACCTTTAAAACCAAACACATATTAATTACAAAGGGTAATTACACAGGTTCTGTAGCTGATTAAAAGCGGGGTTCCACCCGCGATTTTTTCTTTTTTTAAAAGTCAGCAGCTACAATGTCTAGGCGGATCCCTCGATCCTGGCAGGTCCCGGCGCCGTCATCCTCACTAAGGGAAACAGGCAGTGGAGCCTTGCGGCTTCACTGCCCGTTTCCTACTGCGCATGCGCGAGTCTCACGGCGCTTTGTGAATGGGCGGCTGCTCTTTGGGATACACACAGTTTCCAGAAGGCAGCGCGCACCATTCCCCAGAAGACAACGCGAGGAGGACGAGGAAGAAGACCTGCCGCGGACTAGGAAGAGGCAGATTAGGAAGATCCGCATAGCAACCGCAATTTCTGGCAAGTAAAAAATGTTTTGTTTTTTTTTCACATTTATTTTTTTCACATTTTTTGTAAGATTTTGGTGTAATTTTTCTTTTTTTTTTTAGGGTGGACCTCCACCTTAAGGTGGTTACCAAACTCACTCTCGCCAATTGTACGGGCGAGCCGGGAGAAGTACCGGAGGGCAGCAGGAGGGGGGGATGTCCCCTCCCGCTGCCTGTAAGAACAATCAACAATCAAGTGGCTGTAAAGCTGCTATGATTGTTCTTACGGTGCAGGGAATCACTGGCTCTAAAAGAAGATGTCTGAATGATGCCTGTAGCTGTACCCATCATTCAGATATAACCACTCAAAGTCGACAATGTCATATTTGGGCAAAAGAGCGGGCCGGGAAGCTGGCCGCCACATCCTTACCACCTGATGAGTCATTAGCTGTTGATCAGCTGTGGCAGAGCATCCCTGCTAGGGATGAGCTTCGTGTTCGAGTCGAACATACGGTCGACTCGAACATCGGCTGTTCGATCGTTCGACGAAGATCGAACGATTTGGGCCGTTCGCGCCAAATTCGAGTGACGCGAACGGCCCACAATGCACTACGCCATCGCAGTGTCATCCAGGCGCTGTGATTGGCCAAGCATGCACTGTGACCCCGCATGCTTGGCCAATCACAGCGCCGGCAGCGAGGAGAGCAATGATTGGCCACAGGCAGGATGCCTGTGGCCAATTATTGCTGAAGGGGTTTAGTACACGCCCCACACTATAAAAGGCCGCCAGCACGGCGGCCTTGTGTAGTGTGTTCCGGAGCAGGGAAAGAGAAGCATAGGCAGGGACAGTGTCATTTTTTTCCTTTACTAATCCTGGATTCCTTGTGTTTAGGGACAGAGAAGGATAGGTAGGGAGAGTGTCAGTGTGTCATTCTGTGCTAAACCTTGTTTGTAGGGACAGAGAAGGACAGTGAGGGAAAGTGTCAGTGTGCTATTCTGTGCTAATCCTTGTTTGTAGGGACAGAGAAGGACAGTGAGGGAAACTGTCAGTGTGCTATTCTGTGCTAAACCTTGTTTGTAGGGACAGAGAAGGACAGTGAGGGAAACTGTCAGTGTGCTATTCTGTTCTAAACCAATCTTGCTGAACCGTATTTGAAATCCTTGAGTTTAGGGACAGAGAAGGACACTCGTGGAAACTATCAGTGTGCTATTCTGTGCTAAATCTTGTTTGTAGGGACAGAGAAGGACAGTGAGGGAAACTATCAGTGTGCTATTCTGTGCTAAATCTTGTTTGTAGGGACAGAGAAGGACAGTGAGGGAAAGTGTCAGTGTGCTATTCTGTCCTAAACCAATCTTGCTGAACCATATTTGAAATCCTTGAGTTTAGGGACAGAGAAGGACATTCGTGGAAACTATCAGTGTGCTATTCTGTGCTAAATCTTGTTTGTAGGGACAGAGAAGGACAGTGAGGGAAAGTGTCAGTGTGCTATTCTGTCCTAAACCAATCTTGCTGAACCATATTTGAAATCCTTGAGTTTAGGGACAGAGAAGGACACTCGGGGAAACTGTCAGTGTGCTATTCTGTTCTAAACCAATCTTGCTGAACCATATTTGAAATCCTTGAGTTTAGGGACAGAGAAGGACACTCGTGGAAACTATCAGTGTGCTATTCTGTGCTAAATCTTGTTTGTAGGGACAGAGAAGGACACTCGTGGAAACTATCAGTGTGCTATTCTGTGCTAAATCTTGTTTGTAGGGACAGAGAAGGACAGTGAGGGAAAGTGTCAGTGTGCTATTCTGTCCTAAACCAATCTTGCTGAACCATATTTGAAATCCTTGAGTTTAGGGACAGAGAAGGACACTCGGGGAAACTGTCAGTGTGCTATTCTGTTCTAAACCAATCTTGCTGAACCATATTTGAAATCCTTGAGTTTAGGGACAGAGAAGGACACTCGGGGAAACTGTCAGTGTGCTATTCTGTTCTAAACCAATCTTGCTAAACCATATTTGAAATCCTTGAGTTTAGGGACAGAGAAGGACACTCGTGGAAACTATCAGTGTGCTATTCTGTGCTAAATCTTGTTTGTAGGGACAGAGAAGGACAGTGAGGGAAAGTGTCAGTGTGCTATTCTGTCCTAAACCAATCTTGCTGAACCATATTTGAAATCCTTGAGTTTAGGGACAGAGAAGGACACTCGTGGAAACTATCAGTGTGCTATTCTGTGCTAAATCTTGTTTGTAGGGACAGAGAAGGACAGTGAGGGAAAGTGTCAGTGTGCTATTCTGTCCTAAACCAATCTTGCTGAACCATATTTGAAATCCTTGAGTTTAGGGACAGAGAAGGACACTCGGGGAAACTGTCAGTGTGCTATTCTGTTCTAAACCAATCTTGCTGAACCATATTTGAAATCCTTGAGTTTAGGGACAGAGAAGGACACTCGTGGAAACTATCAGTGTGCTATTCTGTGCTAAATCTTGTTTGTAGGGACAGAGAAGGACAGTGAGGGAAACTATCAGTGTGCTATTCTGTGCTAAACCAATCTTGCTGAAGCATATTGCAAATCCTTGTGTTTAGGGACAGAGAAGGATAGGCAGGGGACAGTGTCAGTGTCTTTGTTGCTAAGCCTCCTGCACAGTATACACCTGAAGGTAGCCCTTATTGCTGTTTTTCCCATCTCCCTGCAGGCCATCCATTAAAATGTCTGCAAGGCAAACAAGGAGAGGCAGACAGTCAGGAGGCAAAAAAAGAGGGCAAGCAGGCTCTGTGTCTGGGGGCAACAGTGCTGGTCGTGGACGCGGTGCATTGTCATCAGCACGTGGCCATGGGACACGCTTGTCCTTTTCGGCAGCTGGACATGTTGAGCCACATCATGCCGAAGACTTGGTAGAGTGGATGGCCAAGCCCACCTCATCCTCCTCATCCTCTCTCACCCAGGCTCAGGGTACTGGCAAAGCAGCTGCCAAAGCGTCCTCTTCTCTGGTATCAATGTCATCATTAGTCACTCCTTCCCTAGACCCACCATGTCCTCCTCCTGAGGAGTCCCCCGAACTGTTTGAGCACAGTGTTGGGTACATGCTCCAGGAGGATGCCCAGCGTTTCGAAGGATCTGATGATGATACCCAGCTAGAGGAAGGCAGTAGCGTGAGAGCAGAGAGAGGGGATGCTCAAGAAGGACACCAATCTGGCAGTCATGCTCCAGCAGCTGCAGCATACTGCCAGATTGGCTCCAGTGATGAGGAGGGAGGGGATGATGAGGTCACTGACTCCACGTGGGTGCCTAATAGGAGAGAGGAGGAGGAGGAGGATGAGGAGGAGGCACATCTCCAACGAGGCAGGATGCCCTTGGGTGGCCAGCGTATGGGCAGCACACCGACGGAATCACACCGCAGAGCTCCGCCTGTGCAGGGCGCTGCCTCTGCCTGTCATTCAAAAAGTTCTTTGGTGTGGGCCTTTTTTGAGGCGAGTGCATCAGATCGCACAGCTGCTGTTTGCAACATATGTCTCAAGCGTATATCGCGTGGCCAAAACATCAGCCGCTTGGGCACCACATGCTTCATCAGACATATGTTGACCTGCCATGCAGCTCGTTGGCAAGCCTACCTTAAAGACCCACACCAAAGAACAAAGCGGACCTCTCCTTGCACCGCATCAGCTGGGATCTCCAACCCCACTATACCATCAGTCCTCTCTGAAACCTGCACTGAGAGGAATGAAGGTGTAGAATTAGGTGTGTCACAGCCAAGTACTTGTGGCCACTCTGCTAGCAGTACACCGACGTCCGATTCTAGCAGGCAAATTTCCCTGCCCCAGCTGCTGGACCGTCGAAAGAAGTTCACTCCCAGCCATCCACATGCCCAGCGGTTGAATGCTAGCTTGGCTAAATTGCTAGCGCTTCAACTGCTGCCTTTTCAGTTGGTAGACTCGGCCCCCTTCCGTGAGTTTGTGCAATGTGCGGTTCCTCAGTGGCAGGTTCCCAAACGCCACTTTTTCTCACGGAAGGCGATTCCGGCTCTCTACAGGCATGTGGAAGGCAATGTCTTGGCCTCGCTGGACAGGGCGGTCAGCGGCAAGGTGCATATTACCGCTGACTCATGGTCCAGCAGGCATGGACAGGGACGTTACCTTTCTTTCACGGCCCATTGGGTCACTCTTTTGGCAGCTGGGAAGGATGCAGGACAAGGTGCAGTAGTGTTGGAGGTTGTTCCACCGCCACGCCTCCAAAATGCTACTACTGGTTGTGACACACCTCTCTCCTCCACCCCTCCTCTTCTTCTTCCTCCATGGCCTCTTCCTGTGGTTTGTCTCGGAACCAGCGGTGCTCCGTAGGCGTTCAAGGGGCTACGCAAGTACGCAGGCAAAAAGATGCCATGCCGTGCTTGCGCTGGTGTGTTTGGGGGACAGGAGCCACACTGGGGCAGAGGTCCTGTCTGCTCTGCAGGGGCAGGCCGAGAGGTGGTTGACGCCACGCCAGCTTAAGCCAGGAATGGTGGTTTGCGACAATGGCACCAACCTCCTCTCCGCCCTCCGACAGGGACAACTGACCCATGTGCCCTGTATGGCTCACATCCTTAACCTGGTGGTGCAGCGGTTCTTGGGCAGGTACCCGGGCTTACAGGATGTCCTGAGGCAGGCCAGGAAAGTCTGTGTGCATTTCCGCAGATCTTATAATGCCAGTGCTCGCCTGGCTGAGCTGCAAAAGGAGTTGAACCTGCCCAAGAACCGCCTTATATGTGACATGCCCACCAGGTGGAACTCAACGTTGGCCATGCTGCAGCGGCTGCACACGCAGCAGAGGGCCATCAATGAGTACCTGTGCGACTACGGCACCAGGACAGGGTCAGGGGAGCTCGGGTTTTTTTCACCACGCCAGTGGGGCATGATCAGGGATGCATGCACTGTCCTGGCACCATTTGAGGAGGCCACGAGGATGGTGAGCAGTGACAGTGCATGCATCAGTGACACTGTACCTCTTGTCCACCTGTTGGAGCACACGCTGCGTGGAATAATGGACAGGGCACTTGAGGCAGAACAGAGGCAGGAAGAGGAGGACTTCCTTGTGTAGCGGGGTGTTCCCCTTTAATGCAGAGAGACAAGAAGTTCCAGGTGAGAGGTGAGTCGGGAGGAAGTAAAGAGACATTATGGAAGTGAAAGCAGAGGAGAGAGAGACTACATCTCCCAGTACATCTTGCAGCACCCAGGGTGCATTTCTCCAGAACAGAGACTGCTGGGGGAGACTTTATAAAGGGGAGGCGGAGTTTTGGTCGGTCTCTTTGGACCCCCCTCTCCTAGCAAGAGGATGTCTGTGCTGAACTGCTGTGTGCACAAGGCCTGAAGCCCGGGCCGTGTGCTCCTTTCCAAAGAGCCCTCTGCCAGCCTAGCAGAGCCTTAGAGACATCTAATCCTCCTTGCTGCAGTACACCAGAAGGATTGAAGACTTGGATGTCGGTGGATTCCTGTTCCTAGACGAATCGATGGAGGAAACGGACTTTGACTTGCCCGGGTGGTGAGAGCTGTTTAAAGACAGATACCTTTATCTTTACTATTCGTTGGGATTACAAAGTTGTTCTTCAAGTGCACCACCGAAAAGATTGCTAGCGAATATTGTTTCACTGAACTTCCATCTAGATCAGTCAGGCCTGACTGCATAGGTAGACATTGCTGGGTGTTAGTCTACCCATGAGGGGAAGTAGCTGTAAAAGGGCAGCGCTAGAGTTGCATAGCAATACTTTATTATTCTGATTACTCTGTTTATCTTTATTACTGTTTATTGCAGGGATCTGCAACTTGTTATACTGTTGTTTATTACTTGCCCATTAGCCTCAGTAAAATATCTGGGTAAAGTACATTTGGTGTCAGTTCCGCTTACTTTAATAGGAGTTTTAAAGTATATTCTGTGTATGTTTGTTATAGGACTGCGTCACCAACAGTTGCGGTCACGCGGTCCTATCCCTCTATCACCAGCTGTGCCACGGGAGGTTAGAGCCGATTGCCAGGGGTTGACAGCAGTGCACTACAGGGCCCAAATCAATATCAGCGGCTCTCTTAACTGGGGGTAGCGCTACACGTGGGGGCTCGAGTCCGGGATCCTTGTACGTTGCACGCTGCAATCAAGCCGGTCAGAAGTACCAGCATGGACCCGCTGGCAATGTCACAGTGGTGCGCAGCGATTGGCGCCGATCCAACCGTGGCGGTAGTCATTGTACTCCCGGGGGAAAGATGGAAGGAAGAGGAGATAAAACAGCTCGTATTGTTACTGTCTCCGAGCCACAAAGCATGGGTGATGGATTTTAGGCCAGATCCAGTGATCTCGTTTACATACGCACTGGTAGAATGGAAAAACAAAATCCCAGAGCATTTTAAAAGTCAGAGTATACAAGCCATAGATCTCCCAAATGGAGGGGATACCCCAGATGCAACGCTGAATCCGGAGGCTACTGAATTCATACCCTTCAGTCCCTCAGCTGATTACTGGGAAGATGTTCCTGACACTTGCGCAGAGGAGGACTCTAGAGATTCCATACGTCAGTCGACTTCTGAATCAGAGGTTCCAGAACCAGCAATGTTACCTGAACTTACTCCTGAAGAAGAGCCTGTGGTGCCAGAGTCAGAAGCACCAAGAGAGCAGAGGGCTCGCAGAGTCATCAGGCCTCCCAAGAAACTAACTTACCCCCAAATGGGGACGAGCTCAGAGGACTCTGTTGTAACGGCTAGGAGAAGTGTTGAACAACCTGATCCTTCCACCGTCCATTTGGTGGAGGGCAACCCCAGCTCACTCTCTGGCACAGTTAGGCAGGCCACTCATGGTAGTGTGACCTGTGGGCAAGAGAGTTCCATCCCAAAGTTTTGGTGGGAATTCCCTATGCCAACATCATGCTCGACATTGTCCAAAATGGTAAACAGTATTTGTTGAAGTTTATCTTTGGGGACCAAAGAGTTCAAGTGGGGGGAGTGTGTAGCGGGGTGTTCCCCTTTAATGCAGAGAGACAAGAAGTTCCAGGTGAGAGGTGAGTCGGGAGGAAGTAAAGAGACATTATGGAAGTGAAAGCAGAGGAGAGAGAGAGACTACATCTCCCAGTACATCTTGCAGCACCCAGGGTGCATTGCTCCAGAACAGAGACTGCTGGGGGAGACTTTATAAAGGGGAGGCAGAGTTTTGGTCGGTCTCTTTGGACCCCCCTCTCCTAGCAAGAGGATGTCTGTGCTGAACTGCTGTGTGCACAAGGCCTGAAGCCCGGGCCGTGTGCTCCTTTCCAAAGAGCCCTCTGCCAGCCTAGCAGAGCCTTAGAGACATCTAATCCTCCTTGCTGCAGTACACCAGAAGGATTGAAGACTTGGATGTCGGTGGATTCCTGTTCCTAGACGAATCGATGGAGGAAACGGACTTTGACTTGCCCGGGTGGTGAGAGCTGTTTAAAGACAGATACCTTTATCTTTACTATTCGTTGGGATTACAAAGTTGTTCTTCAAGTGCACCACCGAAAAGATTGCTAGCGAATATTGTTTCACTGAACTTCCATCTAGATCAGTCAGGCCTGACTGCATAGGTAGACATTGCTGGGTGTTAGTCTACCCATGAGGGGAAGTAGCTGTAAAAGGGCAGCGCTAGAGTTGCATAGCAATACTTTATTATTCTGATTACTCTGTTTATCTTTATTACTGTTTATTGCAGGGATCTGCAACTTGTTATACTGTTGTTTATTACTTGCCCATTAGCCTCAGTAAAATATCTGGGTAAAGTACATTTGGTGTCAGTTCCGCTTACTTTAATAGGAGTTTTAAAGTATATTCTGTGTATGTTTGTTATAGGACTGCGTCACCAACAGTTGCGGTCACGCGGTCCTATCCCTCTATCACCAGCTGTGCCACGGGAGGTTAGAGCCGATTGCCAGGGGTTGACAGCAGTGCACTACAGGGCCCAAATCAATATCAGCGGCTCTCTTAACTGGGGGTAGCGCTACACGTGCCTCTCAAGGCCCCCTTTACCTAGACAGTGTTCCTTCTGTCCCACCCATCGCACAGGAAGAGGAGGAGGAGGAGGAGGAGGAGGAGGAGGATTGTGTCAGCATGGAGGTGGAGGCTGGCACTCAGCATCATCAGCAGCAGTCTTTTAGGGATGATTTACAGTCCCAAGAAACCAGTGGACTTGTACGTGGCTGGGAGGAGGTGGCTGCGGATCATGTCGTCCTTAGTGACCCAGAGGACTCCGGACTGAATGCCTCAGCTAACCTACGCTGCATGGCCTCCCTGATCCTGCAAAGTCTGCGTAAGGATCCTCGTATTCTTCGGATCAAGGAGAGGGACCATTACTGGCTGGCCACTCTCCTTGATCCACGGTACAAGGGTAAGGTTGCGGACCTTATGTTACCATCGCAGAGGGAGCAGAGGATGAGACAACTCCGGGAGGCCTTGCAGAAAGGTCTGTGCAACGCGTTCCCAGAGACTGGGAGGTTACAAACTCCTGGTCCTGGACAACGAGTTGCTGAGGCTTCGGGCAGTCAAAGAAGGAGCGGTGGGGAAGGTGGCCGTCTGACCGATGCGTTCAGACAATTCTTTAGTCCGCAGCCCCAAAGTATGATCGGTTCCAGCAACCATCGCCAGCGTCTGATATACATGGTGCAGGAATACCTAGGGGCAAGGTCAGACTTGGACACCTTCCCCACCGAAAATCCTCTGGCTTACTGGGTCTTGAGGATGGATCACTGGCCAGAGCTTGCACAGTATGCAATTGAGCTACTGGCCTGTCCTGCATCCAGCGTTCTTTCAGAACGCACATTCAGTGCTGCTGGAGGATTTGTCACGGATCACAGGGTGCGCCTGTCCACTGACTCGGTTGATCGACTGACTTTCATCAAGATGAACCAGTCTTGGATCACCACCAGCTACCACACACCTGATGCTGATATAACAGACTAATTGATTTTAAAATGTCACATCCCTTCAAGACTGATGCTGATGCTGAGTGCCTGTGCTGTTATGTTGACTGGCTATCCTCCTCCTCCTCCTCAATGATCCGATTAATGATGATAGCTTGGAAGATCATTTTGGTTTATGGGTGCCGCCACCAGTGGCTAAGGCCCAATTTTTCAGCCCCTGTTTAACAGGGGCGTGTAATTACAATTTTTGATGCAATACTTTGCAACAGGGCTCATTGCTGTGCTCCAAGTACAGTATCTGTGAGGGGTTGCAGTGTTGTGCCACCAGTGGCTAAGGCCCAATTTTTCAGCCCCTGTTTAACAGGGGCGTGTAATTACAATTTTTGATGCAATACTTTGCAACAGGGCTCATTGCTGTGCTCCAAGTACAGTATCTGTGAGGGGTTGCAGTGTTGTGCCACCAGTGGCTAAGGCCCAATTTTTCAGCCCCTGTTTAACAGGGGCGTGTAATTACAATTTTTGATGCAATACTTTGCAACAGGGCTCATTGCTGTGCTCCAAGTACAGTATCTGTGAGGGGTTGCAGTGTTGTGCCACCAGTGCCTAAGGCCCAATTTTTCAGCCCCTGTTCAACAGGGGCATGCAATTATAATTATTGATCTAATAATTCACAGCAGGGCCCATTGCTGCGCCCACCAAGAGTAACTGTCAGGCCTTACAGTGTTGTGTCAACACCACCACCAAAGGCCCAATTTTTCAGCCCCTGTTCAACAGGGGCATGCAATTATAATTATTGATCTAATAATTCACAGCAGGGCCCATTGCTGCGCCCACCAAGAGTAACTGTCAGGCCTTACAGTGTTGTGGCACCAGCACCACCATCAAAGGCCCAATTTTTACTACCACTGTTCAACAATTATATGTTATTACAATTCCTGATATAATAGTTGACAGCAGGGCGTTCCAGCACCCACCAAGAGTAACTGTGAGTGCTTACAGTGTTGTGCCAACACCAACACCTAAGGGGCCAATTTCTGCAGAGTATATACGGCAGGTCCCTACTTTCAAACATCCAACTTACAAACGACTACTACTTGCAAACGGAAGAAGACAACAGGAAGTGATAGGAAATCTACCCCTTGGAAGGAAAATTCTCTCCTGTAAGAATTAATATGGGAGAAAGGTGTCTCCTCTCTACTGATGCTTTATCACCAATCCTTGTTTCAATAAAAACACCACATTTCAAAAACAGTTGTCATTGGGACGCAAAGTGAGGTGAAATGTTCTGAACAGGGGCACAGACAGCAAAACAAATGTTACAGGGGTGATAACCCTTCCCTATGTTTTCCAAAAAGCTTAAAAATAGGTATTTGGGCTGGAGCTACACTTAAACAATGTACCTGTTCAAAATTACAAACAGATTCTACATAAGAACAAACCTACAGTCCCTGTCTTGTATGCACCACCTGTATACGGCTGTTCAGAGTATATAGGGCCTTTTTTATTTTGTGTGCGGGGTTCCCCTTAATATCCATACAAGACCCAAAGGGGCTGGTAATGGGCTGGGGTAGGGGGGGGGGGGGTGTGATGGGGTAGCTATGCCATTTTTCTTAAAGATTTTCATCCATATTACCGGGACCAGACATTACATTAAAGCCGCAAGCAGTTTTAAATGGCTTTTTTTTCTTTTGGAAATGTAATTTTGTGCAGGGACAGTTCTAAACACGGGAAACATGTGGCACTTCACAGGCATACTTTAGACACCCCCCAGGTACAATATTTAAAGGAATATTTGACTTTTTTTTTTCACTTTATGCATCATTAAAATGACTTCTCCCGGAAAACGTCCGTTTTTAAAACTTCTTTTTGCATTGATACATGTCCCCTGGTGCAGAACCCGGGTTCCCAAACTCTGTTTCGGACAATAACATGGATAATAGTCGTTATAATTAGCACTTTAGAATCCGAACGTTCGCATCCATTGTATTTAATAGGGTTCTAATGTTCGTGCGAACTTTCGGTCCGTTCGCGGGTTCTGGTGCGAACCGAACACGGGGGTGTTCGGCTCATCACTAATCCCTGCCCCAAAGCACCCCCCTTATGTTGAGGTAATGCGGCCTGGTATGGTTCGGGGGGGGGGCCCTCGCTCATCCCCTGCCTTTCCTGACCTGCCAGGCTGCATGCTTAGACGAGGGTCTGGTATGGATTTGTGGGGGGACCCCACGCCATTTTTTTTATTCTTTTGGCAAGGGGGTCCCCTCCAAATCCATACCAGACCCAAAGGGTTTTTTCTCTTTTTTTTTTAGCCTGAAACTCTTTTTTACATTCAGCTGTCAACAGTAAATCCCGCTGACAGCTGAGGACTCATCGGTTGTTAAGGACGTGGCAGCTGGCTTCCCGGCCTGTCCATTAGCAGCTAGCTATATACAGAGTTTTTAAAGGAGCATTAAAAAACACAGAAAACGCAAAATGCATGAAACTCACAGTGATAGAAAACAGACTCCGCCAAGTAACAGCGTGTACCTCTTGTGTGCACTTTTTATCTTTCAAAAAGTGTTTTCTAGTGCTAAACCTTTCATCCGAATCCTAAATAGCTGTATTTGTACATTTAAAAGCCAATATAAAGGAATAGTAGTGGTAAAAAAAGCACTTGTGGTATTAATTAACTTTTTTTTTTTTTTGGGTAATTTTCCCTTAAGGGGGTGTGGCAGGGAGCGTGTCCTATGCCTACATATGTTTGCTAGTAGGTGTCCCTCATTCCCATCTCAAAATGTTGGGAGGTATGCTTTACTACCTCTTCATGTACCTGTGGTGAGGTCCCTAGGATCTCCGCCATGCGGATTCGGTCCTGGTTATTGGGGCACTGACCACTAGGGAAGGAAGCGAAAACCGACCCCTCGCTATATGCTGCTATTCTATTCCCTTGTAATTACTGCGTTTAGTAACATGTCCTCCTCTTTAACCTGTGTGTGTGTGTGACAGCCCTGTTCTTTGTCATACACCATATGCCACCATGCACCCCAACTTCAGAACAGGCATTAAACTGAACTTTACTGAAAACTTGTTGCAAGAACAAGTGAATGTAACCCAGTTTCTTACACTTCTTCTATGCCCATTCCTACACTACCTTCTCAGGCTGCCCATATGATACCTTCATATGAAAGCAGAGTTCATTCAGCATAAGTCCATTTCAGGTGGAATCCTTTGCAGTTAAATCAAGAAAGGGTGCCCCCAATAGGGAGACCACATGCTCCAGCAGGACTACATGATGCAGCAGTCCTTCCCCCTGTAATCCCATGTGGAAGAGAGTTAGGCCCTGAGCACTTCCCTTGTATTTATGTACCCACAGCAAGAGGGCAGGGCCATGAACACCCAGGAAAGAGAAGAATTAGCTTGACACTTTCCTATCTCATACGTTAGCGCTTGCAGCACTGCTGGAGGAGATTTCTCCTCCGCAGTTAAAAAAAGACTGTATATGCCCAAGCATGGGGGCCTGGGGTGGTCAGTGGGCAGATCTCTCCCCTATGCTTCGGCATATTTTTTTTTCAGTTTTTTTTTTTTTTCTTTTGATCTACATTAAGAGCTGAATGAAAAAAAAAAAAAGAACATTGCATGTTTACACATAATTAGAAGTGGGTGGATGCAGGGCAGTATATTCTAATGGTGGGCATACCATACAGTTTTTCTGGCAGAGATTTATTTATCCACTTCGATCTATGTGAATGGAGGAAACTGTTAGGTTCTCTTTTTTCGTTCAGCCCACATTATACTATGCATGTGAGGTATCACCACGAACGTCAGATAGAGGGCAGTAATTCTACTAGACCTCCTGTGTAGATCTAAAGTGGTAACCTGTAAAGGCTTTTAAAACGTTACCTATGGATATTAAAACTGTACATAGTTTGACACCGTTGCACGGGCGTGTGCAATTTTAAAGCATGTCGTGTTTGGTATCTATTTACTCTGCATATTATCATCTTTTATATGTTACCAAACAATTTGCGCAATATATTTTTTTCGTGCATTAAAATTCAAAAAAGTATATTTTTGTGTTTTCTACAAAATTAGCAATTGAAAAACCACTGCGCAAATACTGTGGGACATAAAAATTTGTAACGCCCACCATTTTATTCTCTAGGGCCTGTGCCCTATATTTAAAAAAAAATGTATACAAAGTTTAGAGATTCAAAGTAATTTTCTAGCTAAAAAAAATAATAATTTTATCATGTAAATAAAAATGTGTCAGAAAAGGCTTGGTCTTCAAGCGGTTAGAAGAGTGGGTGTGTGTCATAAGCTTCTAATGTTGGGCATAAAATGCCAGGGCAGTTCAGACATCCCCTGAATGACTCCTTTTTTGGAAAGTAGACACTCCAAGGTATTTGTTAGGAGGCATCTTGAGTGCTTGGAAGATTTTATTTTTTGCCACAAGTTTTTTGAAAATGACAACATTGTTATTATTTTTTAAGTAATCACCTAAATTATATATTGCTCACAAATGCCATGGGTATATGTGGAATTTCACCCCAAAATACATTCTGCTACTACCCCTATGGAGTATGGAGATACCATGTGACAGACTTTTTTGCATTCTAACCATGTACCTGACCCCAAAATCCAATAAGCACCTTCAAGCTTTTAAAGGGCATTATTTCCTTATTACACTTTCTGACTACCTATCAGTTTCTGAGGCCCTGAAATGCCAGGATAGTACAAAACACCCCCAAATGACCCCTTTTTGGAAAGTAGACACTCTAAGGTATTTGCTAAGAGGCATGGTGAGTATTTTGTAGATCTATTTGTGTGAAAATAAGGATACGAATTTGGTTTGGGTACAGTGTCGCATGGCCGTGCAATTGCCAGTTAAAGTAGCGCAGTGCCGAATGGCAAAAAAAAGCTCTGGTCAGGAAGGGGGTAAAATCTTCTGGCAGTCAGTCAAGTATTAATTAAACAGGTCAGGCACTTCACCTAAAGGGCATTCTCGAAACAGGACATGGCCAGCATTCTCCAATTAATACAACTGGGCCATATCATTAATTATTTCACAGATTTCTCTACAATAGTAGAGAAGCAGATGCAGCCACAGCTATGACTGTTCTGAAAAAAAGCTTCTGAGACATCCAGGGTACAACCTTCCTTATATTTTCCACAGTTCCCTGTTTGTGAAAGGTGGACCATGTAATAAGCTCTTCATGCTATGATTGTCTCTAATCCAAGTGTTAAGTGCCTTAGGTATAGGAAGGTGATTGGATAGGAGAAAATTATAAGGCTACCAGAATAGATCCTCCTTGTCCCTAAGAACACTTAAAAACAATGCTCCTATTATGTAGGTGTGTAAGCACTCTAACTTGAAGGCCCAGTGCTGATCTCTCCTCTCAAAGGGACAACAATGCAATATTTCCAGCTGTGCAAGTCTAACCTTCTCACAGTGCTGGTTTGTTAGTCATGAGCCCATAATTGTTCATAACTGCTAATATTCTAAACCAATTGAGTACCAGCCTGTAATACCCCTTAATTACCAGCCCATTTTTCAGTTTGCAGTGCTGTGATACTTTAAATGACAATTACTCTCTTGCAACACTGTTGCAGAGAAACAACCCCAAAACATCACGCTTCCACCTCTGTCGAGGTAATGCCAAAGAGCTAAATTTTGGTCTCATCTGACCACAGCACTTTCTCCCAATACTTCTCCGAATCATTTAGATGATTATTTAGATGTTCATTGGCATGACTGTACAAGTTAATATGTGTACTGAAGCGCTAAAATGGTGCACAATGATGTGTAAAGCTTTAAATAGTGAAACCAATCAACACCGATAACCAAATGATAAAAGCTGCAATCATTCAAAGGGTAATCTGATACCAAAAAAAATAAATAATAAATAAATAATGATGCGCTATAAAATCAACCCTATATGGATACTACAGATAAACCAATACATATAAATATATATATATATATATATATATATATATATATATATATATATAAATATATAGAAAACAAAGGTGCAAACTGCAAATCATGTGCAAACTACAAACCATGTGCAAATAATACAACAGTGCAAAAATTGACCAGAGGTGCTATTAAAGGACCCTGCATACATATATGTGCAATCCTGTGCAATACAAACAGCCTACGGAAGGACACTAATGATGTCACTGCTCCTCGGCAGCTATGTGAAGTACACACACACAGTTCTCAGTCCTATATAGAGACCAACTTGGTGTTCCTTGATATGTCCCTCTCATCTAGCTAGTCAAAAGCTGGGACGGATATCAGTTTTCTGGCACAGGCAGTCTTAACGGTAAGCTCATTTCAGGTAGGCAAAACATAAAAAGAAAGGGAAAAAAATCATTGCGCAACGCTGTATGATCTACAGGCAATGCTACTTCATAGGTGCTTTCACTCACGTGACCGTCAGAATACCGCTGGTAGAGTGGCTAGGCTCCTCCCCCTACGTGTTGCGTCACGTGACTTAATCATGGGTTGACCCATGATTAAGTCACGTGACGTGTGACGCAACGCGTAGGGGGAGGAGCCTAGGGGGAGGAGCCTATTCATGGGTTGACCCATGATTAAGTCACGTGACGTGTGAGGCAATGCGTAGGGGGAGGAGCCTAGTCACGCTACCCGCGGTATTCAGAGGACTCAGAAGCTGGGGCAGTGAGGGAGATCGCTCAATTGAGCTGAATTGTGGATATATATGCATTAACCTATATCACGGTCACGTGAGTGAAATCACCTATGAAGTATCATTGCCTGTAGATCATACAGCATTGCGCAATGATTTTTTTCCCTTTCTTTTTATGTTTTGCCTACCTGAAATGAGCTTACCGTTAAGACTGCCTGTGTCAGAAAACTGATATCCGTCCCAGCTTTTGACTAGCTGGATGAGAGGGACATATCAAGGAACACCAAGTTGGTCTCTATATAGGACTGAGAACTGTGTGTGTGTGTACTTCACATAGCTGCCAAGGAGCGGTGACATCATTAGTGTCCTTCCATAGGCTGTTTGTATTGCACAGGATTGCACATATATGTGTAGCGGCCTCACTCTCTCTCTCTCTTGTATTGGTTGTTTGTGGCTGTTGTCTAGGGGTACTCTGGAGGAGAGAGTGCAGGACACTACGCCAAGCTCTCACCCTCCGTGTATGTGAGGTTTGAGCAAAGTCTTTTCTGAATTACCTTCGGGTCTGCATCCTGCATATGGAGCCTCCGCTTCTTCCGTGGAGGTGTATCTGCCAGTAATAGAGCCCCACACCATTAAAAGTTCAACACTCCTTTATTTCTTCAATGCCAGAATGAACATAATCAGTTGAACTTCCATAACAGACAGACAGGGGTGTGGATACGAGTAGGCCCAGGCACAATGAACTCTCCTATCCCTTTCTCGTGCGGATAGGCCTGGCGCACAGTCTCTGCCACCGACCGTGAAGTTGGTAGCTGCCACCTACCGGGTGAACTGTTTGGAGCCCCTGCCACGGGCCTAAGTAACGGTCTCTGTCATGACCTTAGAGTAACGGTCTCTGCCACCGACCTTAGAACATGGACCACCTTCCGTGTGAATATGGCCCCTGTTTGGCGAGGACATCCATCCCGACGGTCTCCGGAGGCCCTGTCCCGGCACTGGCAATCTGCTGCACCAGATATACGGGAAGGTCACCTGCGCGGTCCCTTACGCCTGGATTCAGACACCCGATTCTGTGGGTGCCTTAGGATGGTTCCTCCTGGGCGGATCCCAGTGGAAGAAGCTGGGCCCCAGGCCTGAACGATGCACCTCACCCCAGACTGAGGTTGTCTGGGGTGACTCCCGAACTCCACGTGTCCAGGCCTAGGCCGCCTGGACACCGACCGCTGGACAGCAGCCCTCAGGCTAAAGGTGCCTGGGACTCGGACCTCGTGGCAAAGATGTCCGCCCCCTTTATAGCCTCTCCCAGCTAGCACAGCGGGTTCCCCGCCCCGCCGTACAACCGCTGCGAGAGACCAAAAAGGATACGGCACTCCAGCGATGGTTCAACCCCGGCCCAAAATGACAGCGCCACCTGCTGGGCCGCAGGGACTGGACACCACTGATTTCTCCACCCGAATCAACATACTGAAAAGTACCTACCTGCTACATATGTATGCAGGGTCCTTTAATAGCACCTCTGGTAAATTTTTGCACTGTTGTATTATTTGCACAGGGTTTGCACATGATTTGCAGTTTGCACCTTTTGTTTTCTATATATTTATATATATTTATATGTAGAAAAAGGAGAG
Source organism: Rana muscosa (assembly GCA_029206835.1). Taxonomy (NCBI): domain Eukaryota; kingdom Metazoa; phylum Chordata; class Amphibia; order Anura; family Ranidae; genus Rana; species Rana muscosa. The sequence continues at coordinate 790,793,594 of CM055118.1, read as the reverse complement.
CTGTGGGACTTTGAGTGAGGCTACCACCATGTCAGATATTCAACAGAAACATAAAATTTACAGTACATAATTTATTGTTACATTGTGAAAAATATTGTATCAAATAGGTAGTCGCATGACTTACACTAAATATGCTGCTATATAGCATGCAATACAAAAAGGAATTCAACATAATAACTGTACATAATAAGGTAAATGGGTTGAAAAACATTGTAGGGACAGATAACTTGGGGCGTCTAGGGGCACTCAACGCGTTTCCTGGCATTACAGCCATTCATCAGGAGTGTTGTAACATATTATACTGGAAAGGAAAGGGACAAGGATTAATAATGATACTTTTAGAATAAGGGAGGACAGAGAGAATGTATCCCAACAAAGTTGGGACAATCTGGGATACTCACTGCACAGCCCCAAGGCCAGGCCCGGTGTCCACCGGGGAAGATGGGGGTGACAGGCATGATGTCTCCCCCGGGGTTGAGGCGGGGGAACCCTCCAAGGACGAAGAACAGCGCCCAGAGCATGACAGGGTGGTCACAGCCTGATCCAATAGGCTATGTGTGCACAAAAAGTGCATAGTGTTCCTGTTAAAAATGTGTATCAAAAAAGGGGAAGATTAATTGAATGTGTAAAAGTGTAAAGTGTGTAAAATCATGGCAGGTATCTATGTGTTCCCACAAGGGGACTACATGAGGGGGTGTATGTGAAATAAAACCAATTAAAGGGTAAAAAGGAAACATACCAAAAAAGGATTGCTGAGCTCCCAACGAAAGTAACCTATGTGTGAATTCAGTGTGTGCTGTCCTTGTGATTGAATCAAGCAAATGAACCATCGGCTTCTTCAAGGCTGCTACATACTCCCATTCCAAGGGAGGGGCCCCATCAATGTCATGCTTGATTGGCCATACTGCACAAGAGAGGTGGGGAGGGGATTCCCAGCTGTGTGTGGAGGAGCCATCAGCAGTGGGTCCCCACCCACCTAGTGCATGGCTATGGATGGAAAAAAAGACGTTTAAACAACGTCATTGACACCGCTGATGCGGCGTCGAAGCATGACGCCGATGAGCAGGAGGCCAAGCCCCGCCCCCACCAAAAAGTGTGGGGGGGGGAATGGACTGCTGCACATCGCAACCCCGGAGACAGAGAAAACACCCAACCCCCCTCAAACCCAAGCTGAACCGGACAAGGGATGGGGGGCGACTTAAAAGGGTTAATGGGTAAAAGGTAATACATGGAAAGATAATAACATGGGAATCTAATGGGAATAAGGAATAAATCTGATAATAGATTAATGAACATTGTTGTAGTGTTAGGGGCAATAAACAAGAATTTATGAAGTATGTTAGGTGTGACAGGTTGATACCTTGATACCTGCCATGATTTTACACACTTTACACTTTTACACATTCAATTAATCTTCCCCTTTTTTGATACACATTTTTTCCAGGAACACTATGCACTTTTTGTGCACACATAGCCTATTGGATCAGGCTGTGACCACCCTGTCATGCTCTGGGCGCTGTTCTTCGTCCTTGGAGGGTTCCCCCGTCTCAACCCCGGGGGAGACATCATGCCTGTCACCCCCATCTGCCCTGGTGGACACCGGGCCTGGCCTTGGGGCTGTGCAGTGAGTATCCCAGATTGTCCCAACTTTGTTGGGATACATTCTCTCTGTCCTCCCTTATTCTAAAAGTATCATTATTAATCCTTGTCCCTTTCCTTTCCAGTATAATATGTTACAACACTCCTGATGAATGGCTGTAATGCCAGGAAACGCGTTGAGTGCCCCTAGACGCCCCAAGTTATCTGTCCCTACAATGTTTTTCAACCCATTTACCTTATTATGTACAGTTATTATGTTGAATTCCTTTTTGTATTGCATGCTATATAGCAGCATATTTAGTGTAAGTCATGCGACTACCTATTTATTTGATACAATATTTTTCACAATGTAACAATAAATTATGTACTGTAAATTTTATGTTTCTGTTGAATATCTGACATGGTGGTAGCCTCACTCAAAGTCCCACAGCTCTCCTTTTTCTACAAATGAATTTAGGGATGGAGGTCGCCATGTTGTGCTATAGTGTGTGTCAGGTCACATCCAATTTACTGTTTTGATATATATTTATATGTGTAGCGGGTATGTACTTTTAAAAACTGGAATGACACCAGTGATGCATGGTTCCCTGCGGCCCAGCAGGTGGCGCTGTCACTTTGGGCCTGGGTTGAACCATCGCAGCCAGTGCCGTACCCTTTGTGACCTCTCGCAGCGGTTGTACGGCGGGGCGGGGAACCCGCCGTGCTTGCTGGGAGAGGGTATAGAGGGGGCGGACATCTTCGCCACGAGGTTGGAGTCCTGGGCACCTTCAGCCTGAGGGCTGTTGTTGCGGTCGGTGTCCAGGCAGCTTAAGCCTGGACACTTGGAGTTCGTGTTCCATCCCAGACACCTTCAGTCTGGGGTGAGGTACTCAGCCGGAGGCCTGGGGCCCAGTACCTTCCGCTGGGTCCCGCGAGGGAGGGATCGTCCTAGGGGGCCCCGGGAGTGGGGCACCTGAATCCAGAGGCGTAAGGGACCGGAGGAGGGACTCACCGGAAGACCTGGTGCAGCAGATTGCCAGTGCCGGGTGAACCTCTGGAGACCGCCCGGAGGGATATCTTTCCCGAACAGGGGCCAAGTTCAGAGAGAAAGTTCAGTCCACGTTCAATGACCAGTGGCAGCGGTCCAACTATTCCAATCAGGTCAGTGGCAGAGACCTGCTATTAGGCCTGTGGCAGGGGCCTCAACAGTTCATCCGGTCGGTGGCAGCGACCAACACTCACTGTCAGTGGCAGAGACCGTGCGCCAGGCCTATTCACTAGCAAAGGAATAGGAGAGTTCAGTTGTGCCTGGGCCTACTCGTTCCCACACCCCATGTTCGTCTGTTATTGGAAGTTCAACTGATTGTGTTCACCCTATTGTATGGGAAATAAAGGAGTGTTGGACTTTCGATTGGTGTGGGGCTCTATTATTGGCAGACATGTCTCCATGGAACAACTGAGGCTTCGTATGCAGTGGACAGACCCGGAGGTAAATCAACTAACTTTGCTCAACCCTCCTATACAAGCAAGGGGAGAGCTTGGCGTAGTGTTCCTGCGCTCTCCTCTCCCATGTACCCCTAGACACAAGCCATGCACACTAGGTGAGAGAGGGAGTGAGGCTCCGCTACACGTGGGGGCTCTGGTCCGGGATGTGTTCGTGCTACAATGGAGCTGGAGTTGTTGGAATTTGAAAGTGTCTGCCCGAAAGAGTTCCGAGTAGGTCGGCCATATTGGCCACTGCGCAATCAGGCACACCCTCCCTGCTCAGTTCGTGGGCGTGACCCAGGGAAGGAGAAAGCCCACGAACTTGGAGTGCAAGAAGGGAGGAGTCCAATCGTGTGAAAGATTACACGTGGGGACATTGGCACCAACAAGGCAGTGCGCAATGGATCAGCAGAGAGTCGCCATGTTCACGAATGCATCGTGGATTCCTATTCATCCCACTACCACGAGTCTGACTACCGCTGCTCCAATAACGGATACGGGGATTCGGCTAAAGCCCCGGGGACGATTCGCCCTGTACTCATGCATGGACGTTGAGGCCCTGGGTTTGATTTGTCCCGGCTGTACGGGACTGGTGTGTCAGCTAAAGCCATTTGGGTGCTGCGAGGCCTGCGGAGAGTTCCTATTTGAGGTGGAACCAACCATTGAAAAACCCAGAACCATCCACCTCAACCGCGCTACAGGCCACACCACTCAAGAAGGAGGAATCGCTGCTTTTACAGCCATCCCTGTGCGCACTGCAGCGACCGCAGGGGAGGTCGCAATCACTGAGGTACGGGAGAAATCCGAGGATGCTGACTCAGTCGCCACTGTTTCCCAGTGTCCACCGCCAAAGAGGAAGACCGGCTTGGTTGCCCCGTCCAGCGGTTGCGGTGGATCACCCTGCTCGCCTACGCCCGCCCCGGATGGATCCGGTCGGAAGAGTCCCGGACATCCCTTCTCTACCTTGGGCCGAGGTAAGCCGGGCAAAGGGACTTGGTGTTGGGGCGGAGGTGTCGGGGAGTCACGGCCTTGTGTGCCCGCGGGAGGTAGCAATTCAGCCTCCACTACAGGCTACTTGCCCGCGGAGGAGTGTGACACCTCCGACCTAGAATCGCTCTCCGATCCGGGAGACGATGTCATCATAGATGAACTTTTCGCTAAGAAGGGCTGGGACAAGATGCCTCTCTCCTCGTCCCGCAGAGTCAGGGATCCACCCAGGTCTACAGGGGATAGTACACCCCGGGTGGAGGCACCAGCGCCTGAGGAGGGATCCCGTCCCCAGTCTGCCCTTCTACCTCCGGTGCCTCCTGCATCTAGCACCGGGGAAAAGAGACTGTTGTTGCGGCCACCTATGCGTAGAGTGGAGGTGGTCAAGGCACCTCGTCATCCAGACGCCATCGTCCAACCGGGTGAGGGGGACCGGGCCACTATGCCTCCGCTGGCGAGACTTCAGCGTCTCTTCGGCCAAAAAGCTGCTACCGAGTACGGGTGGGAGTATCTGTATTTACCTAAGGAGCTTCTGTATGAAATGGAAGTCTGCCGGGAACGCTGGTACAACAAATTTGTGTGGATGCACCTTCAGGTCCCACATGCCCGCAGGTACCTCGCGTGTTCCCCGAAAACCTCTGAGCGGTTCAAGGACTGTAAAGCAGAGTGGATGTTGGGTCGGCACATCCACGCTGACAAAGTGTTGATTCGACGGAAAGAAGGAGAGGATGTTGAATATCACATAGAGACTGTGGATAAGCATTTCAAGCCCCTTGTCTTGCCGCATCCCAGATTCTACTTGTAGGAGAAAAGACTCCTTGTCTAGTGCTTTGTTGCTACTGAATGTTCCGGGGTTGTTTCCCGGGAAAACCCAGTGACTGTACCCGTGCTATGGGTGTTTGTGCTCTCTGGAGGAATTGAAGGACTGTTACCATTGTTTGTTCTTCATTCTTCCATCCCACAAAGTGATTATGGACTTTGGGGTAGTTCGAAAAAAAAAAAAACGAAGATCTTCAACCAGTGCAGTTACCGCGACACTGTCACCAGGTGGCAGTGTTGCGCATCGATATTCACTGTTCACGCACACACTTAGAGAAGGAAAGGGTTTCTCTGCGGAGAGGTTCTTTCATTCTTACACAAACATATGTGTCAGGGATATGTGTGTTTTTAATGTTTCTTTCCCCCCCTGCAGGAGAACATCTTATCAAGACCACTGAGAATGGGGTGGGTCTTAGTCAGGATGGGTGTAAGGGAATGTTGATGTGAACATGTGATTCTGATAATGTGGTTATGTGTTGTTTGTTTCCTTCCCTTCCTTTTCATGTCAGGTTCAGGCACAACTGTTTGGTTAGCTTTCAAAAACTTTTGTATTTTTGAAATTCGTTAGTCGGTTTCTGGATCAGGCTATGATGGCCCTTTTTGGGCATGGGTTGCTCAAGACACTGGGGACCATTGTCAAATAACAGGGGGGAGAGTGTAGCGGGTATGTACTTTTAAAAACTGGTATGACACCAGTGATGCATGGTTCCCTGCGGTGGCGCTGTCACTTTGGGCCGGGGTTGAACCATCGCAGCCAGTGCCGTACCCTTTGTGGCCTCTCGCAGCGGTTGTACGGCGGGGCGGGGAACCCGCCGTGCTTGCTGGGAGAGGGTATAGAGGGGCGGACATCTTTGCCACGAGGTTGGAGTCCCGGGCACCTTCAGCCTGAGGGCTGTTGTTGCGGTCGGTGTGCAGGCGGCCTAGGCCTGGACACTTGGAGTTCAGGGCTTTCACATTGAGAATGATGGGGCAGGATTATTTCAGGCATTTTTACAGCGCTGTTTTTACCGCGAAAACGCTGTAAAAACGCCTCAGTGTGAAAGGGGCCTAAGTCATGTTTTGCTTGGGGATCAAATACTTATTTTACTCACTGAACTGCAACTCTATTTATAACATTTGTTTCATGTTTTTTCTGGATTTTTCATTGATATTCTGTCGCTATCATTTAAAATACACTTCTGATAAAAATTATAGACTCTTCATTTCTTTGTAAGTGGGCAAACTTACAAAATCTGGGGATCAAATAATTATTTCCCCCAATGTGTGTATGTATGTATATATTTGTGTGTGTGTGTGTATATATATATATATATATATATATATATATATACATACACACACACACAATATCTCACAAAAGTAAGTACACCCCTCACATTTTTGTAAATATTTTATTATATCTTTTCATGTGACGACACTGAAGAAATTACACTTTGCTACAATGTAAAGTAGTGAGTGTATAGCTTGTGTAGCAGTGTAAATTTGCTGCCCCCCTCAAAATAACTCAACACACAGCCCTTACTGTCTAAACTTCTGGCAAGAAAAGTGAATACACCCCTAAGTGAAAATGTCCAAATTGGGCCCAGTTAGCCATTTTCTCTCCCCGGTGTCATGTGACTTGTTAGTTTTACAAGGTCTCAGGTGTAAATGGGGTGCAGGTGTCTTAAATTTGGCGTTATCGCTCTTACTCTCTCATACTGGTCACTGGAAGTTCAACATGGCACCTCATGGCAAAGAACTCTCTGAGATCTGAAAAAAAGAATTGCTGCTCTACATAAAGATGGCCTAGGCTATAAGAAGATTGCCAAGACCCTAAAACTGAGCTGCAGCACGGTGGGCAAGACCATACAGTGGTTTAACAGGACAGGTTCCACTCAGAACAGGCCTCACCATGGTCGACCAAAGAAGTTGAGTGCATGTGCTCAGAGTCATAACCAGAGGTTGTCTTTGGAAAATAGACGTATGAGTGCTGCCAGCTTTGCTGCAGAGGTTGAAGGGGTGGGGAGTCAGCCTGTCAGTGCTCAGACCATGCGCTGCACACCGCATGAAATTGGTCTGCATGGCTGTCATCCCAGAAAGAAGCCTCTTCTAAAGATGATGCACAAGTTAATGATGATGCCACAGTTATTATGGTAATGCTGATGGTGTCACTGGGAGAACTGAAAAGGAATAGGAGGCTGGTGTGCAAAGGGGGACCATCGCTCTATCTCCACTAAGCACTGACATGTTTCAGAGCCATGCCCCTTCTTCAGAGTGGAAGGACATTTACTTGGTCCTTCTGTGACTTGGAGTAGGTCTGGCACTACAGACATATAGGAAGTGTCATACAACACTATCTGTGATTATGTGTAACATACAAATCTCGCCATAATACAGCTATACTATTTGGCACATTTATACAGTCAGGTGGTATGTCAAAATTATGTTGACCACTCTGTAGGCAGGTGCCTAAATAGTTTGCTGTGTTATATTACTTCACTCCTGACAATACCTTATACTAACTGCAATGTTGGTTTGGTTCATTTGTATGATGTAAGTGTAGCGCACCCCCTCTCCCCACTCCCCTCTATTAAAGTTTTTCCAACTCGCACTGTCTCTGGTCTAGGGGTATGATAGGGGAGGGAGAGGGGTGAGCTACGCCAGGCTTCCACCACAGTTGTGTATGTGGTCTCAGCAATGTCTCTTAATACCTTCGGGTCTGTGCTGTGCATCGGATCCTCCCTCCAAGAGTCTCCTTTAAACCTCGTCCACCAGAAATTGAGCCACACACCGTCAAAGTCCAACACTCCTTTATTTAGAACATAACATGGACTTCCTTGGCTTCAGAACAGAAAAAGGAGGTGTGTGTACGAATAGGCCCAGACACAAGTTCGATCCTCCACTCTCCTCCCTGAGAGTGGGTTATGGTCTCCGCACGAGGGAAATTCTCCTTCCGGACGGTCTCCGACAAGAGACTCACCCGTCACCGGCAGTCTGCTGCACCGGGTCTTCAGATGAGGAGCTCTTCCCGGTCCATTACGCCCACCTCGGATTCAGGCATCCATCCCCGGAGTGCCTTAGGATCCTTCCCTCGCGGACCTCAGTGTTGGGCACTGAGCTCCGGACCTCCATCCAAGTACCTCACCCCAGGACTAAAGGTGCCTGAGGTGGAACACGATCTCCGGTGGTCCTCCAGGCCTAGGCCGCCTAGAGGACGAACACGAACCACCGTCCGCAAGCTGAAGGTGCTTGGGACTCAGACCCCGTGACCAAGATGGCCGGCCCCTTTATACCCCCTCCCAGCAAGCACGGCGGGTTCCCCGCCCCACCATACCACTGCGGAGAGAGGCCAAAAAGGAGGCTCAGCACACAGCGATATCCGTCCGTCAGCCCATTGCGACAGCGCCATCCAGTGGGCCGCCGGAACATACCACCGGTGTCACCGAAAGATTCAAAATTTACCCCGGGAAAGTAAGTACCCGCTACACTCTCCCCCCTGTGATTTGACACTGGACCCCAGTGTCTGGAGTGAATCATGCCCTCAACGGCTGACACAACCCAATCCAGAAACCAACTAACAATTTGAAAAAAACTAAATTTTTAGGAAACTATCCTAACAGAGAAGTTGTGTCTGAGCCCCTGTAACAAAAGAGGAGTGAAAAACAACATTAAACATGAAACCATATTTCAACATTATACCTTTCCCTCCCATCCTAACTAAGAACCACCCCAGGTTCCATAATCTTGACGAGATGCTCTCCTGCAGAGGGAAAAGAAAAGAAAACAATAAAACCAACACACAAAACCCTGACACATGTGTTCGTGTAAGAAGAAAAGAAACTTCTCCAAGAAGAAATTCCTTCCCTCCAAAGAGTGAGTGCATGAAAAGTGTTTAAAAAAAACGTTGCACAAGACTGCCACCTGGTAACAGCCTCGCGGTACTGCACTCGTGGAGCTTCTTCTTCTTCTTCTCTTTGGCCCTATCTAACCCCAGAGTCTGTGATCTCTTTGCAGGAAGATGGGGAAAACACAGGAATAGTTCCTCATTCCTTTGGGCATACACAAACAACTGCCCCAAAAAGTTCAACAACATGATAAGAGCGGAGTCTCTGTCTCCTATAAGTAAAAGCGGGGATGCGGCAAAATCAGTGGCTTCAAGTGTTGATCCACAGTCTCCAAATGATACTCCACATCTTCGCCTTCTTTGCGTCGGATCAACAGTTTATCTGCATGGATGTGTCTTCCTAACATCCATTCGGCCTTGCAATCTTTGAAACGCTGTGAAGCACTAGGAGAGCATGCCAGGTATATGCGGGCGTGCGGAACTTTTAGGTGGGTCCACACAAAGTCATTGTACCAGCGCTCTCTGTACACCTCCACCTCGTAGAGCAAGTCCTTCGATAAGTAGGGATACTCCCATCCGTACTCCTCTGCAACTTTTTGGCCAAATAGGCGTTGTAGTCTTGCCAAAGGAGGCATGGTAGCTCTGTCTCCTTCACCAGGCATAACTACTGAGTCTGGATGACGAGGCGCTTTGACCACCTCCAATCTGGGCATTGGTGCTACCCCAGCATCAGGTGCAGGCTGCGCCGAGGATGCAGGGATGAGCTGGGGACGGGACCCCTCTTCAGGCGCTGACACCTCTACCCGGGGTGTACTTTCCCCTGTTGACATGGGTGAATTCTGAGGTCTGCGAAATGAAGCAAGCGGTACCTTGTCCCAGCCTTTCTCGCCAAACAAATCATCAATAATGGCATCATCTCCCAGGTCCGAGAGCGATTCCAGGTCGGAGGTGTCACACTCCTCCGCGGGTACGTAGCTCTTTGTAGAAACGGAGCCTCCACACTCCGCGGATTTACTAGGCCATGCCTTCCCGACACCTCCTCCCACACACCAAGTCTCTTCGCCTGGCTTACCTCGGCCCTTTCGTGAAACGGGACGTCCGGAACCCTCGTCAACGGTTCCATCCGGGCCTGGCGTAAGCGGGCGAGACGGTCCACCACCTCCGCTGGTCGGGGCTACCACGCTGGTTCTTTTCTTCGGTGGCGGACGCTGCGAGACAGTGGCGACCGAGTCAGCATCCTCGGATTTCTCCCGCAAAGTTTTAACGACCTCTTCCCTGGTCGCTGCAGTGTGCACTGGGGCGACTCTCACAGCGGTGATTTCTCCTCTTTGAGTGGTAGTACCTGAAGCCCGGCCTGGGTAAATGGTTCTCGGCCTCTCAACTGCCGAATCCACCTCAAACGTGAACTCCCCACAGGCCTCACAGCGTCCGAACGGCTTCAACAGGCATACCAGTCCCGAAGACCCGGGACAAATCATACCCAGGGCCTCAACGTCCATACATAAGTATAGGGCGAATCGACCCCTTGGCTTCAGTCGAATCCCCGTATCCGTTATTGGAGCAGCAGCAGTCAGTGTCGTGGTAGAAGGATGAACCGGAATCCACGAGGTGTGTCCAAACATGGCGACCTGTTGCTGATCCATCACACACTGCAGAGTTTTCGCGCCAATGTCCCACGTGTAGTCCCTTCACACGTATTGGACTCCTCCCCTTTGCTCCAGTTCGCAGGCTTTCTTCACTTTCCTTGGTTGAGCCACGCCCACGAACTAAGCGGCGGGGGTTGTGTCTGTTGGCGCAGTGCAATTAGAAACCCCCACGTGTACTACTTCACATGGCTGAGCTTCCCCCCGTTCACCGCTCTTCCTGCGCGGGCCTTTCCCTTCTTGGGGTCATTTCCACGGCTTCGAGCAGGGCTGCACTTTGGCCTATTCGTTTAACTCTTCCAGCAGACACATTCCATACAGTAATGCACAACACAATGCCGGACCCGAGCCCCCACGTGTAGCGCACCCCCTCTCCCCACTCCCCTCTATTAAAGTTTTTCCAACTCGCACTGTCTCTGGTCTAGGGGTATGATAGGGGAGGGAGAGGGGTGAGCTATGCCAGGCTTCCACCACAGTTGTGTATGTGGTCTCAGCAATGTCTCTTATTACCTTCGGGTCTGTGCTGTGCATCGGATCCTCCCTCCAAGAGTCTCCTTTAAACCTCGTCCGCCAGAAATTGAGCCACACACCGTCAAAGTCCAACACTCCTTTATGTAGAACATAACATGGACTCCCTTGGCTTCAGAACAGAAAAAGGAGGTGTGATTGTACGAATAGGCCCAGACACAAGTTCGATCCTCCACTCTCCTCCCTGAGAGTGGGTTATGGTCTCCGCACGAGGGAAATTCTCCTTCCGGACGGTCTCCGACAAGAGACTCACCCGTCACCGGCAGTATGCTGCACCGGGTCTTCAGATGAGGAGCTCTTCCCAGTCCATTACGCCCACCTCGGATTCAGGCATCCATCCCCGGAGTGCCTTAGGATCCTTCCCTCGCGGAACTCAGTGTTGGGCACTGAGCTCCGGACCTCCATCCAAGTACCTCACCCCAGGACTAAAGGTGCCTGAGGTGGAACACGATCTCCGGTGGTCCTCCAGGCCTAGGCCGCCTAGAGGACGAACACTAACCACCGTCCGCAAGCTGAAGGTGCTTGGGACTCAGACCCCGTGACCAAGATGGCCGGCCCATTTATACCCCCTCCCAGCAAGCACGGCGGGTTCCCTGCCCCACCATACCGCTGCCGAGAGAGGCCAAAAAGGAGGCTCAGCACACAGCGATATCCGTCCATCAGCCTATGGCGACAGCGCCATCCAGTGGGCCGCCGGAACATACCACCGGTGTCACCGAAAGATTCAAAATTTACCCCGGGAAAGTAAGTACCCGCTACATAAGTGTATTTAGGGATAGGAAGGGTTAACTGTGCTGCCCAGTTTCCTGGGTGTTCATTGTGCCGCCCCTTGCTGGTGGCCTGTAAATACAAGGGAAGAGTAGCCTCGGGGCTCGCTCTGTGTATGGAAACCAAAGATGAGGTTGTGTTGCGATGTGATTAAAATCTGCCTTTTCATCTCCTCTTGATGGGAACTCTGTTTGAGTTCCAAGTATATGGGCTTTTTAAACTTTTATATATTCTGATGTATGAGCTACTGTGGGGCAGGGATACTGGGAGGCACCAGTAACTAGAACAATTTATTTAATGTTGAACAATGTTAGTGAGAACTTCCATGTGTAGCACCCTGGTGTTTAGGCAGGGTTGCTAGTAAATTTAATTTTCCAGGCAGTAGTTGCCCTGGTTAATTGTTAGTAGATCCACTGATTCCTCTCTAGTTCTGGACTTGCTGTACCTTCTCTCTTCTGTTGCTAGGTGGCGTTATGCTGGTAACATTGGATGGACAAGGGCTTAGCAAGGTCAGGTTATGAATGGATGGGGTGTCTCAGCCAATGGGCAGGGGTTTCTTTAAGCCCCTTGGCCTGCTGGGAGAGCCTATTTATTTGAGTGGAGTCAGGTGATCGGGGTTCTGTGCCACCTGGACGTCTTTCTGGGTGGACATGTGTTATGCTGCTCTGGGCTGCTAGGCCGGAATCCTGAGGCCTATCCCCGGGACATCTGGCTGCTAGGCTGTCTGAGGGCCTATCCAGAAGCAGGAGAAGCAGTGCAGGGTTGGGACTGCAGGATTGGAGACCAACAGAGAGTAAAGGTTCAGCCGGAAGGGGAACCAGTTGTAGTTGAAGGTAGAGGGGAAGCTGTCGCCAATAAGGGACCATCCACCTTGTTACCGGAGACCACTGTGAGTAAGCTGGAGCCAGTACCAGAGCTGACTTCTCACCAGGCAGGGACGGTAAAGAAGTGGGAAAACTTCAGCAAGTGCCAAGTCAGGGACCCAGCGAGACAGCAGAGGTGACGCTTGAGGAGCATCAGTGAGTGCCAAGCCAGGGACCTAGCGGGTCAGCAGGGGTTATGCTTGAAGAGTTTCTTTTTCGTACATCACGGGACACAGAGCGACTTAGTCATTACTAATGGGTTATATAGTTTACCTTCAGGTGCTGGCACTGGCAACTTCCAAACCGGAAGTACCCTCCCCTATATAAGCCCCTCCCATCCGGGAGCACCTCAGTTTTTTGCCAGTGTCTAAGGTGTTGGCCAAAGAGTAACATGTGTTTTCACTGGGCTTGCGTACAGGTTCTTTTGGGCCTTAGTAAGCTGTTCCGGATCCCACCAAAAAAGCTTCATAGCTAAACGGTCGGTACCCGGGCCTTGCAGCAGAAGAGCAAGGTTTTGCCTGTAATGCCTCTCTTAGGAGGGCTGGACCCTGGGATCCAGAGCTCTGGTCATACCCACGACCAAGATGTTGTCTGTACAGGGTGCTATACAGGTCCAGGGGAGTGGAATCCTTGGGAACCCGGTCCCTGAAGGTTTAATTACAATGCCTGCCGTGATAGGTGAAGTTTGGGCTTCTGTGGACCAAACAGAGTCCTGCGGCGGAGATCAGGTAAGTGGGGGCCCCCAGGAACTTGGTTCTATTGGGGGACCCCCAAGCCTAATTTGTCTTTCTGTATGTTACCTAACGGTATTCCCGCTAATATCTGTGTATGCCAGTAACTACTGAAAATGTAAAATTTTAATAGTAGTCAAGAGAAAAAAAAAAAAGAAAAGAGGACCGCGGTACCTGTGTTAAACCACTAGAGGCCGCTGTGGTCCATTTTTCTTGTCATGTGGATCTTTGGTTTTCTCAAGTCAAAAGATCCAGGCAGTTGGTAAGTTTCTCTGTGGGAATCCACTTCCTCTGCCCTGTTGCTGCGCTCATCCACCGCACAGGCCCTCCGGCAAAAAGGGCCCTGGCTCCTAGTCCCTGTTTGATTTTCGAAAAGGGCGCCAATGGCGCACGGGCGCGCGCGCGGGCGCGTGCACGCGCCTCCTATGAACAAAAAGGGGCGGGGCGGGTGGATGACGCTCGATGCGCGCCACGGCGCTTCTGCGCATGTGCAGGCGTCCCAGCTTGTATAAAGACACAGTACAAGTGTCAGCTGGATGCAAACAGAGCTAGCAACAAACAGTGGCACACAGAGGCGGTTGATGCAGGCATCCCCATAGAAAGGCACTTTAGTGGACACCAGCTGGTATATAGCAGCAACTGTGTTAGACTATTACCAGCAAAATTGGTGTATGACGACGGGAATACCTCAGCTTTGTGCTTAAAGGATATGTCGTCCAGACGCTCCGGAAATAAGTCTTCCAGGAAGCCAAAGGGGTCTCCATCGGGCTCTGAGGATATTGGGCATGCTTGTACTGCACCAATCTCCCCTGAGAATTCAGAGGTCAGTAGCCGTAGAAACCCCGCAGGAGTGCCTGGTGCTGCGGCTGTCCCCAGTCCACCTGCTCCTGTATATATAACAGAGGAGGTTTTATCCTCAACTCTGGGAGGATTGGAAGAGAGATTAACAGCATTGATCGCTGCTTCCCTGTCACAGGGAAAGCGTGTCCGATCTCCGTCTCCTCCTTCAGAGTGCCTGTTAGTGGAGGAACAGCCCCACACAGAGATCGACCTACCTGAAGGGGATCAGGATGAGGTTGATTCAGTTATGGAGGAATCAACAGTGGAAGAACCTTTCTCAGCATCTCAGGCTGAAAGATTATGGGTTCAGTCTCTGACTAACATGGTCCGATCAGCATTTAAAATGCCTCTGGCGGAACCACCAACCACTACGGTTTCCTCGCTGGGGTCGCTAAAAGCTCCCCAGGCTGTCTGTTCCTTCCCAATCCACCCTTTATTAGAAGGGCTTATTTACCAGGATTGGGAGCATCCTGATAAAATATTTGCTCCCCCCAAGAGATTTCCGGTGATCTATCCCATGGAGGATACGTTCATAAAAAAATGGAGGGTCCCTACAGTGGACGCAGCCATCTCTTCTGTGAACAAATCACTGACATGTCCAGTAGATAATGTTCCAATGTTCAAAGTCCCAATAGATAAAAAATTGGAGTCTTTACTAAAATCTGCTTTCTCTACAGCAAGCATGGTGACACAACCTGCGGTAGCAGCGATTGGAGTCTGCCAAGCAGTGAAAGATCAGTTGAAACAAGTCTTAAGGGACTTACCAGATCAGCAGGCTCTTGCCCTAGCTGACCTGCCTAGAGCCTTGTGTTTTGCGGTGGACGCCATAAAGGATACAATCCAACAGGCCTCCCGCTTTACGCTGTCTGTAGTACATATGCGTAGGCTTCTGTGGCTCAAAAACTGGTCTGCTGAAGCTCCCTGTAAGAAACTGCTGGTTAGCTTCCCATTTCATGGAGAACGCTTATTTGGAGAAGATCTGGACAAATATATCCAGAAAATTTCTGCCGGTAAAAGTTCACTCTTACCGGTTAAGAACAAGAGTAGAAGTCCTTCTTTTAAGAGGCCTACTTCTCCAGTCCCGGGCACATCGGCTGTGAAGCAGTTCCGACGGCCTCCGCGGTCAAATTCAGGGGGCAGAAATCAGGGACAGTCACAGGGTAACAAGAAGCCCTGGATCAAGAGAGGTACAAAACCTCCCCCCAAGTCATGAAGCGTTGCCCCCACTCAATCGGGTGGGGGGAAGGCTTCAGTTGTTCACAGAGACCTGGCGGGACACCATCAGAGACAGATGGGTGCTCTCCGCAGTAAGTCTGGGATACAAGCTGGAGTTAAAAGGCACTCCTCCTGCCCAATTTATGAGGTCAAACGTGCCAAGAGATCCCCAGAAGAGAGGATCCCTCCTTCTGGCACTAGAACAACTATTGCTCCAAGGTGTAATCATGAAGGTTCCCCTGGAAGAAAGCGGATTTGGGTTTTACTCGAACCTTTTCACAGTCCCCAAACCAAATGGGGACGTGAGGCCCATATTAAATCTAAAAGGGCTAAACAAGTTCCTAAATATCAGGACTTTTCGGATGGAGTCGATCCGATCGGTGGCCACCGCCCTACAAGGGCAGGAATGGTTAGCCTCGATCGACATAAGGGATGATTATCTGCATATTCCCATCTTTCCGGCCCACCAGAAATTTCTACGCTTTGCAGTAGAAGGGCGCCATTTTCAGTTCAGAGCCTTACCTTTCGGTCTGGCCACAGCACCACGAGTGTTCACAAAGGTTCTGGCCCCACTATTGGCCAATCTAAGAACACAAGGTGTAACGATAATGGCATATCTAGACGACCTGCTACTAATAGACCACTCAGTGGAAAAGCTGGAAGTAGCTATTCACAAGACAATCAAGTATCTGGAATATCACGGTTGGATTATCAACCGGGACAAGTCAGCTCTAAGACCAGTCAAAAGTCTGGAATACTTAGGGCTAAGGCTGGATTCAAATCAGAGAAAGATTTTCTTACCTCCAGAGAAGGTGTCGTCTTTAAAAGATTTGACCCACTTAGTGGGTACAAAAAGAAAACCATCCATACACCTGTGCATGAGGCTGCTGGGAAAAATGGTGGCTTCATTCGAAGCGGTACCCTACGGTCAATTCCATTCAAGGAATTTGCAAAGGGCCATACTGTCAGCCTGGAACAAAAAAGTTCAGGCTTTAGACTTACCAATGTCCCTGTCCCCTTCCGTTCGCAAGAGCCTCCATTGGTGGTTGGTGCCCCAGAATCTGGAAAAAGGGAAACCCTTCAGTCCGGTTTCTTGGAAGGTGGTCACTACAGATGCCAGCCTCATAGGCTGGGGGGCAGTACTGGAGCAATGGTCTCTCCAGGGCAAGTGGTCAGAAGCAGAAAAGGCCCTGCCCATCAATCTCTTAGAGATACGAGCAGCCCGGTATGCCCTAGTAGCATGGACATCCAAACTCCAAGGGTCCCCTGTCAGAATTCAATCAGACAATGCCACAGCAGTGGCATATATCAATCACCAGGGTGGCACCAGGAGTCGTGCAGCCCAGAGGGAAGCAAATTGCATCCTGGAGTGGGCAGAAAAATATGTCCCAGCCATATCCGCGGTTTTCATCCCAGGAGTGGAAAATTGGAGAGCGGACTTTTTAAGTCGCCAACAATTATGCCCGGGGGAATGGTCTCTTCACCCCGAGGTTTTCCAGGCAATATGCCAGTGGTGGGGAACACCGGATGTAGATCTGCTAGCATCCAGATTCAACGCAAAGGTGGACAGATTTGTGTCTCGCACAAGGGATCCCCTAGCTTGCGGCTCGGATGCCCTAGTGTTCCCTTGGGATCAGTCCAAGCTGATATATGCATTTCCACCGCCACAATTGTTACCGCGATTACTCCGCAGAATCAGGGTAGAAAAGAAACCAGTGATTCTGGTGGCTCCAGCTTGGCCCCGAAGGGCATGGTACGCGGAGATTGTAAAAATGTCAGTGAGGAGTCCTTGGACCCTCCCACATCGTCCGGACCTGCTGTCGCAAGGACTGATATACCACCCTTCCTTACCAGCCCTAGGTTTGACGGCCTGGCTATTGAAGCCCACATTCTGAAAAAGAGAGGGCTCTCTAATTCTGTGGTATCTACCATGATCAATGCCAGGAAGCCGGTATCCAGGCAGATCTATTATAGGATCTGGAAAGCGTACATTACGTGGTGTGAGGCCAAGAAATGGCATCCACGTAAGTACGTGATAGGGAGGATTTTGGGCTTCCTACAGTGGGCTGTAGATAGGAAGCTGGCCTTGAGTACTATCAAGGGTCAGATTTCGGCCTTGTCAATATTTTTTCAAAGGCCCTTGGCTTCGCATTCACTAGTCAAAGCTTTCATACAAGGAGTGATGCGTATTAGCCCTCCGGTTAGTATTCCCATATGTCCATGGGACTTAAACCTGGTTCTGTCGGTTCTACAGAAACAACCGTTTGAACCATTGCAACACATTTCCTTGGTTCTTCTCACCAGGAAATAGATTTTCTTAGTAGCCATTTGTTCGGCTAAAAGAGTATCGGAATTAGCCGCCTTGTCCTGTAAGGAGCCATATCTGGTTGTCCATAAGGACAGAGTAGTATTACGTCCTCATCCAGCCTTTCTTCCCAAGGTGGTATCGAGGTTTCATTTGAACCAAGATGTGGTTCTTCCTTCTTTTTTCCCCAAACCTAGCTCGGTAGAGGAAAAGTTATTACATTCTTTGGATGTAGTAAGAGCAGTTAAAGCTTATCTAAAAGCCACTGCTCAGATTCGCAGAACGGATACTTTGTTTATTCTGCCGGAAGGCCCTAGAAAGGGTCAGGCAGCATCAAAATCTACTTTAGCCAAGTGGATTCGACAGGTCATAATACAAGCCTATGGCTTGAGAAAGAGACCGCCTCCGTTCAAAGTTAGGGCGCACTCCACAAGAGCAGTTGGAACTTCATGGGCAGTGCATCACCAGGCCTCCCTGGCTCAAGTATGTAAGGCCGCAACATGGTCTTCGGTACACACGTTTACTAGATTCTACCAGGTAGACGTTAGAAGTCAGGAGGATGTCGCCTTTGGGCGCAGTGTGTTGCAGGCCGCAAAAGATCATCATGCCTGATGGCGCCCAGCTTATGTATCCCTCCCCTCATTTGGCATTGCTTTGGGACGTCCCATTAGTAATGACTAAGTCGCTCTGTGTCCCGTGATGTACGAAAAAGAAAAAGGGATTTTTATAACAGCTTACCTGTAAAATCCTTTTCTTGGAGTACATCACGGGACACAGAGCTCCCACCCCTCTTTTTGGGACACTTATTGCTTTGCTACAAAACTGAGGTGCTCCCGGATGGGAGGGGCTTATATAGGGGAGGGTACTTCCGGTTTGGAAGTTGCCAGTGCCATCACCTGAAGGTAAACTATATAACTCATTAGTAATGACTAAGTCGCTCTGTGTCCCGTGATGTACTCCAAGAAAAGGATTTTACAGGTAAGCTGTTATAAAAATCCCTTTATCTGTGAGTGCCAAGGCAGGGACCCAACAGGGAAGCAGGGGTGAGACTTGAGGAAGATACAGAGTTATGGAAGAGCTCAGGGGATCCAGTGACGATTGGGTTAGAGAGTTTAGTGAGAGACTGGGAGCTCAGTGAGTAAAAGTCTACAGTGCGAGACTGTAGAGTGATAGGAGATCTATTCAATGTTAACAATAGTTAAGTACAATACCGTTAGTGACTGTTACAAGATTTGTTGCCATATGAGACAGCGGTTCTACCTATACAGAAGTGGTATCCGGCTGTAGACCTTCCACTGTATAGCTGTCTACCTATAGAAGTCTCAGAGTCTGCCAATTATCATTGTATCTACTTAAGGGTGTCCTGGTCCTAACCCTCTCTTCCACAGTTCTGTTAAGAGACAATAAATCTCTTTTGCATTCAAAAAGTGTCTGGCGCCCATCACTCCATCTTGCATCACACCCACCATGCCTTGTAACCCACTCTACAAAGACGGATGTAAGCTATCCCTGACTCTGGAGGTCACCATTAGGCCTTTGGAGGTCCGGGACCTTGCTACACATGTAATGTAAAGTTGTAATTGATGAAGTTTCTACAGTAAAAGCAAGTTTTGTTACAACAACTGCTTGGTTTGAAGTGATTCAATTATACATAAAAAGTGTGCATGCTTGGCGTAACATACAACATGGACACCTTAGGGAGCCAGACACTGCAAGGAGAAGATACAGTACACGTGTCTTATGAGCAGCTTGGTGAACCATTGGAGGGAAGGGTGGCTGTTGCCAGTGACTACAGTACAAGTGTGTAGGTGCAATATAGCAGCCAGCCAGTCAGGATAGCCGAGGTAACTTGGAATAGGTGACCAAGGTCCCTGGTAGCGAAGAAGCCTGTGTGCTTGAGTTCCTTCCCCAGCGATCGGTAACCCCAACTTGGGTCCAATTGCAGTAAAGGCATCCTAGGGACCCAGCCTGGGAGTCCCAGAAGACAGAATGAGGCCTCAGAGATCAGGAGCACAGATAGCAAATGGTAAGGTGCTTCCTGGGTTACAAATCTAACCTGGGATACAAATCTAACAGTAGGAGTGGAGAATAGCGGTCAAACACACAAATGGAGTAAAGATTTAAGCATGCATATCAGTGTCACTGGGAGGAGGTGATGACTGCTGGTCTTGGGGGAGTCTGTTCCCACGCTAGGCAACACCGGCTCAGAAATGCTGCACAGGAGAAGTATATAAAAGAACCGTCATCTGCAATGTTCAGTGGAAGAAAGGAGTGAACTAAGCCATAAAATCCAAGAAACGAAGGGTCAACAGGGGAAGTATCGCTCATAACGGACAGTGACGGCTTTACACCATACCCTGGCATATGATATACCTCCGGCAGCCCCTAGGGGTATGAGCACTTACTTCCCCATGTACCAGCATAAGCCCCCCCCCCCCCCATCTCATTCCATAAAGCCCTCAAAGTTTTCTCAACAAGTTATTAAGTGGATGCATACAAATGTCCATTTACGAGGGGCAGTTTTAGGAACCCTAATTCCTATATAGCTAGGAATGAAAATGAGACCCAAATATTTGTCATTTCATTGAGGAACTTGTATTTGTAATTATTACCAAAATTCAGCCTAATGCCGCGTACACACGACCACTTTTCTCGTCGGGAAAAATTAAAATTTTTCTCTTTGACGAGAAAAAACTACCGTGTGTGGGCTTTTGGTCATTTTTCCCTACAAGAAAAAAACGGCATTAATCACGACGAGAAAAATTAGAACATGCTCTAATTTTTCTCGTCGTGATTCACTGCATTTTTTTTCCGCTGCAGTTTTCCCATAGGGAAACACTGCCGGGGAGCCTACACACCGTCGTTTTTTCACCAAGAGAAAAAATGTCGGGAAAAACGGCCGTGTGTAGACTGGGAAAAGGGGACCAAGCCGGTCCTCGTTTTTCCCGACGGTGTTTTCACCGTCGAGAAAATCGATTGTGTATACGCGGCATAACACTAATCAAACAGTCATAAAGATATTTTTTTACGACTGTGATATGGCATTTCCAGTCACACCAGGCGTGTAAAATGAACTATAAATTTGGGTCATGGAAGAGTTTTAATTGGCTCAATGTATGAATGTGAAAGTGTCCTGATCATGTGCCTCGGAGAGTGCACCTAAGGCACAGAACTAAGTATGATGACATAACATCATAAAGAAGTTTAGGAATATTCAGCAAGTAATATCAGACAGGGCCTAACACCATCTCAGATGTAGCTTGGTCCCCTGCTGCCTTTCCATTTACACCTGTGACAACATTTACAAGCTGCCCTAGGGTCTAGAGCAGAGGTCTCCAAACGTTATAAACAAAGGGCCAGTTTACTGTCCTTCAGGCTTTTGGGGGCCTGGACTGTGGCCAGTGGGAGTAGAAAATGCCCCATCATTGGTTTTAGTGGGAGGAATAGAGCCCAATTGTTGATAGCAGTGGGTAGAATAGCATCCTATCCTAGTGCCTCATCATTAGTGTCAGTTGTGGATGGAATAGTGCCCCAAGGGCCAGATAGAGGCAAGCAAAGGGCCACATCTGGTCCCAGGGCAGCAGTTTGGAGACCACTGGTTTAGAGGAATTACCTCTGCAGAGAAGCAGCTCTACAATTCAACTCCCTTCCTGCTACAAAGCTAAAGCTCTCCAGCAGCCCGAATACAGGAATACATCTAGGGTTGCCACCTATTCGGGATTCACTCGGACAGTTCGGTTTTGGAATCATGCATCCGGGTTTCAGACTGTCTGAGACCCGGACACATTATTCAGACCGGACTAAGTCTCCCCCCTCCCCCCTTCTCTCTCCTGCCTCTAAGTGAGTACACTAAGGTAAATCAGGGTTCTCAGAGCACTCATTACATCAGAGTTCCCCTTTACACCAGAGGCCACAGTGTTCCCCCTTACATCAGAGTCCTCTCCATACACCAGTGCCTCCCTTATGTTAGCATCCCCAGAGTTCTCCCTTACATCAGAGTCTGCAGAGTCCCCCCTTACAGTGAAAGGGAACTCTGCGAGTTCAGATGTAAAAGGGGAACTCTGTGGACTCTGATGTAAAGGGGGGACTCTTGTGATTAACTTCTTATGATTAGAAATTTTATTTAATAGCAACATCTATGCATACTCTGAAAACAAATTGCTGTGTGACGCTGAAGTTTTCGTTTTTGACTTGAAGAAAAGGTGGCAACCCTAAATACATCTCTCATGAGTTAGGGGGTGTACTTGGTTATGTCAGCTTCCAACTGGCTAGCTCCCAGTTGTCTTTTTTTTCCTTTTTATATTTCCTTTAAGCATTAAATGTACATAGGGGGTAAAGAGATAGGTGTGAACTAAGCGTTCTACTTTTCCTCTGTTTCACCTGCAAAGATACTGCTACTCCAACTTCATAATATAAGCATATATTGCAAATGTTCTGTTTACAGCTGTTTAATTAGTGATTTAAATTGCAAATGTAAGCATTTTCCATGCTTTTCATGGATCACTGACGTCAAGTAAACAGAAATAGCAGTACTTAAATTCTACCAGCAGATGGCACTGTTTGTCATTATATTTTGCACAATAGGTTTTGCAGGAAAGGAAAAGAATAGTACATTTTTAAGCAATTTTTAATCAGAAAGATAACATACACACAATATTAGGTAATATTATTTTAAAGCGTTATGGAAAATATTAGTAAATTGTTAATAGGGTCACTAAGATCATTAATGCATATCCAGCGATAAACATAGCCACAAACTTGACAATAAAATCTATAATCATTTGAAAAATGTTATTACAGTATTAATATGTTATACTGCCCACACCACTTACAGCTGTACATCTTGTATATTGAGGTTATTTTGACATATTCATCACATTTTTTTTATTTTTATTGAAGTTTCAGTTGCATATCTTGTAAATCACAATTATAATGCAATGCATGTATGTTAGGAGTACAATACGAGTCCAGTTGTGATACACTAATTGTCTGCATGTAAACCTCTGTTGAAAATATCCAAAGCTTAAACACCTTATGTTGTTTACTGTATGTCAAAAAGTCCCAGTTTAGAAAACTGTGCCATTTACCTCTGACAAAGGGGTCCTGCAAGAATCACTTTGGATAAAAATGGTTGGACTTTATTAGAAGATCGGTGGTGTGCTGGCAATTATGTATGTTGATGTGTGATCTTACCAGTTTCCTTCCTGCTGAAGGTTGCTGCGGAACCCATTTACGCTGTACTTCTTAGCCCAATCCAGAAATGTGCGCAATGAAATATTGATAGTTATTTAAATAGCCCACACATCCCAGATCGTATGGTATTTAGATCAATTATAACTTTTTATACATAATTACTGGTATTTGTTTGATTAAGGTTCACCATTGAGTCAGGTCAGAAGGGGTTGGGTTCATTCATCCATTGTTTTTCAGGCCAAAAAAAAAGGGTTTCCCCTAAAGAATATCCTATTATGGTGGGATCGTAACTCCTTATCCAAGATACCTGAAAGACACATCAGAGAGTCACATAGGACAGGCTGTTAAAACTTGGGGATATGTTGCCAATGCAAATATTGGACATTCTCAAGTCATATGAGAAAAAGCAGTTTGTGGCTGATAAAATCTCAAGCAGATAAAAAGAAAGAGTAAACTGGATTATTAATGATGCTGAACCCCCCACCACAGAATCGTAGGAGGGTTCCGGTACCATTAATAATCCCATTCACTCTTCCTTTTGTTGGTTCTTCTTATACGTTATAGGGATGAGGTGCTGAAATGTTCAGTTGGACCCAACATTTTTCATTGATCTCAAGCATAGTCAAGGCCATTCTCCTCTTTTGAAGTAGCCTTGTGGGGGTCAAATATGTTTGAGCAATATATAATTGTGTAGTGCTCACTCCCTAAGGAGCCATTGAGTTTAATGGGCCGCCCTTAGCCTGTCCACAGGTAAACTGTCCTACAGCTGCCCCACAGCTCTCAATAAACATTTATATGGTGAGTGACTGACCTCCTCTGGAATATATTTGCACAAATATGAAGGCAGAGAGTTGGTTAGGTCACAGGAAACCCCAAAATATAACAAGTCACAGACTCCAGACTTTTCTCATCATACATACAGACAGTGTTGCCAACCCCCTGAAGTGAAATTTCTGGCAAGGATGCCCAAATTTCCGAACGGCACCAATTTTTTACTGACAAAAATCTTGAAAATTGCTGGCAGAGCCGCATTTTTTACTGACGCTGCAAAAAAGTACCTAAAATTACTGTTTTCAGTGCTAAACAGTGCAAGTATAAACATTTGAACTATAAACACATAGCTAGTGCTATTAGCAATGTGTTTAAGTTAAACAAAAGTCAAAAAACATATTTCTCCATTGACATGAAGGTCAGGTTACTATAACCCAGCCAGAACTGGGTTCCACCCTTACATCAGAGTCTGCAGGGATCCCCCCTACAGTAAAAGGGAACTCTTATGTAAAGGGGAACACTGCAGATCATGATCTAAGGGGGAACTCTGATGTAAGGGGTGGCTCTGGTGACCAGAGACCACCTTATATCAGAGTCCACTGCATTCCCTTTACATCAGAGTTACCACTTACATCAGGGTCTGCAGCATTACACTGTAAGGGGCAATCCTGCAGACTCGGATGTGAAGGGGAATGCCAGGAACTCTGATGTGGGGGCACTCTGGTGACTAGAGACCACCTTCCGCAGAGTAAATACACCAAGGTAAGTTACTAATATAGGGGGGAACCTTTATATCAGTGCCCCTTACATTATTGTATTCACTCCCCCCTTACCTCAGCAACCACCCCCCCAGACTGGCCTGGCGGCACTGTCACTGACCTCCTCTCAGGTTCATTGTGCAGGGCTCAGTCAGATGGCTCCAGCTTGGCTGCTCTGGTTTTCCTATGGTCTCCTCTCCACAGTCCACACATGTCCAACTTCTCCCGTGACCTCCACGATCCCGGCGGTGCTCCCACTCATGACTCCTCTCCCAACTCCCCTCAGAGACTGCAGATATGATGTAGGAAATTGTCAGAGACTGTGGGCAGGACAGGATACAGGAACAGGAGATGGTCAGAGGCTGAGGGCAGGAGATGGTCAGAGGCTGGGGGCAGTACTCAGGAGATGGTCAGAGGCTGCGGGCAGTACTCAGGAGATGTCAGAGGCTGCAGGCAGGACTCAGGAGATGGTCAGAGGCCACGGGCAGGACTCAGGAGATGGTCAGAGGCTGCGGGCAGGACTCAGGAGATGGTCAGAGGCTGCGGGCAGGACTCAGGAGATGGTCAGAGGCTGCGGGCAGGAGATGGTCAGAGGCTGCGGGCAAGAGATGGTCAGAGGCTGCGGGCAAGAGATGGTCAGAGGCTCAGGGCAGGAGATGGTCAGAGGCTCAGGGCAGCAGATGGTCAGAGGCTCAGGGCAGCAGATGGTCAGAGGCTCAGGGCAGCAGATGGTCAGAGGCTCATGGCAGCAGATGGTCAGAGGCTCAGGGCAGGAGATGGTCAGAGGCTCAGGGCAGGAGATGGTCAGAGGCTCAGGGCAGGAGATTGTCAGAGGCTCAGGGCAGGAGATGGTCAGAGGCTCAGGGCAGGAGATGGTCAGAGGATGCGGGCAGGAGATAGTCAGTGGCTCAGGGCAGGACTCAGGAGATGGTCAGAGGCTGCGGGCAGGAGATGGCCTCCTCTACAGTGTCCTCCTCACCCCCCAGTAATGTCCTGCTGGGGCCCGTCACTCACGATGCTCCTCTCTGCACCGTTGCGATGCACTCCCCCCGTGGAACCACCGCGCCGAGAACTTAGAACGAGTGCCGTTTAAAAATGGCGCCAGGCGGCGACATCACATTACTGCGCATGCGCTGCCCAGCCGAGATTCCTGCAGGCTTCGGAACGGCGCATGCGCAGTTGCATGGCCGGCCCGCAGCCATCTTTCTTACTGGCACCGGCTGTCCGTAACGGACATTCACGGACACCCCGAAAATGGGGTGAAAATACCGTACTGTCCGTAAATTAACGGACGGTTGGCAACACTGCATACAGATGAGGGCCTTTAAAGGAGAAGTATGGGATGGGTTAAATAACTAGTACATATTACATTAGTCACATATCAGCTAATCTTTTTTTCCGGCATGTGCACATAAACTTTCCTTCAGCTGGCAAAAATGGTCCATTTTCAGTTTGAAAAGTTCTCAGGGGGTGTAAACATCTCCACCAACACACCCCCTGCCTCTGTCCCCCATCCCCTAAGAGACGTGGCTGTGCTGATAGATAGAAATATATAGTCTAGATTCTCATACACAGCACTATCAGTGACTTCTGTCACATTACACTCACTGAAGTGCTGAAATCTCTGCCGACTCTTCTGACCATTGAAACATGCTGCAGAGGAGGAGGGAGGGAGAAGAGAGAGGAGGGGGGGGGCAGCTACGCTCTGAAGTCTCAGGACCGAGCAGAGGGAGGAGAGCCAACATCAATCAAGCAAAATGACAGGAAAGGGGGTGGATCCAGACTTCATATCCAGGCCATTGTCGGGATGATGCAGTATGAAAGACTGTAGAACCTCCCACAGGTATTTATCTCGATTTTAACAGAATGGGGGCACTTCTGAGAGGGCTGGGAGGGTTTATAGATATCAGCAGCTCACATGGAATAGATGTAAGCAAAAAAAAAGAAACCCATACATCTCTTTTAAGCCAAAATTCTAGTGTAGATGATGTAAGTATGAAACTACAAATACAATTTGTGAATGCAAACAGCAACAATAGGCCTGTGTAGTGTAGTCAGGGACTTTATCCTTTACCTGACTGTAACAATCCCTAAAACGTATAATGTCTGCTCATGTGTAAATGCCACAACATCCCAATTTCGTCTTTAACCACTTGACCCCCAGAAGGTTTTACTCCCTTCATGACCAGGCCATTTTTTGCTAGTCAGCACTGTGCTACTTTAATTGGAAATTGCATGGTCATACAACACTATACACTTTTTTCACACAAAAAGAGCTTTATTTTGGTGGTATTTGATTATCACCACTGGGATTCTTTTGCAATATAAATGAAGAAACTTTTGAAAAAAAAATATTTTATACTTTCTTTTAAAACATCCCAAAAAAAAAACTAATTTCTTCATACATTTAGGCCAAAATGTATTCTGCTACATGTCTGATAAAAACTAAGTCCCAATAAGTGCATATTATTGGTTTGAGTGAAAGTTTTTTCGGGAGCAGTGATTTTAATGATGCTTAAAGTGAAAAAATAAAAGTGAAATATTCATTTAAATATCGTGCCTGGGGGGTGTCTGTAGTATGCCTGTAAAGTGGCACGTGTTTCCCGTTGTTGTGTTACACTATGTGATTATTCTTGCTCTGTGTCTTTAAGATCTGTCCCCTTCTTTCTAGCTGAACTCTCTCTCTCACTGTAGTTCTTTATATATCTCCTCCACTTCCTGATTCTGGTCATTACTCCTGTATATCTTCCATGCTAAACATCTTACATGTGGCTTACAACTGCAACGTTTTTCTACCTATGAATATCCATCATTAAACGGAACATTCGAAAGGATTCATCGTCTGTCGTCCTAACTGTGAGTTTATTCATTGAGTTAAACTGCCTGTATCGATGCAAGGGATGAATATCAAACCAGCTTGAGTAAGGCCTACTTAAACCTGGAGATGAACTTTATCGCTTTGTAGTTGAGACAGAACAGTAGAAAAACTGAGTTTCACAGCCTAATTACAAGATTTCTGCATGTCAGTACTGAAACAGACAAGATTTACTGCCCTCATAGCAAGACAGAAGGGACAGAGCAGCACATGGCAGCTTTATAGCCTGAGACAATCTGCACAGTGTCATATTTCAGCACACAGATCCTGCCTGCTTTCACAGTCAGTCTGCTATCATGCTATGAGTAAGCGTCAATTCGTGACGTGAAACGCGTTAGCCACCCTTCCCTGCATGCACACCATCTGCATTTGTTGTTTTGGATTTATGGATTTATTTTGAATTTGGATTTTTTACCTGAAATTTTGGAATAAATAACTGTCTATACAGAGTGCGGCAGTCCAGGGTTTCTTTTTCTCCCATGCATCAGTGCAGAGCCAGCACCTGTGTGAGTGACCGGGCGGAAGCAGCTATTTGGTGAATTCTCAAGCTTTTGAGCGGTACGTTTTTCCTTTCCTCTGCTTTCACAGTCAGTCTGCTATCATGAGTGACCAAGCTTCTGCATGTGAACTCACATCTACCTCCCCACAAGTTCCTGAAGAAACTGAGTTACCCAAACGCTCAGTTAAACCCACTTGGAAAGTAATGGAGAATTATGAAGCTTCAAGGACTGAATTGTCAAATAGCTTGGAATTAGTCTGGGAGAAAATCCTTGCTGAAGCCAATACAGTGTCTGTTGAACGTGAACTACTGACACTAGAGTGCGCCATTAAACAACTTTCTGCCTCATATGAGCTTTATCAGCTTACCAGCAGCAAATTCACTAATGTCTTGCAAAACATGAATACAGAAAGTGCGATGACACAATTAAAGCGCGTCAATGCTCTCAATATTGAAAGAGACAGTTTTATCCAGCAAACCAGATTAAAGGCAGAAGCAAAAATAAAGCTGTTACAGGACACTGCATCTCACAGATCTGTTTCCACCAGACGTTCTAAAAACTCGTCAAGATCCCATAGTTCAAGATACTCAACACTCAGTGAGCGACTTATTAATGCCCGCGCTGAAGTGGAAGCCAGCAAAGTGCAGGTGGCATATGCAGAAAAAAGAGCAGAGTTGGAAGCTCAAAGGGCAGAGTTGGAAGCGCAGTCAGCACTTCAAAGAGCAGAGTTGGAAGCGCAACAATGGAAACCTTAAATGAACAGTGTAAACATGATGCAGCTATGGCAAAGCTAAGGGTCCTACAGCAAGCTATCAGTGCAGATGAAGGTGCAGGTGAGAAAGGCAGCATTAACCTAAACATAGCAGATATGGAAGACCCCCTCAAACGCACTAAAGACTATGTCCTAAGCCACTGCAGTGCACACTCCATTGTCTCCAATGCTCCCGGCTACATAGAGACTCCTTCACAGCTTCAAGTTAAAGAGGTTCCAGCAACTTCCTGCACTCAAAATCACTCCACTGCATTTCCTACCTGCCTACCTTGCCTGCCTTCATACGTC
Source organism: Rana muscosa (assembly GCA_029206835.1). Classification (NCBI taxonomy): domain Eukaryota; kingdom Metazoa; phylum Chordata; class Amphibia; order Anura; family Ranidae; genus Rana; species Rana muscosa. Next base: position 790,764,852 of record CM055118.1, on the reverse strand, counting down.
ACAGAGCATCAGCGCAAGCTTCAAGCAAGTCACCAATCTCCAGTCATCGGTACAGCCTTGAATCAACGTACCATTGGAACAACTGACTTCAAGCAAGCAACTCACCTGGATGCATCTGCTGCACCATATTTCCCTGTGTCCTTTAACAACAATGTCAAAGATAACGCAATCAGCACCATACAGCCAACAGCATCTCACATAAAGGCGGAGACAACTGAGACAGAAGAGTTTGTGAGGTACATGCTTCGCAGAGAGCTCACAAAGACTGGTCTTACAAGTTTTGATGACCAACCTGAGAACTACAGAAGTTGGAAATGTGCCTTCAGAACTACAATCAGCAATATTGGCGTTACAGCTGATCAAGAATTGAATCTGCTGATCAAATGGCTTGGTCCTCTATCTGCTGCACGTGTTAAGCCATTAAGATCGGTTTTCATGGACAATCCTACTGCAGGCCTCACAGCTGCATGGGAGCGACTAGAGCAAAGTTATGGCAGTCCAGAAGCTATAGAAAATGCTTTGTTCATGTGTCTGGAAACTTTCCCAAAGATATCCGGTAAGGACAACAAGGAGTTCCAGAGACTGAGTGACCTTCTCCTTGAGCTTCAGCTAGCCAAGACAGACCCAAAACTACCTGGACTCAGTTACCTTGACACTCCAAGAGGGGTAAACCCAATTGTCTCCAAGCTCCCGTATGGTTTGCAAGAGAAATGGACTGCACTAGGGTCATCATACAAAAGAGAGAACACGGTTTCCTTCCCTCCATTCTCTTTCTTCTGTGAATTCATCAGGGAAATTGCAGAGACCAAGAACGATCCAAGTTTTTCCTACGGTGAGTACAGTCTCTTCTCCCCCTTTCCTAAGAGTACCAGTCTTCAGGGCAACTACAGAAACCATAGAGGCCCAGTGTCCGTGAAAAAGACTGACATCCTTCCCACTCCTACCACAGTTCTGGCCACGAACAAACAGAGTAGGAAGATTGAAAACCCTAACAGAGAGTGTCCCATACACAAGAAGCCACACCCCCTCAATAAATGTATCGGCTTTAGGAAAAAGCCTCTGGAAGAGCGCAAGGAGCTTTTAAAGACATTTAGGGTATGTTTCAGGTGCTGTGCTTCTACAGAACATTTTGCAAGGGACTGTAATGGGTCCATCAAGTGCATAGAGTGTGGCTCTGAAGAACATGTGCAAGCCCTCCATCCTCTTGAGCCCAGCTCTGCACAACCTGCCAACACTCCTCCCAGGTTAACGCATGGCGGGGAGAATACAGACCAAGTGCCTAATTCTACCATCATTTCTTCATCCTGCACTGAAGTTTGTGGAGAAGACCGCTGTGGTAAGTCCTGTGCTAAGATATGCTTGGTGAACATATACCACAAGGATCAACCAGAAAAGTCTCTAAAGGCATATGCTATCTTAGACGATCAGAGCAATCGATCACTTGCAAAATCGGAATTGTTCAATCTATTTGAAATAAAAGGCGAAGCTCATCCTTACACCTTGGGTACCTGTAGTGGAACTATAGAGGTTTCTGGAAGAAGGGCTCATGGACTCATGGTATCTTCTCTCAAAGGTAACTTGCAATTACCCTTACCTACACTTGTTGAGTGCAATCAGATACCTGCCAACAGGGAAGAAATCCCTACTCCAGCTGCTGCTTTCCATCACCCTCACCTCAAGGTAATAGCAAATGAGATACCGCCGCTTGACAAAGATGCTCAGATCCTTCTTCTGTTAGGAAGAGACATTCTAAGAGTTCACAAGGTACACAGACAAGTCAGTGGACCCCCAGATGCCCCATTTGCCCAGTGCACGGATCTAGGATGGGTCATCATAGGCAATGTCTGCATAGGCAAAATGAAAAGACCTACCAACATTTCGTCATTCAAGACAAATGTTCTGCCAAATGGCCGAAACACTTACTTTGAGCCATGCCCACATCACTACTGGGTGAAAGAGAAGATAGCCAGCCACAAATGGCAACATGGTATCTCAGGTGACACAAGCCCTTTCTCCTGCCATGATGGCGACTTCGGGTCTACAGTGTTTAATGCAACCAGTGAAGATGACATACTGGCTCCTTCAATGGAAGACAAAGAATTCATCAAGGTAATGGACAATGAGTTCTTTCAAGATGACTCCAATAACTGGGTAGCACCCCTACCCTTTCGTCTCCCAAGAGAGAGATTGCCCAACAACTTACAGCAGGCCATCAGTAGATTCTCCTCCTTAAAGCGAAACTTAAGCAGGAAACCAGAGATGCAAAAGCACTTTGTGGACTTTATGCAAAATGTATTTGACAGAGATCATGCAGAGCTTGCTCCCCCACTAAAGGAGGGAGAAGAATGCTGGTACCTTCCATCCTTTGGTGTGTATCACCCACGCAAACCAGACCAAATCAGAGTTGTCTTTGATTCCAGTGCTCAGCACGAAGGTGTTTCTCTTAACAACATGCTCCTTACGGGACCCAACTTGAACAACAGTCTAACAGGAGTCTTGATTCGTTTCAGACAAGAGCCTGTAGCAGTAATGGCCGACATTCAACAGATGTTTCACTGCTTCATTGTCAGAGAAGACAACAGAAACTACCTCAGGTTTCTATGGCACAAGGACAATGACCTCAACAAGGAAGTTATAGATTATCGCATGAAGGTACATGTCTTCGGTAACAGTCCTTCCCCAGCAGTGGCAACTTATGGGCTAAGGAGAACAGCTCAAACTGGAGAAGTTGAATATGGATCTGATGCCCGTCAATTTGTTGAAAGAAACTTCTATGTTGATGACGCACTTAAGTCCTTTCCAACTGCTAAAGAAGCAATTGATCTTCTCACCAGAACAAAGGAGATGCTGTCTGTAGCAAACCTTAGACTGCACAAGATTATATCCAACAGCCAGGAACTTATGAATGCCTTTCACTCTGAGGACTATGCCACTAGTCTAAAAAACCTTGACTTAGGTACAGATGTGCCTCCTGTACAGCGAAGTCTGGGTTTGTTGTGGAACATCAAGCAAGACAAATTCACCTTCCAAGTGTCAACTTGTGACAAACCCTTCACTAAGAGAGGAGTCCTGTCCGTGGTGAATAGCATCTATTACCCACTGGGTTTCCTTGCTCCAGTTACCATTCAAGGTAAGATTTTACTAAGACAGTTGTCTACTGAGAACATAGACTGGGATACTCCCTTGCCTAGTGAGAATCAACACAAGTGGGAAAGGTGGAGATATTCTTTGAAGTCACTAGAAAAACTTCAGATTCCCCGTTGCTATGTTCCAGGATCCACTTCAACTGCTAACCGGAGAGAGATTCATATTTTCTCTGATGCATCAGTTGAAGCTATTGCTGCAGTAGCCTATTTGAAGACCTCTGAACTGAATGGAGAATCACACTGTAGTTTTGTCCTAGGCAAGGCAAAACTCACACCCAAGCCTGCACATACCATACCAAGACTTGAACTTTGTGCAGCCGTGCTAGCAGTAGAAATTGCCGAGGTCATATGAAGTGAAATGGACACTAGAATTGATTCTTTCACCTTCTATACAGACAGTAAGGTAGTACTTGGTTACATAAACAACCAAACAAAACAATTTTATGTGTACGTCAGCAACAGGGTTGAACGTATCAAGAGATTCTCTCTACCAAATCAATGGCATCACGTTCCCACTGAACTCAACCCAGCTGACTGTGGGACCAGAGCCGTGTCACCTGCCGCTCTTCAGGACAGCTTATGGCTGTCACCTCCAAGGTTTCTGCGTGAGGACTCTTACTTACTCCCTATTGACACCACCTATGGGCTAGTAAACCCTGAAGATGATAAGAAAATAAGAACTGTGAACACCTCACTCCACACTTCTGTAAGTACAAAACAGAAGCTGCGGTCACACCATTACAGGCATCGATGGAAGCAGGTGCAGTATCTAGCCAATGTGTTCTGGCATCGCTGGAAGAAAAAGTATCTTCACCACCTTCAAGGTCATAACAAATGGCAAGCATCTAAACCGAATCTTAAGGTTGGAGACCTCATCCTTCTAAAAGACAAGGAAGTTTGTCGGAATGAGTGGCCTATGGGTCTTATTACTAAAGTTATGCCCAGCGACGATAACAAAGTCCGGAAGGTAGAAGTCAAGGTAACCAAGGGAGGATCGACACGAACCTTTAGTCGACCAATTACAGAGTTAGTACTCCTTTTGCCAGGTGAGTGACTTGTGCAAGGACTAGCCATGCTGTTGGCACGGCGGGGAGTACATTGCTGACATCTACAGGTTCTACTCAGAACTTTGGAATTATTTGAAGACATCATACTGTGACTTTATGTTCTTCATCCTGTTGAACTTACGTTTATTATTTGCTTGTTGCATGTTTTTCATTACAGGTTCCAGGACATTCGTCAGTATTGGACTTTTTGAAAATATATATTTTAGTTTAAGGTTATGAAATCTAAAGATTTCAGACGGGGAGTGTTGTGTTACACTATGTGATTATTCTTGCTCTGTGTCTTTAAGATCTGTCCCCTTCTTTCTAGCTGAACTCTCTCTCTCACCGTAGTTCTTTATATATCTCCTCCACTTCCTGATTCTGGTCATTACTCCTGTATATCTTCCATGCTAAACATCTTACATGTGGCTTACAACTGCAACGTTTTTCTACCTATGAATATCCATCATTAAACGGAACATTCAAAAGGATTCATCGTCTGTCGTCCTAACTGTGAGTTTATTCATTGAGTTAAACTGCCTGTATCGATGCAAGGGATGAATATCAAACCAGCTTGAGTAAGGCCTACTTAAACCTGGAGATGAACTTTATCGCTTTGTAGTTGAGACAGAACACCCGTGCTTAGAACTGTCCCTACACAAAATGACATTTCTGAAGGAAAAAATAATTTAAAACTGCTTGCGGCTTTAATGTCATGTCTTGTCCTGGCAATATGGATGAAAATCATTGAGAAAAAGCTCCTATGGATATTAGGGGGAACCCCGCACCCAAATAAAAAAAACGAAAGGCATGGGGCCCCCAGGCCCTATATACTCTGAACAGCTGTATACAGGCGGTGCAAACAAGACAGGGACTGTAGGTTTGTTCTTAAGTAGAATATGTTTGTAATTTGGAACAGGTAAATTTTTTAAGTGTAGCTCTAGCCAAAAAATCAATTTTTAAGCTTTTTGGAAAACATAGGGAAGGGTTATCACCCCTGTAACATTTGTTTTGCTGCCTGTGCACCTGTTCAGAAGATTTCACCTCACTTTCTGCCCCAATGACAATTGTATTTAGAAAATTTGGGGTTTTCGGCGAAACAAAGATTGGTATTATTAGGAAGAGAACACCAGGAATTGTCTGCAGTTAGCTTTAGTTGCACACTGTACACAGGATGCAGTACACTGACTGAAAATACTGCAGCTACCACAATCAACTGCCTGCCTGTCAGTATATTAGGAAGAGAACACCAGGAACGGATCTTGCTAAACTGGATACAGTATATATATATATATATATACACACACAACACCTGGGATGCATATATATACTACATACACTGTAACTGCAGCTAACTGACTCGCCTGCCTGCTCTATCTAACTCAAATGAAATGACACTGTCTCTCTCTCTCTCTATCTCTCTCAGCACCCGGAACACACAAAACAAGTCCGACACGCAGGCGGCCTTATATAGTGTGGGGCGTGTACTAATCCCCCTGAGACATAATTGGTCAAAGGCACCCTGCCTTTGGCCAATTAAGGCTCTCGGTTCTTACAGCGCTGTGATTGGCCAAAGCATGCGGGTCATAGTGCATGCTTGGCCAATCATCAGCCAGCAATGCACTGCAATGCCGCAGTGAATTATGGGCCGTGACGCGCCACTCGAATTTGGTGCGAACGGCCCACAAAGTTTGTAATTCAACGAACGATCGAACGGCTGATGTTCGACTCGAACTCGAAGCTCATCCCTACCCATGACTCAGAATCCAGAAACGTCAGTGCAGCACTGGACGAAAGATACAAGGGTCTGTCAGGAGTGCAGAAACTCATTGACCTTTTCTACACACACACTAATTGCAAGCAAACAGGTCACAGGTGAGGATGGTTACCTTTATTAGCCATTCAAACCCCTTTGTGTCAACTTGTGTGGATGTTATCAGGCCAAAATCACCAGGGTATGTAAACTTTTGATCAGGGTCATTTGGGTAGTTTCTGTTGTGATTATGATTTAAAAAGAATAAACAGTTGATTGATAATAAATGGCTTCAACCAATTACTAACCATGAGTGAAAGAATTTTTTTTGTGTTATCATTCATATTCTCTGAAAAATGGCCAAGAAATCATAAATTCTGCTAGGGTATGTAAACTTATGAGCACGACTGTGTGTATATGTATATGTATATATATATATACACACACTGTATTTATGTACATTTTCTGCACACATGTGGTGTTCAAATGTTGACACTGGATAAAGAGAATTTTGATGAACATTTATGAACACTTTAATTTCTGTGGACACTTTAATTACCTATCAAGAGCTTATAATCACGTCTTATTGGAGCACATAAGTTTATGACACATTTTGGGTGGCGTGCCATTTAAAGTGCTTGTTTTTTTTCCACTAATTTTGGATCATGAGCAGATTGTGAATGTTATAGCGACTTGATGTTTTTTTTTGGTACATACATAATTACATTTTGATTTCGCTATACAAAGTGAAGAGCTACTTTTGTTTAAATTAGGTTTGAGGCATGTGATATGCTTTTTAGTGTTAGCTAGCTCTACATACAGGTTATTGATGGTGTAGGGTAGCTGCGTGGAGAAAAATTGTATATATTATTTGTACTACTACTGTATGTACTGAACAAAGAGTATAACTGTTATAATCACATTATTAATATTAGGTATGCATAATGTAAAAATGTACAGCAATGTTTATTACCACAACAGGTTTAGCTATACTAGGTAAACAAGTATGCCATGCTTTTAAGCAGGCCCCCTAGTGGTTGTCAGCAACATCACATGCTGCATCAGGAACATTCTACCCTAACCTTGTGAAACAGGAGGGGATTGTGGTTTGACGACTCTCTTACCTTTGGGAAGGCTCTGCCACCTTGTCCGCTCCGCCACCTTGTCCTAGTTCAGACGCTTTTGGCCTATGGCCTTGCAAGAGGGTTTAACCTCTTGTGACTCAGGCCCACAATTACCAGATCTCTCTTCCCAAAAACGAAGGTCCAGTCAGAGCTTGCGTTTCCAATAGTTTACTACATTGTAAACATCATAACACATCCCAGCCTCGGGGAGCTCTAACACATAAAAAATAAAATGTCCTGCACAGAGGGGTTGTCATCCAGCATTTGATTTGCTAGAGCGTTATCCTTCTACTACCATACCCTGAAGGCACACGCAAGCCAGATGGGGCCAACACCCTGCAATAATGCGAGGCAATGCTAGCTTCTTGCACCACAGTTATTTTAAAGGTTAAAACATTTTAGAATATTTACATGTTTACTTCAAAGTGGTTGTAAAGGCTCAAAGTTTTTTTTTAATCGTAATCATTCTCTAAATTAAAGTAAAAAACCTTCTATGATCGGCTCCCCATCAGCCCCACCAAATACTTACCTGAGTCTTATCTTGATCCAGCGCTGTGCCCAAGAACAGCAGCACTGCACTCTCACTCGACTCAGAGGCTCCTGCTGCTGTCATTTAAATCCTGTGAGGAGGGAGCAGGGGAACAAGGCTGATCCACGCGGTGTGTGTCTATAGAGGAACACGGCCTGGCTCGAGATCGAGTTCACACAAGTTCCCCCATAGAAAGCAGCTTGCAATGGGGGCACTTGGAAGGGAGGAGGAGCCCAGAGCACCAGCATGGGACCCCAGAAGAGGAGGCTTGTGGCCGCTCTGGGCAAAACCATTGCACAGAGTAGGTACTGTAAGTATGACATGTTTTATTATTTTAAGAAAAAAAGTGAACCTTTAATAGCCATCATAACCTAAAATGCTGGTAATAATGTCATAAGGTTCAAATATTACAGTAATCTGTAACTGCATTTACTATAGGGACCTTGTGGACCAGTCCTTCTGTCCACACTTGTGACTAAATTCAGCAGCAAAATTGTGGAGGTATAGGGAAGAGGGGATGTTGAGATGAGTCAGGAACCTCTTCGAAGCTTAGAAAACATGAAGCATTACTCCTTTCCCTTGTATGTTAGTCTATACAATTAAAAAATAGTTATACATATAACGGAGACCCCATGCTGCCTTCATACCCCCATTCTAGGATTTATTCTGATGAAAAAAACAGGCAGAGGTTGTATTAAAGGGTATCATCATTCAGATGTGCTCAAGATAGCATGACATCTAAATACAGTCCTGCTACCAGTAAGTACTGTATATAGCAGTAAGTATATCTAACAGTTATGCCGCGGAATTTCCGCCAGCAAAAGATTGAGAGCTGGTTTTCAAATTTTCAGACGAAAAAAATTCCTATAGGAAAACGATCGTCTGTAGCAATTCCGACGCGCAAAATCCCGACGCATGCTCGGAAACAATTTGACGCATGCTCGGAAGCATCGAACTTAATTTTCTTGGCTCGTCGTAGCGTTGTACGTCACCGCGTTCTTGGCGGTCAAAAGTTCAGAGAACTTTTGAGTGACCGTGTGTATGCAAGCCAAGCTTAAGCGGAATTCCGTCGGAAAAACCATCTAAAAATTTTCCAACGGAAAATCCGATCGTGTGTACGCGGCATAAGTGTTTTTTGCTTCTCCTCATACCTTATGTGGACATGGTTGTATTATGTACCCTTAGCTGGTGTATTTTATATCTGTGGCCAGAACGGGAAGGCATTTTATAATCTGATGGGTACTCTTTACTTTTTTCTTTCTTTTTTTTTTTTAGATTGATAAATCATATTGTCATGCTTTGGGCCATTAACCTATAAAGCCTTTCGCCTTTGTGGGTTTGATGTCCCCATCAATACAATGATGGAAGTGCCATCTTTTCACCACCCTTTCTAGACCAATACATAGTTTTAGAATAAATATATATGGATATACATGGTACTTACTACATGTTTATTTCCATCCACAGTATTTCTAGGTGGCCTCAGTGACCCATAACTGGCTTGGTCTTTAGTAATCTGATATGGCCTCCTGGTTTCTTAAATGGGCAGCAGTGAAGTACTTTTAAGATTTAAAGTGATGGCTGTATGTGTGTCCTTACATTTAGCAACGTGAGGTAATATATAACATGTAAAACCACCTTTTTAGATATGTGTATATAGATTATTACTTAGACCAATGTTTCTCAACTCCAGTCCTCAAGGCGCCCCAACAGGTCATTTTTTCAGGATTTCCCTCAGATGAAACCGCTGTGGGAATTACTAAAGCAGTTAAACTGATCAAATAACCTGTGCAAAACAATGGAGAGCCTGAAAACATGACCTGTTGGGGCGCCTTGAGGACTGGAGTTGAGAAACACTGACTTAGACTGTATGTATCTAATGGTCTACTGTTATTGCAGATGGTATTTATCCTGCATGTTTTTACCCCTAAAGAAGAAAACACCATTTATAAACGCATTGGGTTTTTACGCGTCCTCGGTTGGCTATAGACACAGATTTATTTTTAAGTACCATAGATAAGGAGATATCTATCCAAGTGTGCCTTTACAATTCTGGAATCTGCCACAGTTCTCACCCGGTAGTTAGAGGCACTTCCTTATCTCTGCACAGAATATTGCAGGATAGGGCCCATTTTTAAATGGATTTTCTCAAACATTGGAAAATCTTCCTGTGTGATGAGTATTGCAGACCAATGGAGCTGCTATTATCCTCACCTTGTACATCAGAAATGGCTCTATCACAAAGTTCAAAATCAGGAGTACTGCTTGCTACTGTGAGCCCATTTCTAGCAAGTCTTAGTTTACCATAGAGCTGTACAATTACAAGCTGTATGGCATAGATGTATTTCTGTATTCACTGGTGAACTGGGTTTACACTTGCCCACCTATTCAGGATAATCCATTTTAATTTGGATTTGGCTAAGTAGGTTCAAAAGTGGCAGCACGCCAAGAGTGTGTATGGCTGAACTAGAACCCAGACAAGTAAACTGAATAAAAGTTATGGGAATTTTTACCTATGTAGTAATACTTCCGAGGCACTACACTAGATGGTAATATATAAAAAACAACTCGCATCATTTTGGTACAGCCTTAAAATCCGAGCAATTTGTATCACAAGGCAATGAGAATATTTTTTTATTTTAAGATAGTAAGAGTTTAATAAATAATTTTATTACAAAACAAGATACAGTAAAACCTTGGATTGAGAGTAACTTGGTTTGTGAGTGTTTTGCAAGACAAGCAAATTTTTTTATTATAAATTTTGACTTGATAAACGAGTGATGTCTTGATATACAAGTAACGTCACGTCACAACTGAGTATAAAAGAGAAGGGAGGTGCCTCTAAGTGTAGCAATATGGTTTAATTTAATGAAGGTACAACACTTAGCAACTTACATGGTTGATAATTAAAACAGGCACATCTAAGTATGCAGGCATCCGGGGTAAAGCTGTCCACATAGACCATCGTCCGCACTGCCATCGATGTCATCCCTTCCACACTGCGCTCCATGAGTGCTTCAAGCCTCGCTTTCAGATTACTCTACTGCAGGGTAGTCTTTCCGGTCACGATTGCAGACTGACAGCGGTGAGAGCCGGCGGTGTGGAGGATGGTCTATGTGGACAGCTTTACGCCAGATGCCTGCATACTTAGATGTGCCTCTTTTAATCATCAAACATGTGAGTTGCTAAATGTTGTACCTTTTATTAAATGTAACCATATTGCTACACTTAGAGGCACCTCTCTTCTCTTTTATACTCTGATGGATTTTGCTTCTAATCCTCTTGTGGAGGCTGCCATTTGTGGATGGACATTTTATGATTACACAACCTATGACATTGCTATAATCTTTTTATATGGACTATAAACTGAAGGACTTGACATAAACACGAAGGACATGAATAAATGGTTGTGGAATGAATCATCTGAGTTTCCATTATTTCTTATGGGGAATTTTCTTTTAATATATAAGTGCTTTGGATTACAAGCATGTTTCCGGAACAAATTATGCTCCCAATCCAAGGTTTTACTGAACAGAGAAAGTCAGTTGTGCACAATATCATTGAAAAGAGACTTCAACAACTTGTTAATTTTATAATTGTGTTCCCATGTTGTGTATGCGGTTAATCTGGGTGTGAGTAAGTAGGGATATGTATTGAGACATCCTGTGACCTAGGAGTATGGACCCAGTAAGGATCTGGTTGGAGAGTGAGTACAGAGTAATAGAGGTGTAGTGCTCTTCTCAGCCTTCTCCCCTCTCTTTATGGCTGTATGACTCGTCTAGGGGTATCTGGGAGAAGGGGGAAGATGTACACCACCAGCTCAGCTCTCTGATGTAGTATGCAGAGATATGAGCAAAACCGTTACCTTCGGGTCTGCGTTTTAGGCCGGAGCCTCAGCTTCTCCTGTGGAAGATGATTGTCACTGTCACAGACAGGGACACTTAGCTTCCAGTAACACGAGTTCCACACCATAAAAAGTCCAACACTGTTTTATTTGCTTTGATCAATAGGTAGGCTGGTTAAACTTTAAGAGAACAGACAGGGTGTGGGAAAGAGTAGGTCCAGGCACACTCAATGATTAAAGTCTCTCCTGTTCCGTTTAGTGCAAACAGGCTTGGCGCACAGTCGCTGCCACCGACTGTGAATTTGGTCCCTGCCACTGACCTGGGTGAACGTTGAGTCCCCTGCCACAGGCCTTGGATGAGGCCTGCCACTGACCTGATGAAGATGGGTCTCTGCCACAGACCATAAGAACATGAAATACCTCAGTTAGGACAAACGACCCCTGTCAGAGGAAGACATCCATCCGGACGGTCGCCAGAGGCCCACACCGGCACTGGCCAAATGCTGCACCGGCTCTACGGGGGGGTCACGTCTCCGGTCCCTTACGCCCTGGATTCAGGCACCCAATACCGGGGGCACCTTAGGAATGCTTCTCCCTTGCGGGACCCAGTCGAAGTTACTGGGCCCCAGGCCTCCTTGTAAAGTACCTCACCCCAGGCTGAAGGTGCCTGGGATGGAACTTGACTCCACGCGCCCAGGCCAAGGGCGCCGGGCACAGACGAACCGCAGCAGCCCTCAGGCTGAAGGTGCCTAAGGAATGGACCTCATGTACAAGATGTCCACCCCCTTTATATCCTCCCCCAGCAGGAACAGCGGGTTTCCCCGCCCCGCTGTACTACTGTCGCGAGAGGACACAAAGGGCACGGCGCTAGAATGGCAGTTCAACCCCGGTCCCAGGTGACAGCGCCACCTAGAGACCGCAGGGAACATGACACCATTCATACCTCGCACCCTCCAAAGTGTCCATAAATTCCAAAAAAATCAATGTATCTGGGCCATCTATAGCCAAGATACCCCCTCTAAATTTGACACCCGCTACACTCTCCCCCCAGCAATTTGACACTGGTCCCCAGTGTCTGGAACAAGTCATGCCCCAAAGGGAGCCAACATAACCCAATCCAGAGACTGCTTCAAAATGCGCAAAAAAAAATTAAATTTGAAAAACTGGTAGTTGTGCCTGAACCTGACATAGAAGGGAAAAGGAAAAGGGAAACAACACATAACAGCATACATATTACAATAACACTATTGACATTTTCCCCCTCGCCCACATCACTAACTAAGACCCGCCCCATTCTCAGCGGTCTTGACAGACGTTCTCCTGCAGAGGGGACAAAAGAAAGTTAAACACACAAATTTCCGGACACATATGTGGGTGTTGGAACGAAAAAATCTCTCCAAAGAGAAATCCCTTCCTTCCAAGAAGTGTGTGGTGTAAAGTGAATAACGGTGAGCAACACTGCCACCTAGTGACAGTGCCACGGTAAAAGCACTTGTCGAATCCTGGAACAAAACTTCTCCTCTGTACTTTGGGCCCTAACTACACCCCAAAGTCCATGATCACTTTGCAGGAGGGAAAAAGGGAGAAAACAACAGCAACAGTCCCCCATTCCTCCAAAGAGCACAACACCCGTTAAACTCGGGTACAGTTCCTGGGTTTCCGGGAAGGAAAAACAAACCCTGGAAAGTTCAGCAATTTTTCAAGGTACAAGGGAAAGGAGTCTTTTCTCCTACAGGTAGAATCTGGGATGCGGCAAGACAAGGGGTTTTAAATGTTGATCAACAGTCTCCAAATGTTATTTAACATCTTCTCCTTCTTTCCTTTGAATCAGCACCTTGTCTGCATGAATGTGCCGACCCAACATCCACTCTGCCTTTCAGTCTTTGAATCTCTGAGACGCTTTTGGGGAACATGCAACGTACCTGCGTGCGTATGGGACTTTGATGTGTGTCCACACAAAGTCATTGTACCAACGTTCCCTGCAGACTTCTACTTCGTAAAGTAGCTCTTTAGATAAGTATGGGTACTCCCACCCATACTCACTGGCGACTTTCTGGCAGAACAAACGTTGTAGCCTAGACAAGGGAGGCATAGTAGAGCGGTCTCCCTCGCCCGGCAAGACGATAGAATCTGGATGATGAGGTGCCTTGACCACCTCTGATTTGGGCACCGGGGGCTGAAAGGCAGACAGGGGACGGGGTCCCTCCTCAGGCGCTGGTGCCTCCACCCGGGGTGTACTATCCCCTGTGGACAAAGGTGGATCCCTGGTTCTACGGGATGAGGAGAGAGGCATCTTGTCCCAGCCCTTCTCAGCAAATAGTTTGTCTATGACGATGTTGTCTCCCACATCGGAGACCGACTCCAGGTCGGAGGTGTCACACTCCTCCGCGGGCAGGTAGTTGGTAGTGGACACCGAATCACTCCCACCCACGGGCTCAAGGGGCCGTGAATCCCCGACACCTCCGTCCCAACACCAAGTCCCGTTCCCTGGCTTACCTCTACCCAAACTTGTGAAGGGATGTCCAGGACTCTTCCTACCGGATCCATCCGGGCCAGGCAAGCGCAGGGGTTGTCCTCCATCTCGGCCGCTGGAAGCTCTCACAAGACCGACCTTCCTTGTTGGCGCTGGGAGTAGGGAAACTGTGGTGACCGAAGCAGCATCTCCGGATTTTGCATCCTCCATCCCTTTGTTCGCGACCTCCACATAGGTCTCTACAGTGCGCGGAGGGATGGCTGTCCAAGCATTGACTTCTCCTTCTTGAGTGGCGGCACCTGATGTAGGGCTGAGGTGGAAGACCCGGGGTTTCTCTATGGATTGCTCCACCTCAAACGTGAACTCCCCGCAGGCCTCACAGCGCCCGAATGGCTTTAACTGTACCACCAGTCCCGAACATCCGGGACAAATCATACCCGGGGCCTCAACATCCTTGCAGGTGTACAAGGCGAATCGCCCCTGGGGCTTGAGCCGAATCCCCGTATCTGTAATCGGAGCAGCAGTTGAAGTCATCCTCGTAGTATTAGAGACTGGAACCTACAAGGCATTGCTGAACATGGTGACTGATTGCTGCTCCATCGGGCACTGCATAACTGGCGCCAAAGTCCCCACGTGTACCTCTTCACATGGCCGGACTCCTCCCCTTTGGCGCACTAGTTTGCGGGCTTTCTCCATGTCACGCCCACGAACTATGCAGGGAGGGTGTGCCTGCTGGCGCAGTGGCCAATATGGCCGACCTACTCGGAACTCTTCTGGGCAAGCAAAGTTCAAACTCCGATAGCTTCGGCTCCATTACATAAACACAAATCCCGGACGAGCCCCCACGTGTAGCGCCCTTCTGAGCCTTCTCCCCTCTCTTTATGGCTGTAGGACTCGTCTAGGGGTATCTGGGAGAAGAGGGAAGATGTACACCACCAGCTCGGCTCTCTGATGTAGTATGCAGAGATATGAGCAAAACCGTTACCTTCGGGTCTGCGTTTTAGGCCGGAGCCTCAGCTTCTCCTGTGGAGGATGATTGTCACTGTCACAGACAGGGACACTTAGCTTCCAGTAACACGAGTTCCACACCATAAAAAGTCCAACACTGTTTTATTTGCTTTGATCAAAAGATAGGCTGGTTGAACTTTAAGAGAACAGACAGGGCGTGGGAAAGAGTAGGTCCAGGCACACTCAATGATTAAAGTCTCTCCTGTTCCCGTTTACTGCAAACAGGCTTGGCGCACAGTCGCTGCCACCGACTGTGAATTTGGTCCCTGCCACTGACCTGGGTGAACGTTGAGGCCCCTGCCACAGGCCTTGGATGAGGCCTGCCACTGACCTGATGAAGATGGGTCTCTGCCACAGACCATAAGAACATGAAATACCTCCGTTAGGACAAACGACCCCTGTCAGAGGAAGACATCCATCCGGACGGTCACCAGAGGCCCACACCGGCACTGGCCAAATGCTGCACCGGCTCTACGAGAGGGTCACGTCTCCGATCCCTTATGCCCTGGATTCAGGCACCCAATACCGGGGGCACCTTAGGAATGCTTCTCCCTTGCGGGACCCAGTCGAAGGTACTGGGCCCCAGGCCTCCTTGTAAAGTACCTCACCCCAGGCTGAAGGTGCCTGGGATGGAACTCGAATCCACGCGCCCAGGCCAAGGGCACCTGGGCACAGACGAACCGCAGCAGCCCCCAGGCTGAAGGTGCCTGGGGAATGGACCTCGTGCGCAAGATGTCCGCCCCCTTTATATTCTCCCCCACCAGGCACAGCGGGTTCCCCGCCCCGATGTACTACTGCCGCGAGAGGACACAAAGGGCACGGCGCTAGAATGGCAGTTCAACCCCGGTCCCAGGTGACAGTGCCACCTAGGGACCTCAGGGAACATAACACCATTCATACCTCCCACACTCCAAAGTGTCCATATATTCCAAAAAAATCAATGTATCTGGACCATCTATTGCCCAGATATGCCCCTCTAAATTTGACACCCGCTACAGAGG